>CM053412.1:37285624-37331580 GCA_028644305.1 Xerus rutilus
ACATCATAGCCCTAACTTTATGTATGACTGCATATATGTTGTGATTCTATACAACTCACAACTAGAGAATTGATATGTTATCCTCTATCTATGCACAATGAATCATTTACACTGTTAACATGTAAGCCTAAATAAAATAAAAATAAAAAATTAAAAATTAAAAAAAAAAGTAATGTGAAAACAGAGAATATTTGGGAAACTTAGTCTTTAGATGGTTAAAAAAAGGCCTCAAATATTTTCTCACCTCATTGAATGTACCCTCAAATAGTGAAAATGATGATTTGAGAGCCAGTACAGACAATGTGATTATTGAATTCTAGAGTTAAATACCTTCTTTAGGCTAAGTAATCAGAACATTTATGAATGGTCTTAGTGGACCAAACTATAAAGTCAATGGTTTGTAGCACACTTTCTTGAAATTATAGAATATGAATCAGAATCCATGAACTGTTCACTTAATTGTCCATTGATATTCAATGACTATGGTGTCTCTAAAGTCATTCTTTGTTGGTTATTTTAAAAATGATTATGAAAAAAGAAAGGATTAAAAGGTTTATTTGCTTTCAAAATTGACAATAGTTTTTATAAGACAAAACTGCAATATGAAAATGTCTTTCGAAATGTAATTCCTAAGTATTTCTTTCTTTCTTTCTTTTGAGGTTCTGATATTATTTTGCGATGCTTGTCAGAAAATTTCTCTTCAAGTTCCTTCTCATCTTCAGGCTGAAACACTTGTAGGCAAAGGTAAGAACCATACTGAGAATTTAACAGTTGTAACTTGCTACATTTAGCTTCAGGCTGCTCTTGTAAAGTTTGGGATAAAAGCCACATAGTAGCTACTTGGCATTAAAATTGGCCATACAATAAAAAAATAGGCACTTGTTTTGGGGGTTGGTTAAAAATAATTAAAATAACAGTTACTGGTATACTTTTATTGCCAAAAAATTAGCAAACATCAGAGAGTTAATTATCTTAGTCAAATCAAGACACTAAAACCAGAAGCACATTTTAATTCATATCAACTAATTTGCTGTCAATGCCAAGTGATTAGACATAAAATGAATAATTCCTAATTTAAATGTTCCAAATAAAATTTGGACTTGAGGTTGATAACAATGAACAAGTATCCACCAAGAATTTATATGATCTATTTCACAGACTAGCCTTGTGAAAGTCAAATAACATTTTAGTGGATCTTATTACTGTAGTCATCAATACATAGTAAGCCCTGAGTTTCTTTAACCTCAAAAAGATATTATAGAAAAAATATTTGCAATATTAGTGAAAAACATTGCTTAAGAGTAGACTTATTGCAAGATAGTTTTAACTATCAAAGACTTATTGCAAAATCTACTGACATCATGTAGTTATAATATCTATGATATAAAATAACAAATTTGTGTATGTATATGCATCTAGATCTATCTGTATCTATTGTCTATCATCTACAGTTGCTTGACTTAAAATGGGGCCACAGCCACATTCTAAGTTGAAAATCTTGGAACTGGAAAATGCATTTAATACACCTAATTTACCAAACATTATATCTTAGCAATATCTGCTGCAGAGAAGCAGTTGATTCTCCTGCTCATGTGGATCACTGAGAGCTATTGCTCACTGCCCCTGCCCAGCATCAGGAGAGAGGATTCTACTACATATGTCTAGCTGAGAAAAAAAAAATCAAAATTAAAATTCACAATTCAAGTTTCCATTGAAGGTGAATTGCTATTGCGCCCTTATAAAGTCAAGGGCTAAAATGGGAATTCTGACTCCACTAATTTAATTATTTAATTTTTGTGGCTCCTACATTTTAGAATAGCAGGTGCTTGCTTGTCACCACCCTTTCTGATTCCCATGCATTAACTCGCAGTTGTCATTCCTGTAAAACTTGTTCCATTCCTGTTTCACCTGACAAATTGCTATGAAATTTTTTCTCTGCAGTGAATCTGGAGGAGTGTCTCAAATCGTCTAGCCAAATCCTGTCCAGCGACCCTGACTTTAGAATTCTGGAAGATGGCTCAATATACACAACACATGACCTCCTTTTGTCTTCTAAAGGGAAGACGTTTTCCATTTTACTCTCAGACAGTCAGAGGCAGGAGCAAAAGGAGATAGAAATTGTACTGTTGGCAAGAGAAAAAAAGGTATAATAGATAAATATTTAAGTAGCTTCATATACTAATGTCCTTATAAGAGTCCTTCATTTCATATACTTCCTTTTAGATTAAAATCACTGTCCTTGAATGACTTTTTTTGTCTTTTCCATTTATAATTAATATAAACAAAGATTAGATTGTTAATTTACAGTTGTATAATAATGAACGAATCTGTAGCAAAATCAAGGGATCAAAGGTTTCTGTGAGTGCTTTGAGGTGTGGCTGTAAGAGATAAACCTCAAGAACAAGGACAAGGGAGGAGTCCCTCTCAAGCTGGAGGTGGGGTGAAGCAGCCTGGAGATGAGGCATCCACTCTGTGTGGCTCCTTCCCAACCAACTGTGGGTTTGATGGCTGTTTCTTGCAAAAGGAAAAGAGATGATCTAAAACTTATTCCCATCTTAGCAGACAATTCCACAAGGTCCCTTTCTTCAGAGAGTGAGTAGAGGTGTGGTCAGGCCACAAGATTGGTGTCAGAGTCTTGGATCAAGGCTCATTTTCTTGCAGTGAATAGCAGTGACTGGTCCTGGAAGAGAGGAAGGAGAAGGCTGTGGAAATTCACATCTCATTTAAGCCAATTCAACACAATGATTTTGGTCTTATAAAATCATTTATTAATAAGTGATTCAATTTTAAAGAGGATTTCCAGCTAAATTCATTTTAATTACAAGAAATCCTCTTCACTGAATTTAAAATATGATTAAGGTTTAAAAATATTTTTAAATTAAATTGTAAATAATCCTCACATTACATAAAATAAAACATACTTGAGCAATTGCTGCCCTGTGTGTCTATGTAGGTATAAAAATGCTCACAGTGTAAGATTGATCTTTGGGTTGTACCATTCTTCATGGAACAAAACCATTTCTTAAATATTTGTTAATGGATCATCTCTTTTTAGGGATGTCTACAGCATCTCAAGGTGACTTTTTCCTAATGCCCTATACATTTCTGATTCATCCAAAATACTGTGCTAGACTTTTTAGCATTTATGTACAAAGTGTATGCCTATAAATTTCTGATTGTTAATTGATGAAATCATAAAACAGATGGAACTAGGGAATATATTGAAGTCTAAGATATTAGTGTGTGCGTGTGTTATTATTGAAAACCAAAAACTCTTTGGATATTATCCATCATATTGTTAATTGTTATTATCCATCATAAGGTATGGACCTTACTTATTTTCTCCATGCTGAAGTATATGTAAAAATTGTCGACCTAAGAATGATAAACAATGCTGTACTGTTTTATTTCTCACCAAACATAGGCACCTAAGAAAAGACATACGAAAGACACAGTCCTCAAGCGCAGTAAGAGAAAATGGGCTCCTATTCCTTGTTCACTCATGGAGAACTCATTAGGTCCGTTTCCACAACACGTTCAGCAGGTGTGTTGCATCTTACTTGATTTCATATGCATAAAAGCTTTTTTGTTGTTAAAATTTTCCATTTGAAAGTTGCGCAGTATATTGAATCAGGACTTTTAAACTATTGATAGCAATAGAATCATCTATTCATCAGAACTAGGATCACATAGAAGTGACCCAACATATTTTATTGCTTTCTTTCAGAAATTGTATTTAAATAGTGAGCATCAGGTTTTATATTTTGAATTTCTTATGTCCATATTTTGCATCTAAATTCACCTGATACTATGCTTGTGTTTTTAGCACTTATGTACAGAAGATATACCTATGGAATTTGCATAGTTCAACTTTTGCTTTAAAATTTATCCTCCAAAAGATTGTCACCTTCAGTTTACTAAGTAAATTTGTCTCGCTCTCACATATCTGGAATGTAAGATTAGGACAGTTTTGGAATTTTGAGATTTTTGAAGAATTAATTGTGCAAAGTTGAATTGTTTTGGCAATATTTTTAATCATGTAATTTTCAAATTCCAAATAATTCAAAATCTCTGTACTATATTTTATGTAGAAATAGGAATAAGTGAATAAGAATTGTAAAGGCATGTTACTCCACAAATTTTGTAGCTATGCATATAAAAATAATTTAGGGTGAAATAAGTGACAGAATCTGTGGCTTTGCACATTTCAGAATGCAAGTAAGAATTTGAAAAACATGGGAGATCACAGGTAGAAAATCACAGAAAAGAAAGAATAGATGAATAACAAAGAGAGTAAGAGATAAAAAATAAACTTACAAGAGGTTAGGCTGAAAGTATTGATCACAATATATTTGATCTGTTCCTAAATTGTCACTTACTGTTATAGATCCAATCTGATGCTGCCCAGAATTACACCATCTTTTACTCCATAAGTGGACCAGGAGTGGACAAAGAGCCCTTCAATTTGTTCTACATAGAGAAAGACACTGGGGATATCTTTTGTACTCGGAGCATTGATCGTGAGCAGTATGATCAGTTTTTGGTAGGATTACTGAAATATTTATTCAGAGTTATATTCTTATTTCTGGTCTAGTAATATTTTCTATGTTGCATTTTTACAAATGAATAAAGTCAGATACTCGATTTAATATTTGCAATATTATTAATATTCAATTTAAACTTCAAATTTCTATTGGTATCATTGCTAAAATGAGACAGTAGATAAAACAAAAGAAATAAAGGTGATTGAAGGTATAGAAAATATGATAGCATTTTAAAGGACAGACTTTGTTCTGTAGAATTCTAGAGAAGTGATGACAAATTCTATTGAATTCAAATTTCTTTATAATAAAATACCCTAATTATTCTCAATCATTGTTGTAAGCAGTAAATTACATAAGAATTTTTTTTAAAAAGGCAAAAAATTGATGCTTGGTTCATGCCCAGAAATTCTAACTTAATTGTCCTGGGCCAGAGTCCAATCCTCCAAGGTTATCTTAATACATATTCACAGCCAGGCACAGTGGCGCACACCTATAATCCCTGCACTTAGGGAGGCTGAGACAGGAGAATCATGAATTCAAAGCCAGCCTGAGCAACGGCGAGGCACTAAGCAACTCAGTGAGACCCTGTCCTTACATAAAACACAAAATAGGGCTGGAGATGCGGCTCAGTGGTCGAGTGGCCCTGAGTTCAATCCTCAGTACCAAAAAAAAAAAAAAAAAAACCAAAACATTAACCAAACCAAAACAAAAAACAACCCCCCTCCCCCATATTTACTACATTTGCTGCCTCAAACCCTAGCATAGCATGGTGCATCTTTTCTTTCCTCTCTCTCACTGTTTTTCAGTAATGAAATCCTTGGGTACCATTTTATTTCCTTAGTAATCCAGAACAAATTTACCAATCCATTGTCTTCTCTCTCATCCTATCCAAAGACAATTCTATCTCTTCTAAAAATTAAATCCTTTTTTACTTCAGATTTTACATATCTCCTCAGCATTCTGATGCCTAATCTGATGTATCACAGACATCCCAGTGGTATTTTGGGATGATAATGAATGATTCTGATTTACCTCTTATTATCTTGAATTGTAAGAGAGTATAAAGCAGTTTTTTGCTAAACGACATTATAATAGAGAGACTTACTTTATATGTGGGTAGTCCAGAGAGTAATATCTTAGCAGACTTCTGAGAGTTGGTGGTCACATACAGGCAACTCTGAAAGAAGGTAACAATTATGGGGAGGGGGAGTAGAGAACTAAATGTTCCAGGAAGCTACAACCCCAATAGAAAGATGTACTAGTTAGGAAGAAATCAACAACAACAACAAACCCTGGCTGGAGTATAGTTTGTCATTAGGGAAGAATGTGAAATAAAAAGCTTGAGAACTAAGACCACAGTCTTAAAAACTTTGTAATTTGTACAAAAGAGACTGGACCCTATCCTAGATTGTCCAGTAAAACATTCTATAAGATATTACACGTTTTAAAACAATATAAATTTTCCATTTAATGTATTTCATAATCAAGTACAATGATGTTATCACAATATAATTTCTTTATAATTTTATGTTCCCTCCCAAACTTCCTAGATTAAACACATTTTAATTCTAATAATATAAAGCAATTATTTAAAAAGTATTTATCTAAGCTCTTACAGAAGAGATAATCAAAACACTTTTCTAACCACTTTTTTTATTTTTATTTTTTGGTGCAGAATATTTAGCCCAGGGCTTTCTTCTCTACCATTAAGCTATATCCCTAGCCCCATAACAATCATTTTTATTTTTATTCCCATAAACAAAATAAATGATCAATAAAGAACACATTAGTTCCATGCTAACTTTGCAGCATATTCATAAGAAGTGAAGAAATAAAGAGCTACCTATTCTGTATGTTGCAATATACATTTAATTATCTATTCTGCTGTGGAATCATTTGAATAGAAAAGAGATGAATGATAAAGGCAGAAAAATGCAATACTCTCTAGAACTTGATGACTGGTTAATAAAACTAATTTGAGAGAAAAAAGAGTTTGATATTTTGAATTTGAATCCTAGTTCATTTTAGAAATGTTTGCATTAGTGAAATCAGGAAACACTGGTAAAGAACTGAGTTAATATAATTGACTTTGGGCAGGTTTAGTTGGTCATGTCAGTGAAGGAAATCTATTTAATACAACTATAATTTATCAAACACTTACTTTGCACAAACCATATAGGGACTGCAAAAATAACATTAAATTTTTGTGGTTGGGGTCAAGATATATCACTTTGAGATGGAGTTTGGAATACATATATGCATTTGTTAGCATTTTTATTAGGAAAAAATGCATGTTCATGATAGAAAAATGAGAATGGGTACAGATATCACCCAGAGGTTGTTGTGACTGTCTGTCTGTCTATCTTTTATTACTTTGAAAGTTTATACACGTTAAAAAAATCTTTGTTATTAGACTACCTGGAAGAAGGGCTGGGGTTGTAGTTCAGTGGTAGAGTGCTTGCCTAGCATGAGTGAGGCTCTGAGTTCGATCTTCAGCACTCTAGAAAAAGAAAAATAAATAAAATAAAGACATTGTGTCTATCTACAACTAAAAAAATATAAAAAAGAATACCTAGAAGAAGTCTACATACATTCTAAAAAATAGAACAGCATGCCTTTAAATCGGAGAACACCTGGAGTTTATGGTGCTTGGCATGCATACTACTTGGTGGGAAAATAATGAGAAAAAAAATAAACATGAAAAACACCTGAAGGGGATGGAAGCCATATGGCAGGCATGCACTAGGCCTGAGTGTTATCTTTCCATTGCATCATTTATTAGTTGCAGATACCTTTGTGGATTATTTTTTGAATGACACATTTTGCCCCACTGCTAGGCTTACTTTAATGTATAATTTGTCATTTGAGAACAAGCCAGAGGCGTTCTTCTTCCTTTTAGGTATATGGCTATGCAACAACTGCAGATGGCTATGCACCAGATTATCCACTCCCCTTGTTATTCAAAGTTGAAGATGATAATGATAATGCCCCATATTTTGAAAACAAAGTGACGGTTTTTAGTGTGCCTGAAAATTGTCGATCTGGTAAGTTCATATTGTGTAATGGGCATAAGAAGATTAATTGATATTTGGTATTATAAGATAAAATGTTTAATTTTGTTATTATATTTAGAGGTTTTTTGTATTGCTGATTATACATATTTTTCCATTAGATATTGATGTTATGTGACATTTCTACTAAGGGTCATATTGCTTTGAGCAAGTTCGTAAATTTAAGCACATTCATAAGATAAAATTCCATATGTATTCCCTTTTATATCATGAGTTTATAATTCTGGCAATATTTTCTTGACTCAGTTATTTGTAGGGTTGGTTGTGGTTGAAATGGAGTTTGGTCTACATATGCATGCTTAGAAATTCTATAGTGGAGAGAGGTGGCTTAGTTTTCTAAGAGACTAGCCAGGAATCTGTGGTGACTATGATAGGGGAGTTAAGAGTGGGCCAAAAACCACTTGTCTTCCAGTAAAATGAGAAGTTATTATTTTACTGATTCATTGTTTGTTTTTTAAATTATTATTTACCTAAGGATATCTGAAAGGCTGGATGTAGGGAAAATCCAACTTTCCTTTCTAATCCAGGAAGAATAACAAAGAAAACTGACATAACAAAAGATATAGAAAAGTCCATTTTATGGTGCCAAGGAATATTTTTTAACTGACATTTGAAATACAAAGAGTTTGGCTTTTGCACATTACATGTACCACTTTTTATTGAAATATTGCAGTATAGTGTTGATTTTCTGAATTCTCTTTATAAATTAACTGTTGGATATTAACCTTTATTTTATCCTAAACTTGTAACCTATGCCTGGTATGATGGAAATTTTAGGAAAACACTAGACTTTAGCTTCAATTGAATTCCTTACTAATGTTTTAAAAATTATGTAGAATACTAAAAAATGCTTGAGTTTCAAGAGTATACAATGTACAACCTCCTAGTTTTATAAGATTACACAGTTTTCAAAGGCAAACCTTATGGGGTTCACTTTGCTGTGCACATTAAGAAGGCTGCTAAATAACATAAAATTTTGACCTAGCTAGATTAATCTACTTTGGATCTGAATGTGAAACAGACAAATGTTTATATTCTCTGTTTTTGCCACATACATGTGATCACAAGTGTTTTAGAAAACAATATGTAATTGGAAGCTCTATAAAGTTTCAACATATTTTCAGGGACCCAAAAATATATCATAGCATAAAAATCCTATATTTTCAAATCCCAGATTTGTATCAACATATACATTACTTTTCTTGGCATATTTTCCAAAAAATTAATTTGTTTGATGTTATATGAAGCCAAGATTATAACCTAGGCCTTCCAAAGGATATAATGACACAGTTTAGTTTCTTTTTAAAATTAGCAAGAAATGTTGTTAGTTCTTATGGCCGCCTCCATTCTGTGGCCATGCATACATGTATGTATATTATTCTCTCACAATCAGTGGTTTGCTGAAACAGCATTCCATAGCCATGTCTGAGCTGTGAAGTTTGTCTAAAAGGTACTCAGGTTGATGCATAATGTTTATTTCTTTCATATATTAACAATTACTTGCATATATTAATAATTTTAAAAATTTATGAAAAAATAAAAACATTTGTTATATGCAAAGTTGTGCTATTCCTTTCATCAGCATTATTAAATGGAGCTATAAAACTGAGTATTCAAAGAAGATCTCATTCAAAAATAGCCCATGTATTGGAGTAGTATGGTAGAAAGAATTTCAGAGCTATACTTACCAAGTGTAGGCTATGGTTAGCAAGGGTAGGGTGGGACCTGTTCTGATATATGTAGAATACAAATCCTGTTATTCACAGTAGCCACCTAATTGGAGTTCAAGAATGGGGCTTGGAGAAGTCTTGTAGAACATGTATACACGTGTCAGATTATCTGTAAAACTCATCATTTTGTGCTTTTCTTTCTTTTTTGGACAGTTGACTATAGCAATGCCTTGATTTTTATTTTTGTTTATAATTTGATTATATCAGGATTTTAACTTTCTGACAATATTGGATTTATTTAACAGGAACGTCAGTGGGACAAGTGACTGCCATAGATAATGATGAACCTGGAACCCTACATACTCGTCTAAAATTCAAAATCCTACAACAAATCCCTGATCATCCAAAGCATTTCTCCATACATCCAGATACAGGTGTCATTACTACAACTACACCTTTGCTGGATAGAGAGGTAAGGAATTGATCAACTTCTCCATCATTAGACTACATGTAAGCTGACAATTAACTCCCAAGACAAATTGCAATATGGCCATTGTGGCCCCTTCCTAAGTTTTCTTCTGTGGACTATAGTTAGGCCTTCTTTAAAGGCTTTCTCTGTTTCTACAAAGATGATGGGAAGGAACAAGGTATTAGACAAAGCCTCACTTGCTTTTATTTACCTAATGTGATGCATTGGTGCAAAAATTTGCTTTATTTTATTTTTGTTTTACTAAAAGTAGTTTATTTCACTTCCAATATATGTAATTTTCAAAAGTTAACAAACTTAACTGGTTAAAGCAGCTTTATTTTCACGATCAAATTAAATAGAAAATAGAAACTGTTCCCATGTACCCCCTGCCCCCAACACATTATCACCTCTACTATTAACATTTTGCACCACTGAGATACATTTGTTATAATCCATGAACCTAGATCAATGCATCATTATCACCCAAAGTACATCATTTACATCAGATTCACTCTTGGTGCTACACATGCTATGGGTTGGGACAAATCTGTAGGGACGTGTGTTCATCAAATGGAATGGTCTTGCTGCCCTAAAAATCTTTTGTGCCCCTCCTATTCATCTCTTCTTTCTTCCTCTCTCCTGGAAACCACTGATCCTTTTCACTGTATCCATGATTTTTCCTTTTTCAGAATGTCATGTAGTTGCAATCATACAGTATGTGACCTTTTCAGATTGGCTTCATTTTCCTAATAATTTGCAAATAGGTTTCTTCCATGTCTTTTCATGGCTTGATAGACCATTTCTTTTTAGCATTGAATAATATTCCATTGTCTGAATATATGTTTATTTATCCATTTACCCACTAAAGGACATCTTGATTTCTCTGAAATTTTGGCAATTATGAATAAGGTAGCTTTAGATTTTGAAATGTTATATTAGAAACATCAGCTTCCCACTGTACTGATTGGACAGTCTCTTGTTCTGTATTTGTATTTACGGTGTCTTTTAAAAAACTTGTATTAAGGACTGGGATGGGTATTAAGGACTGGGATGGGTACCTCAGTGGTAAAACACATGCTTAGCCTATGCAAGGCTCTGAGTTCAATTATTAGCATCTACACAAATAAATGTCTGTGTGTATGATTTACATATGAATATTTGCAAAATATTTGTAAAATAATCACAGCAGAAAGAGTTCTGATAATTACACGTTAGAGGAAATAGAAGTATTCATCATGTATCCTTTTCCTTTTTTTTCAGAAATGTGATACTTATAAGTTAGTGATGGAAGTGCGAGACATGGGAGGTCAACCTTTTGGTTTGTTTACTACAGGAACAATTACTATTTCACTTGAGGATGAAAATGACAATCCACCATTTTTCACGGAAACTTCTGTGAGTGTACCTCTGTATTCATTTACATAGATGAATTTACATTAAAAAACCAAATCTAGAACGTGGTAGCTCTGGGACATCATGCATTTTGACTTAAATAGTTTCCACTTACAAATAATAGACAGAAAAATATGATTTTTGTAAAAATAATTGAAGTACCAGTCATTTCTGGAGGATAGGGAAATAACCATGCTTGGGCTACCTAATAGTTTTTCCACTCTTGAGGGGGTTCATGTGTTCAATATTTTCTTGGTTGCTAAGCTCTCGTATCAGATTGCTTGGACTTAATATTTTTCACAAGGTGAAGAAGAGAAAAAGTCTTTGCATTTCAAGTTTTAAGATGAAAAAGGGTCTAGCTTTATCTCCTCTGCTGGATTCAGAGTACATGCTGGCCCACTACCTAACAGACTGCCACATTTGAGCACACTTTGCCTTAGGCAGTAAACAAAGTGAGATATATAGATACAGATATAAATTCAGATAAAAATATAGGTAGATAGATATACATATTCATGATAGACATACACATATCTTATATTTAGGAGGAAAGAAGTAAGCTATGAATTAATCTTATAAATTATTTTCCAACATATAGGGGTACATTCCATATCATTTTTTTTCTTTAAATATTATTTTTAGAGTAGAAGACCACATTGCAAAAGCTATAGATTTCTAATAAAAAAGGCATGTTTTTCAGTATTCTACAGAAGTAGAAGAAAACAGAATTGATGTTGTGATTTTACGAATGAGGGTACATGACCAAGATTTGGCCAACACGCCTCACTCAAAGGCTGTGTACACAATCCTACAGGGAAATGAAAATGGAAACTTCAAAATTAGCACAGATCCAAAAACAAATGAAGGAATCTTGTGTGTTGTCAAGGTAAATAAATAAAATAAGCATGCTATGTTTTAAAGCATTCTAACTTAAGCTTATGCATTGTATAAAAATAATATTTCCTTATGTATATAACTAGAATATTGCAGTGCAGTGCTGGAATCTTTTCTGTTATTATTTTACTCTCATTTATTTTCTCAGAGGAAAGTAATGTCAGGCACAAAACTCATTGTTCTACATATGAGGAAAATCAAGGCAGAGAAATATTGAATATTGCATCTGATATTTGCCTTAGAAGGTATCTTAGGCACCCATCTGGCTCCTTTCTGAGTCCTCTATCCAAAGCCTCGCTTACCTCTTCAATTGTTATCTTCCATCATGAATTTCTAAAAGACAACGGATATTCCTAGAACCTTTATGTAGAGATTGTTTTTCTGATAAAAATTTCATAAAATGTTCTTTATTATATTGCATTTTTTTTATCTTCTCTGTGTTTTTTGTGTTCTTCTAGATTTGCCTGTTGTCCTTTCCTTCATCATTTAATTGTTGTTTCAAGAGTATTTCTGATTATCCAGTTTAGAATTGAGCACTTTGATCATAAACTAAACAGATCTGTATTTCATGTTCTTTGAAAAGATGCTAAGTAATAGCATTATATCTTTTGACTTAAATACTCAGTAACAGCTGCATTGTAGCCAAATCTTATCAAATTATTTTATGTATTAGCTTGGAAGAATTTCATTTATCATTGTTATTTCATATGATAGGTAATGACATAATTTGAATTTTTTCAAACATTTATTCTTGCATTTCTATTAATATCTCAACTTGTAATAAAAAAATGAAGGTAAGACCTTCCAAAAGAACAGTGAGAAGAAAAATTGGTTGAGTCAAAAGCAACAATTTTGTGTTTGACAGCATTTATTATTTTAGGAAGCTAATTATTAGTCTTTGTATTAGCAACAACTTTTGGTAACATTTTAAATGTGAAAATGTTATTCTCTTTATGTTAAAACTTGGTATCAAAATCATAAGTCCATGTTATATATATACTGACTGATTAAAGTATGTTTATCGAACAGCCATTGAACTATGAACTCAATCGCCAAGTTGTTTTGCAAATTGGTGTAGTTAATGAAGCACAATTCTCTAAAGCGGCAAACTCACAAACTCCTCCTACAATGTGTACTACAACTGTGACTGTTAGAATTAAAGACCGTGATGAGGGCCCTGAATGCCAGCCCCCTGTGAAAATTATTCAGAGTAAAGATGGCCTTCCACCTGGCAAGGAACTCCTGGGATACAAAGCACTGGACCCAGAAACGCGCAGTGGTGAAGGCTTAAGGTAATGTGCTTTTCAAAAAGTTCCTTAATTTTTAATGAAATCTCAAGATTTTTTTTTCTGGTACTAGGTATTGAACCCAAGGGCACTCTGCTGCTGAGCTATATTCTCAGCCCTTTTTATTTTATTTTGAGACAGAATCTAAGTTGCCTTGGCTGGTCTTGAACTCATGTGTCAGTCTCCTGAGTTGTAGGAATGCACCATTGTGCTGTTCTGGTGGGATGTAAATTGATTTCAAATTTTAGGAAATTTCTATGTATTTTTCAAAATGGCAAATTATAAGATGTGTGCTATTTGGTGTGATCATTTATATTTGATTTCTGAAAATTAGGTATCAGAAGTTGGGAGATGAAGATAACTGGTTTGAAATTAATGAACATACTGGAGATTTGAAGACTATAAAAGTACTAGATAGAGAATCGAAATTTGTAAAAAACAACCAGTACAATGTTTCAGTGGTGGCAACAGATGCAGGTAAGTGCCATTTTCCAGAAATAAATATAAATGTAGAATATGTTTCTAAGGAAATTTTGAGTGAAATCTATTCACTTCTGGATCAAAAGTTAATGCAAGCAATGTTAGCATTAATGTAATCATACAGCATAGTGCAAAAAAAAAAGCAATGTTTGTGTTTGCTCATTTTTTGGAGTCACCCAGTTCAGGCCCCCGAGCATCAGTAATGCAAAGCTACAAGGGAGTAAATGATCAGCCTAAGTTCTGAGGAAACACTGACCTATTCAAGGGATTCCAATTTTTTCAGAAGTACAGGTTTAGATTATTATGATGTGAACATGCTGAATAGTTTCAACTCTCCTAAAACAGTTAAGTTCAAGATAGGTTTGTTCTGAGCTTTTCTTACTGGAGAACAAATCATTTATTCAGTTTCCTAAAGAGAGGATAAAAATCTATGATTTGTAATCTCTAAGGTGAGTTCAGAATCTATTCTGTAAAGATCTTCCTTCAAATACTGTAATGATCTTTAAACCTTTTTGAACTTATATCAGTAAATCATTTTCAATATATTTATTTATATGTTGAAAAGTGTATGCTAGTGTTTTATTTGTATACAGATACTACTATGCTAATGTATTGTATGTATCTTAGAAATACACAAAATAAATAATACAAGTGTAAAAAAGTAAATAGAAGTTATGATAATTTACTTCATCATGTCAATTATATATTTACTCATTTAAGAAAAAATTTTATAAATAATAATGATAACTTCAGTTTTTCTGACATAGCCAATTCTTTTGACTATCTTCTTAACCCAAGAAGGTTTCCACTGTTTTTATCTACATAAAATATGCTGTGTTCTCAGATATTATACCCTACTTAATTTTTTCCTGTTGACATAAAACAAGATCCATATTTACTAAGAGAGACATAAAAGGTTTAAACTAATGGGGATGCTACTACTTTCAGTTTATATGGAGAAGGGGAGCTGACTCACACATGAATCTGTCCCATTTATCCTGTTGCCCTTGGTGTAGAAATACCATATTGCACACTCTAATTAGTGAGGTGACCAAGCTAACGAATGGTTTCTGTGAGCTAAAACATTTGGGCTTCAAAAATCTGAAATTGACTTTGAAAGAAAACCTAAATGTGAATATTATTAATGAATCACCTGCATATGATCTTTCTTTCCACTTGATACTTCTCATACACATACTCTTTTTTATTTTTAAAATGTTTGCTAATTAGTTTTACATGACAGCAGAATGCATTTTGACACATCATACATAAATGGAGTATAACTTCTCTCTCTCTTTTTTTTTTGGTGGTGCTGGGGATTGAACTCATGGCCTTGTGCATGCAAGGCAAGCCTTCTACCAGCTGAGCTAAATCTCCAGCCCATGGAGTATAACTTTTCATTCTTCTGGTTGTACATGATGTAAAGTTACGTCAGTTGTGTAATCATATATGCACATAGGGTAATAATGTCACATTCATTCTACTATCATTCCTACCTTCATACTCCCTCCCTTCCCTTCACTCTTCTCTGTCTAATCCAGAGTACCTCTATTCTTCCCTAGTTCCCCCTTCCCATTGTGAATTAGCATCCACATATCAAAGAAAACATTTGGCCTTTGGTTCTTTGGGATTGGCTTATTTTGCTTAGCATGATATTCTCCAGTTCCATCCATTTACTGGCAAATGCCATAATTTCATTCTTTTTTTTAAGGCCGAGTACTATTCCATTGTGTATATATACCACAATTTCTTTATCCATTCATCTGTTGAAAGGCATCTAGGTTGGGTCCATAGCTTAGATATTGTGAATTGAGCTTCTCTAAACATTGAATTGGCTGCATCACTGTAGTACATTGATTTTAAGTCTTTGGGTATAAACCTAGGAGTGGGTCAAATGGTGGCTCCATTCCAAGTTTCCTGAGGCATCTCCATACTGCTTTTCATAGTAGTTGCACCAATTTGCAGTCCTACCAGCAATATGTGAGTGTACATTTTTTCCCATATCCTCACCCACATTTAGTGTTGCTTGTATTCTTGATGATTGCCATTCAGACTGGAGTGAGATGGAACCATACACATATTCTTAATATAATTTTTTTAATGCAAGCTGGGGGAAGCAAAGACCCACTGAAGAATGGGGAAAACATTAGCTAAGAAATGTAGGTAATTTACTATTGCTCTATAATTTTGGATGATTTGTTCTTCTTTCATAAGTAAAAATGAAATCTAAGTGGTTCAAGAACACAATAAGGACAAACATGGAGCTCTATTTACTCATTTATTCCTCAGATATTTATTGTCTATTAGATTCTAAGTATCAGGAAGATTGCCATGGAAACTAGGAATCATAGGAAAAAGTTATGGAGAATACAGTATAAAAAACTAACTTTGCTCTTTAGAGCTAAGACCACTGTTTATAACCATGGTGAACATGGTACAAGGAAATAAAAAGCAGTTTACATTAATCTACCTCCCAGAGTCATAGTTAGCCTAGGTAATAGAAAAATCATGTGGCAATATGAAGGATTTTGTCCTTGTGACCATATATAAACATATATATTATATATAATATGTATTATATAACATAGAATATATAAACATATATGCTCATATATATATAGCAAGGATTTCATTTTGAAGCTTGTAAGTATTTCTGGATGATGTTCAAGCTATTCTTATAGCTTCCTTAGAATCGAGCTCACATTCTTGTGTTTCTTTGTTAGGCTGATTTCCCTGCTTTATCAATCTAGAAAGCACTATTTTATACACTTTCCACCTAGAATACTGTTGTCCCTCCTGCTTGAAATTCAGGTCCCTTAAGTCTTAAAGTGAATGACCATAACAACTTCTGTGATTGTGCCCACTGATCTTTGGTCATTTCTTAATACCTAAGAAGAAAAATGGATTATATTTGATATAATTTATGGTAGTCTCTATGGCAAACTCAACATAGATGTTTCAATATTTAGTACAACATTCAATGTAAAAAGTATGAGAAATTATATAATTTGTTTGTTTTAATTCCAAACTCATACTATTATGGCAGTTTATAATTCTTTTACAAATGATAGAATTTGACCATGTTTCTAAACTTTACTGTCTCTCAAACACAAATTATGCAAAATATATATAAATATATATACATATATATGTCCATTTACATATGCAGTAAACTTCTATTGTTATATATATATAATTTTTTGGTATTAATGATTGAACCCAGGGATGCTTAGCCACTAAGCCACAATCCCCAGCCCTTTTTATTTTTTATTTTATGAGAGTCTTCCTAAGTTGCTTAGGGCCTTGATAAGTTGCTGAGACTGGCTTTTAACTCATGATCCTCCTGCCTCAGCCTCCCATGCCACTGGGATTATAAGCATGGGCCAAAGTGCCCAGGGTGGGTAGTATTTAATTAGAAATATTTCCTAAGATTTATATGTGAAATATTAGGACAGTAATGGTGATAATCAGCAGTTGAGTGAGAAACTTTATATTAACAATACTATATTGGTTGAATTAGGGTGAGAGTACAAATTGATTTTTCTGACTTATTCAATTAAATTTTTTCAAAGTATAAAGGCTATGTTTAATGTGGTAGCATTCAGCTACAGTGAGCCAAGAAATACTGGGCAGATCACTAGGCTCTCAATATGAATGTGACTCACTGTGTTACATGATCAATATTTAATATGTCATTCAAGGCAGGAGCAAAGTGTTCTGAAAAAAAAAAAAACAGGGGACTGTGACTTCACTGTAGAAGTCACAGGTTTCATGAGGCAGTGACATTTTAGTAGATTCTTAAAGATAACTGGATTGGGCTGAAGATATAGTTCAAAGGTAGCATATGCTTAGTGTGCATGAGGCCCTGTGTTCAAATCCCCAGTACAGAAAATATAATAAGAACCATAGTAGGGTTTACCAGGAAGAGGAGAAAAACATTCCTGGTAGTAGCAACAGAAAGTACCAAAGCAGATAGGAAGGAAGGCACCTAGAGATTTTCATGGGAAGTTTTATAGGTTTTGAGCAAAGAATAAATGAGGAAAAGGAGAAGATGCTGAGAAGGTAATTGATGACAAATGTAAAGTATTTTTATTCTAAGGGTGAATATGCTTTTTTATAAAGCAAATGTAAGAAATCAGTTTTATTTTCAACAGGTTTTTCTGTAAAGACATTGGAATCTCACACCTTTTAGTTTTAAAAAGCACCTGGAAAGATCAGCTGATCCAACCACCAGTCTTCTAAGAGTGACATGTTGCTAGTTTGTATTAATGGTGTCTGAGATTTGGGAAGCAAGATGAAAGCATATGTAAACCTTGTATTATATAAACTGTTGAAAATAAATACATTTCTAGGTAGAGAAAATAACGTATATTTTTAAAATCTCTCTTAGTTGGCAGATCTTGCACTGGAACACTTGTAGTTCTTTTGGAAGATTATAATGATCACCCACCAAATATTGATAAGGAAGTGACCATTTGTAAGCATGATAAAGATTATGCTATTCTGGAACCTGAAGACGACGATGGGCCTGATAATGGTCCACCTTTTCAATTCTTTCTGGATAATTCTGCCAACAAACTTTGGAGTATAGACTCAAAGAATGGTAAAAAATTATGCTAAATCTTGTACTCAATAGGGGTTTGAGATGGCAGATGGTCTTGATTTTCACCTTAGTTTCTCATAGTAAACATATGTTCATTTTAGGAGATTATTTTGTAGACCATAAAAAGGTGAATAATTTGTTTTAAAAAATATGTATGTTATGCTTAGTCTCTTATTGTCAATCTCTTTTAAGAAAATATATAAATTAATTTTAAGTAATCATTTGAATGATATTTTAAGTATGGATTAATCTAATGTGAGCATAAAATAGTATCAATCATTTTTCCTGGTTTAGTATGAAATCAAAATAATTTTTAAGAAAGAAAAATGAATCATTAAGAACAGTGGAGAAACAGAAGAAGGACGAGGAGGGAGAAGGGTTGGGAAAGGGGAGGAGAGCAGAATGAAATTAGCCGAACTATGTCATGTGCCTCTATGAACATATCACAATAAATTCCACTTTTAAATATAATGATAATGTACCATTTAAAAAAATAAATCAATAAGGAAGAAACATTACAGTTTTATTCCAAGTTAATTCACCGCCAACCACAAGAATACCAAGTAGGAATAATATTGCTATAGAAAGGTCATATCAATATATATTATTTCTACCTTTTCCCCCTAGGTAAACAAGGTGTTCTCCGAGCAAAGCAAAATCTTGATTATAACTATTATTCTGTGCCTATCCAAATACAAGACAGACATGGTTTATCCGCAAAACATGTGTTGTCAGTGAGAGTATGTGACTGCACAACTCCATCTGAATGTAGAATGGCTATTAGAGATGACAGAGATATTAAACCAGGAAATGTTATACTTGGAAAATGGGCTATTCTTGCCATGGTTTTGGGTTCTGCATTGTTATTGTGTAAGTATTATCATATAGAATTTGTTAACCCAAGTTTTACCTAATGTTCTGTTAGTTTTCCAGTACTACAACAAAATAGTAACAAAAGGTAACAATTTATAAGGAAGGAAGGTTTAGTTTGGATCACAGTTTCAGAGGTTTTAGTCCATGATCAATTGACTCTGTTGCTTTGGGCCTGTGCCATGGAGCATGTGATAGAAAAAGCTGCTTACCTCATGGCAGCCAGGAAGCAAAGAGACAGGAAGGGACCAGAGTCTTCATATCCCCTTCAAGGGCACTCTCAATGACTGGACTTCCTCCCACTGGGCCCCACATCTTAAAGGTTCCACCATCTCCTAATGACACTATGAACTGCAGGGCCAAGAACTTAATGCATAGCCTTTGGGGGATGCTTAATCCAAATCATGGCCATTTAGAAAAAATTAACATGACTGTTCTTCATATTAATTACCTGTATAGCCTTTGGCACATGTGCCCTTTTAAAAATCTTGTACCTACCTCATGACTTGAGACTCTGAGTCAAAAGAAAAACATAATAAGAGCAGATTGAAATTTTTAAAGTAAATTTCAGAGGCAGGAGACACAGTTTTTTAATAATTAGCTATGAGACATTACACAAAACATTTCTTCTTCTTTGAACTCATTTTTTCATATGTAAAATAAAGAAGTTGGATAAAATTACTAAGATTCCCTCCCATATAATATATAGTCTACCAAGGGCAGTCACATTTCTGAAGAGAATACATATATACAAAAATATCGGTAGTTCTAAAATTCTAGATAATTAATGTTCCGTATTATTAACAAAATGATTTAGTATACATCATAAGAAGATTCCAGTGAGTGAAAAAATGATCATATGACGAGCCACTAAGGAAGCATAATGCAGGCAAAGGAAATGTAAATTTTGCATTCTGCAAACTGGTTTGTTGTCGTCGTTGTTTATATTTTTGTTGTTGTTGTTTTGCAGTAC
Source organism: Xerus rutilus (assembly GCA_028644305.1). Classification (NCBI taxonomy): domain Eukaryota; kingdom Metazoa; phylum Chordata; class Mammalia; order Rodentia; family Sciuridae; genus Xerus; species Xerus rutilus. Next base: position 37,305,877 of record CM053412.1, read on the forward strand.
TGAGGAAGGAACCCAGGGCCTCGTGCATGCTAGCTAAGTGCTCTGCCACTGAGCCACAGCTCTAGCCATTACAAATCATTGTTTGAAGATACTAAACTAATAGAAACCTTTCTCAGACTTAAGCCTCTCCCTCCCTCCCTCTCTTTCTCTCTCTCTCTTTCTCTCTCTCTCTCTCTCTCAACTGCAAAGAACCATTGCATTTATGAACTTGTCCCATAGCCTTTACTATGCCCTAATTCATTTGGATTTGAGTTTCAGGATAAACTGACTGTTCCTCATAACACTGAATTAGTTAATATACACTTTCAAAACTAGACACTGATTTTATGTAATTGCCTTTTTTTGTATTTATGTCTAAATTCTTTGTTTTGTCAGTATAAGCCTGTAAAATGTGTTCTGTATCATTTCAAATACCAATAATACTATCTTAAAGTTCAGCCAAATAAGGTCATTTTCTAAATGTAAAGAATGTAAGAGATACATTTTGGACCCAGGAAGAGAGCTATTATTAATTTAAGACAGAGATTGTATAGATGAGTGCATTTTGCAAATATTCTGCTTTAAATTTTAGGACCAGAAGTGACCTCAATTTGTGGAATAAATTTTCAAATGTTGTGCAAAGAAACTTCAAAAAATCTTATAATCAAATTATTTAGTATATACTGGAATGAAAAAAATACTATTTTACTTCGATCTTTTTCATTTTCTAGGTATTATGTTTACATGTTTCTGTGTTACTAAGAGGAGAGTAAAGAAATGTTTTCCAGAAGATGTAGCCCAGCAAAATTTAATTGTATCAAATACTGAAGGACCTGGAGAAGAAGTGACGGTAAATCAGATTTAACTTCCCTTTGCATTGTATGGTGATCCAGTGATGCCAGTGTGATCATTAATAATAATGGTAACCAGTAATGTTTATTGAGCACTATGCCAAGCAGAGTTCCAAGTGCCCTATTTGCATTCATTTAAACTTCAGAAGCCTATTTAATTAGTTTTAAAGGCTGCCTAACAAATTGTATGACTTTTGTCTCACTGTTTTGGGGGCTACAAATCAGAGATAAAAGTGTTGGCAGGGTCATGTTCCCTCACAAGGCACTAGGGAAGGACTTGTTCAGGTATCTCTCCTAGCTTCTTGTAGTTCTTTGGCTTATGGCAGCATAAATGTTGACATGACATTCTCCCTGTGCATGTGCCTGTACCCAAACCTCCCTTTTTATAAGGACATTGGTCATATCAGATTAAGGACTCACCTAATCTGGTATAACTTCATCTTAATTTAAGCAATTGCATCTACAATGACCCTATTTCCACATAAGGTCCCATTCTGAGGTCCTGGAGGTTAGGACGTCAACATGTGAAGTTTTAGGGGACACAGTTTAACCCATAACACCTATGATGTAGCTACTGCTACAATCATGATTTGGGCCAACTGAGGCACAGCAGGTAAGTGCTATGTTTGTGGTGGGGAAAAATGAAAGTGAACTGTTAGCTTCAGTTTGATTCATTTTATAACTCTCGCTTTACTTTTAGGAAGCGAATATTAGGATCCCCACACAGACATCCAACATTTGTGACACAAGCATGTCTGTTGGTACTCTTGGTGGCCAGGGAATCAAAACGCAACAAAGTTTTGAGATGGTCAAAGGAGGCTACACTTTGGATTCCAACAAAGGCCATCACACCTTGGAGTCCAGCAAGGGACTAGGGCAGGGAGGAGCAGACGCTGGCAGATATGCCTACACGGACTGGCAGAGTTTCACCCAGCCTCGGCTTGGCGAAGTAAGTCCCAATGTCTTCCAGTTCACATGACATGAATGTTAGATATCATATATGAATCAAAATTTCCCTCAAATTTTATTACTCATAACCTGGAACACATCACCTTTCTAATGTTGAAGGAATTGTCATAGATATGGATGTCAGTTCCAAACCCAATGAGCAAAAAGTTTTGACAAATTTTAAAAATACAGTTTACAAGACTTTATCGAGGAGTGACATGTGTAGGTGTGTTTGACTGATATCTTCTTTCCTAAAATTTACCAGAAAAAAAATCTGGAGTGAAATATGTGTTATACAGTAAAGAATAGATCATAAATTATAAGTATTTGTCAGGGTATTTGAGTTCTGCATATAGTTATGAAGTTCTGGATATCAAAATAAACCAGGGAGATTGTTAAACTATTATTCTAGGTCTTATTTCATTACTTTGGTTGTTTTGGGTTGAGATTAGTCAGTACAGGTTGGTATTAGCAAGTACAATATATTACATTATTACATTAGAATAGTATTTTCTGAGAATCCTAACCTATATTGGTTTTCCTCATGTATGGGAAGAAGCAACAGAGGTAAATTTCAACTATACACATCTATGTTCAAATGGGAAATTGTAAGTCATGTGATGTATATATCGCCTTAATTTTATAAATGTGTTCATTGGAGCATTTATTTATCTGCTGTATTTTAAAAATTAATATAATACAGACCAACCATGTGCATTTTTTATATGTAGGAATCCATTAGAGGACACACTCTGATTAAAAATTAAACAGTAAAAGGTAAATCAAAGACATCATTTTTATGCTAATATGGTTAGGTGTTTTTTAAAAAAAATAATAAAATGTGCTCTTTCTCAAAACAGAAAGTGTACCTGTGTGGACAAGATGAGGAACACAAACATTCTGAAGACTATGTTCGTTCTTATAATTATGAAGGCAAAGGCTCTATGGCCGGCTCCGTAGGCTGCTGCAGTGATAGGCAGGAAGAAGAAGGGTTGGAGTTTCTAGATCACCTGGAACCCAAATTTAGGACATTGGCAAAGACATGTGTAAAGAAATAAATGTTCCTTTTAATAGAGTAACATCTACAGATAAGTTTGTAAGAGTTTATTGAATGTAAAATGATAGCAGCATCTGCTAATTATTTTGTTTATTGGAGACAAACTTCAAGTCTTATAGACAAGGGTACTGTAACTATGAGACTCCCCTAAATTCTCCTTGTCTGATAGAACTTTCATATTCTCTAGAAATAAAGTTTTAGTTGTTTATTTTCTTTTAAATGCATGTATATATTGCCCCTTTGGGACTGCACTATGTGCATTTTGACACCTTCCATTGTATTTGAAAATTTAGGCTATTTTGTGTGCTATAGAATATTACATGGGAAAGTTGGGTATTGTGGAGGCTAATCAGAATGAATTTTCTTTTTAGATGTACCAATTAAATACTTTAACATTTTGGGAAGAATAACACTTTTATAAACATTGTCTCTAGTGCCAGGGAATTGCTTTCTTTCTACCTGAGTGGTTTAAGAAGGATTTAAAAATGTTCTGAGGCACAGCCTTCTATTTGGTATAAAATCTCCTTTCTCTATACTTTTCACCCCTCAGAGGTGATGTCCTCAGCACTGTCTTCTTTGGGAGACTTCAGGGCTTAGTGCTTGGATCTATGTCCATATTGGGGTGTCAGAAGTTTCCTATAGCTTCTAGGATTGTTCGATATACATAGACCAGGACAACTCAGCAACTTGAGCTGCAGAGATTTGCCAAGGAGAATAAAAGAGGATTTCCATGAAAGACTATCAAACCTGTTGCCCATGGGTTGACTTTGACTCACAGATGTGTTCCATTTATCCACCATGATATATTCTTGGCTTAAGAAAATAAATGAATGCCTTGGCAAGAACACTTCTAATTTAGTTTGACATAGACCCACCATCTCTGTGGCTCTTACCTTGCATCTTCAAGTATTTGTACAAGCCCTGAAAGCATTAGGCTGTAGTCCTGCTTAACAGGGCTTAGCACTTTGAACGTGCCAAAATATGAGTTGACATTCATATTGGAACTTCATGCTCTTTCTACATTGGTAATTACTTTAAAAACTAGAAAATTAGAAATAGTGTTCAGTTTGCACATGTTAAAATATTAAGATCTATTACAGCAACACTGACAAAAAAAATTGTTGAATGGTAGATAAATGAACAACCATAAGTAAATAAATTATTTTCAAGGCATTACATTAATAGGATATTATATTTTATTGATTTAGGGAAAACTACATATTTAAATAATATTTTATTAGTCATTTGTGGCAAATTCTGAATCTATAAATAACAATAATATATATCACATGGCAAGTTTTCATCCAAACAAAACCATTTTTTAAAAAAATCTATTAACTATTGAAAATGACTGATAACTCTTTTAAATATTGTGAATGGTTTCTTATTCTTAGTTTCTTAGAAAATGTGCTTTTTGATATGAAATTGTATATTGGAACAAAAAATGTAGTCTTAATAAGTTAGATTTGATTTTATAACATATCCATAATGTGTGATTTTTATAACTTTAGTATAAGGCAATTTGAGGGGGTAATGCAATTTTCATTTCATGATGTACATGTTGCTCTGAAAATTATATGAGTTTAAAAACTTTTAAGTATAACATTACAAATTTAGAAACATGTGAAATATATTATTGAATATAGGTATAGAATATTCTCTGAGAAATTAAAAATTATTTGCTGAATGTTAATTTATACATATTTGTTTGTCTTCTTATTTCTCTTATGCTTGCTTTAGTATGAAAAGGAAAATGCATATCTCCAACATAAAAGTACAATTAATGTCCATAGTAGGTATCTCAGTTAGCAAGAAAAGACATTAAAAGTATTACAAGAATTATTTGTAAAATGTGGGAAATGAATTTTGCATTAAGCAGTTTTGGCTTTTATAAGTATTATTAAAATGTGTCTTATGGCCAGGCACAATGGTGCATATCTGTAAACCAGTGACTAGAGAGGCTAAGGCAGGAAGATCGAGGTCAGACTCAGCAACTTAGTGAAATCCTGTTTGGAAATAAAAAGTAAAAAGGACAAGGGATTTAGCTCAATGGTAAAGTGACCCTGGGTTCAATTCCTAGTGACAAAAAAAAAAGAAGAAAAAGAAATCTCACAGAGAACCTATAACCATTTGATTTATTTCAGCAATTCAAAATCATTTTCTGTTTACATACAAATTAAATGTAAATTCTATGATTGGTAAAATTTGTGAAACTCTACTATACTGCTAATTAGTTTGTTAATAAAATGCTATATTTCATATAAGTTGTCAGTTAATTGTCAATTCATAAGTAAATAGTTATACTTAAGTCTATATTGAGGGAAAAAAAACAATTTTCCTCATCTTGATTCAGATTGCAAATATTTCATGTAAAAAAACTCCATAATAACCCTAAATAGATGAAAATTGATCCATGTAATTTTTTAAAGTGAGCCTCATTAAACACATCCTGACCTTGAACTTTTAATTCTTCCTGAGTTTATTAAAAGTATTCCATAAAACTTGATAAAAATTTGTAAACATGTATGTTTACTTGTAGAAAATGTCATATATGGTGCTATTGGGAAAATGTTCAAAACAGGTGTTTTAGAGTTGAGAATTTTTTTAATCCCTTTTGAAAGTATGTTAGCTATGAAAGACTGTACCCGTTGAAAATCTTACTACATTGTTCCATTGATCTAGCCTCTTCTCCTCTAATAAATCTGAAAGTGTCTAAACAAATAAATTTGATCGATACTGCTTTGTCTTTTTCCTTGGAAAGGGAAAGGGAAAAGGAAGTGTAGCAGGAGAAAGCATTAGTAAGGGTGGGTATGATGCTCTTGCATATTTTATAGGGCTCAATAAAATTGACTATATTCCTTTTTTAAATTTGTTCTAATCAGTTATACGTGACAGCAGAATACTCTTCGATTCATTGTACACAAATGGAGCACATTTTTTCATACCTCTGGTTGTACACAAAGTAGGGTCACACCATTTGTGCAATCATACATGTACATAGGGTAGTGATGCCCATCTCATTCCATCATCTTTCCTCTCCCCATGCCCCCTCTGCTCCGCTCCCTCCTCTTTGACTAATCCAAAGTTTCGCTACTCATCCCATGCCCTCCCCCTTATGGATTAGCATCCACTTATCAGAGAAAACATTTTGGCATTTGGTTTTTTGGGATTGGCTTATTTTGCTTAGCATGATATTCTCTAACTCCATCCATTTACCTGTGAATGCCATAATTTTATTCTCTTTTAATGCTGAGTAATATTTTATTATATTTTATTGTACCACACTTTCTTTATCCAATCATCTATTGAACAGCATCTGGGTTGGTTCTACAGTTTGGCTATTGTGAATTGTGCTACAATAAACATTCATGTGGCTGTGTCACTGTAGTATGCTGTTTTTAAGTTGTTTGGGTATAGACCAAGGAGTGGATCAAATGATGATTCCATTCCAAGTTTTCTAAGGAATCTCCATACTGCTTTCTAGGATTGGTTACACCAATTTGCAGTCCCACTAGCAATGTATGGGTGTACCTTTTCCTTCACATCCTTGCTAACACGTGTCGCTTGTATTCTTGATAACTGTCATTCTGACTGAAGTGAGATGAAATCTTAGAGTAGTTTTGATTTGCATTTCTCTAATTACTAGAGATGTTGAATTTTTTAATATATATTTGTTGATAAATTGTATTTCTTCTTCTGATAAGTGTTTGTTCAGCTCCTTAGCCCATTTATTGATGAGTTGGTTTTTTTTTTTTTTTCCTTTGGTGCAAAGTTTTTTGAGTTCTTTATATATCCTGGTGATTATTGTTCTATCTGATGTGCATGTGGCAAAAATTTGTTCCCAGAATGTAGGCTCTCTGTTCACTTCATTGGTTGTTTCTTTTGCTGAGAAAAAGCTTTTTAGTTTGAATCCACTCCATTTATTGATTCTTGATTTTATTACTTGTGCTTTAGGAGTCTTGATAAGGAAGTCGGGGCCTAAATCCCATATAATGAAGACTTTGGCCTACTTTTTCTTCTATTAGGCATAGGGTCTCTGGTCTAATTCTTAGGTCCTTGATCCACTTTGAGTTGAGTTGTGCACATGGTGAGAGACAGGAGTTTAGTTTCGTTTTAGTACATATGGATATCCAGTTTTCCCAGCACCATTTGTTGAAGAGGCTATCTTTTCTCCAATGTATGTTTTTGATGCCTTTGTCTAGTATGAGATAACTGTGTTTATATGGGTTTGTCTCTGTGTCTTCAATTCTATACTATTGGTCTACATGTCTATTTTGATACCAATACCATGCTGTTTTTGTTACTATAGCTTTGTAGTATTGTTTAAGGTCTGGTATTGTGATGCTTCCTGCTTAGTTCTTCTCACCACAGATTCTTTGGCTATTCTGAATCTCTTATTTTTTCCAATAAATTTCATGATTGCTTTTTCTATTTGTATAAGGAATAACATTGGAATTTTATTTGGAATCACATTGAATCTGTATAGCACTTGATTAATATGACCATTTTGACAATATTAATTCTGCCTATCCAGGAGCATGGGAGATCTTTCCATCTTCTAAGGTCTTCTTCCATTTATTTCTTTAGTGTTCTGTAGTTTTCATTATGGAGGTCTCTCACCTCTTTTGTTAAATTGATTGTTAAATTCCAAACTTTTTTTTTGAGGCTATTGTGAATGGGATAGTTTCCTTAATTTCTCTTTCAGAAGTTTCATCACTGATGTATAGAAATTCATTTGATTTATGGGTATTGATTTTATATCCTGCTACTTTGCTGAATTCATTTATTATTTCTAGGAGTTTTCTGATGGAACTTTTTGGATCTTCTAAGTACAGAATCATATTATTGACAAATAATGATAGTTTTTTGAGTTTTTCTTTTCCTAATCATATCCTTTTAATTTCTTTCATATGTCTAATTTCTCTGGCTGGAGTTTGAAGAACTATGTTGAATAGGAGTGGTGAAAGAAGGCATCCTTGTCTTGTTCCAGGTTTTAGTGGGAATGCTTCCAAGTTTTCTCCATTTAAAATGATGTTAGCCTTCCGTTTAGCATAGATAGCTTTTACAATGTTGAAGTAGTTCTTAGTATCCCTAGTTTTTCTAGTGTTTTGAACATGAAAGAGTGCTATATTTTGCCAAATGCTTTCTCTGCATCAATTGATATAATCATATGATTCTTGTCTTTAAGTCTACTGATGTGATGAATTACATTCATTGATTTCTGTATGTTGAACCAAACTTGCATCCCTAGAATGAACCCCACTTGATCATGGTGAACTATTTTTTAAATATGTTTTTGTATGTGCTTTGTCAAAGTTTTATTGAGAATTTTTGCATCAATGTTCATCAGGGATATTGATGTGAAATTTTCTTCCATTGATGTGTCTCTGCCTGGTTTTGGTATCAGGATCATACTGGCCTCAAAGAACAAGTTTGGAAGGGTTCCCTCCTTTTCTATTTCATAAAATAATTTGAGGAATATTGGCATTAATTCTTCTTTGTAGGTCTTATAGAACTCAGTTGTGAATCCATCTGATCCTGGGCTTTTCTTGGTTGGTAAACTTTTTATGGAGTCTTCTATTTCCTTGCTTGAAATTGATTTGTTTAAATTGTGTATGTCCTCTTAGTTCAGTGTGGGTAGATCATATGCCTCTAGAAATATGTTCGTGTCTTTGAGGTTTTCTCTCTTATTAAATTATAAATTTTCAAAAGAGTTTCTAATTCTTCTGTATTTTAAAAGTGTCTGTCATGATATTTCCTTTTTCATCTTGAATTTTAGTAATTTAAGTTTTCTCTCTCCTTCTTTTCTTTAGTTTGGCTAAGGGTTTATCAATTTTATTCATTTTTTCAAAGAACCAGCTTTTTGTTTTGTCAATTCTTTGAATTATTTCTTTTGTTTCAAGTTCATTGATTTCTGCCCTGATTTTAATTATTTCCTGTCTTCTACTACTTTTATAGTTGGTTTGTAATTTTTCTAGGGCTTTGGGATGTAATATGAGATCATTATTGGTTGACTCTTTCTTCTTTTAATATATGAGCTTCATGCAATCAACTTTCCTCTTTGCACTGCCTTCATAGTGTCCCAGAGATTTTGCTATGTTTTATCAGAGTTCTCATTTACCTTTAAGAATTTTTTTTATCTCCTCCCTTATGTCTTCTGTTATCCATGCATCATTCAATAGTGTATTGTTTAGTTTCCAAGTGTTGGAGTACCTTCTATTATTTATTTTATCATTGACTTCTAATTCCCCTTAGGGTCTGATAGAATTCAGGGTAGTATATATATTTTTTTGTATTTGCTAAGAGTTGCTTTGTGGCATAAAATATGGTCTATTTTGGAAAAGTATCCATGTGGTACAGAGAAAAAATTATTCGCTTGTTAATGGATGGAATATTCTACATATGTCTGTAAAGTCTAAATTTTATATTGTTTTATTGAGTTTTATAGTTTCTTTGTTTAGTTTTTGTTTGGGTGATCCATCCAGTGGTGAAAGAGGTGGGTTAAAGTCTCCCAGTATTATTGTGTTGTGATCTATTTGATTCTTGAAGTTGAAAAGGGTTTGTTTGATATATATAGATGCCCCATTGTTTGGGGCATAGATATTTACAATTATTATTTCTTGTTGATATATGATTCCCTTGAGTTGTATAAAACGTCCTTCTTTGTCCCTTTTCACTAACTTTGATTTAAAGTCCACTTTGTCTGATATGAGGATGAAAACCCCTGCTTATTTAAGTGGTCCATGTGAGTGATACATTTTTTCCCATCTTTTCACCTTCAGTCTATGGATGTCTTTCCCAGTGAAATGAGCCTCTTGAAGGCAGCATATTGTTGCATCTTTTTAAAATCCAATCTTTCAGTCTACATCTTTTAATTTATGAGTTCAGGCCATTCACATTTGGGGTTGTTATTGAAATATTATCTGTATTCTCAGTCATTTTGGTTTATTTTTGGGTTTTAACTTGAATTTATTTCTCTTTTGAGTGGCTTTAACTTTAGTGTAATTCTTCCCTTTGCAGATTTTCATAGTTGTTATTCATTTCATCCTCATGGAATATTTTGCAAAGAATGTTCTATCATTCAGGCTTTCTCACTGTAAATTCTTTTAACTTTTGTATATCATGGAAGGTTTTTATTTTGTCATCAAATCTGAAGCTTAATTTTTCTGGGTATAAGATTCTTGGTTGGCATCCACTTTCCTTCAGGGCTTGGTATATGTTGTTCCAGGATCTTCTGGCTTTTAGGGTTTGGGTTGAAAAAATCCGCTGAGATCTGAATTGGTTTTCCCCTATACACAATCCGATTCCTCTTTTAAGGCCCTTAAAATTCTATCCTTATTCTGTATGCTAGGCATTCTCATTATAATGTGACTTGGTGTAGATCTGCTTTAATTTTATACATTTGGTGTCCTGTAAGCTTCTTGTATTTGGTTTTCCAGTTCATTCTTCATGTTTGGGAAATTTTCTGACATTACTTCATTGAAGAGATTGCGCATTCCTTTAGTTTGAAATTCTGTGCCTTCCTCTATGTTGATAATTCTTAGATTTGGTCTTTTGATGCTATCCCATAATTCTTGTATGTTCTGTTCATGGTATCTTACCATCTTCACTGTGTGGTCAACTTTATTTTCAATATTGTATATTTTATTTTCATTGTCTGAGGTTCTGTCTCCCAAGGGATTTAGATTGTTGATGATTCTATTGTGTTTTTTATTTTATTTACTGTTTCCTTCATTTCAAGGATTTGTTTGGTTTTTCTTCAGAATCTGTCTTTCTTAAAGTAATATTTTGCCACTTGCATTTATTCTCTTATCTTTTTGTTGGTGTGATCAATGGTTGCCTGTATTTGCTCTCTTATCTCTTTGTTGGAGTGATCAATTTTTGCCTGTATTTGCTCACTTAGGTTATTCTTTAATTCACAGATCATTTTAATTATGTATACTATGAACTCCTCTGACATTTCATCTACTGCACTGTCAATGGATTTTATTTTTGTAGTATCTTGGTTTGTCTGGGGAATTTTCCTCCTTTTCATGTTGTCTATGCCTGTTCCTCTCTTGCAGTGTGGATCTGAGGTATTGCAGTTTTACCCTGTAATCTTGAAGTGTCCATTCAGGTTACTAATACCTCATCTGTGAGGGGGAGATCAGTGTTTATAGCACCAGTGCAACCATATGCAGCCATAAATCAATTATCTCCTGTTTAGATATTTACAGTTTTGTCACTATAAACAGAAATAATGAGTTTGGTTATCTTCTACCATATGTCCAGTGGGTTTGCATAAGATTTTACAGTTTCTAATGATGGACAGAGAGAGAATGCCAGGGGGAGGGATGTGGTGCACAGTTAGGGTGTGATGTTTACAATGTAGGGTGTGAGAATGTAGAGGTACTAGATTATAGGAAGAGTGAAGGGGGAATCTAAAGAAGTTGGCTGTTAGCAAGAAAAAGAGAGAAGTGACCCTATGCAAGGTTTCCTTTTGCCTCTATAACAGGATGGTGTCTGTTAGCACATTTAGTGGGGATATTTCTGGTGCAACCATTCCCACCCAGACCTTGGTGATGGTCTTCTAGATCTCAATTCTTGTCCCTTGATTGAAGTGGCCATGTCTCTAGTTGGTGTAGGCAGTAGTGTCAAGCCTGTAGGTACTTTGATATTGGGGTTCCAGACCTCCATTGGTGTCCTTAAATGGAAGTTGCCCCAACTAAAGATGTTGGAAGTGATAGCAGAGGTAACCTCAGATTGCAGTGGAGGTGCTCCAAGCTGGAGGCAACCACTTTCAGAGGTGGGGCTGAAAGGATGAGCTGTGTGCTGGCGTTGGGTGGCCTGCTCAGTGATGGCATGTGGTGCTACAACTGATAGCTGTCGCTGTCCATTTTTCACAGTGTAGATTACCACGTGGGAAGGGCTATATCAGTGCCTGCAGTGTCCCAAGATAGAGGCGGTTTGGGTGGGGACTCACGTTGGTGGATAGGGAGCTGCAGCGCTGTGTTCCTCTCCTCAATGGCACAGGTCAAGTGTACTTCTTAAAACTCTTGCAATAGACACTGTTTGCAAAAAAGATAAAAATCACACTTACCTCGAATTTTTACTACTAATGATATAATAATAACTGTTTTCAAATATATAAACAGAGACTAAGTATATACGTTTTATGAAAACAAATGTGTGAAGTACATTCATAATGTATATCTTATGAAAAAATGATTTTTAAAGTCTTTTCTTCTTAAGGTAAGCTTTCAATTGATGGGAATAAAATACCCATTAACCAAGGAATTTAAAGAATTAGATACTGTTTATTCCCTAACTTTAGAGGAAAACACCTAAAAACAAAAGTGGCCCTTCTTTGGTCTGCATTTTGCCTGAGAATACACAGATTTTAAAAAATCTCTAATACAATTCTCAGCATGCAACAGTTGATATCTGTAGTTGTGGAGGTTTTTGTGCCCATGTTTTAGGAATTTGTAAATGATATAACAGAATTATTAATACTCAAATGAAAAGTCAAGACTTCATTTGAGATATATGATATTTTATCTAGAATTCATACTTAAAATAGTTATAGAGTTATTTCGACCAGGTAAAGTTCAAGAAAAAATTTAAAAACAAAAAGCAAACCCTAATCCAAAGTTTAAATGAAAAGATTTCCTTTATTTCCTTTTACCTTCCCTAAAATATACAGAGAATTAGGAATTAAAGGGAAATTAAGGGGCAGACAATCTTTCAGTCTCCCTTAAAATGCAAATCCATCAACATATTTTATCCATGGTAAGTATCCTACAAGGATGTGCTGCTTTTTTAGACCTACCATATTTCTCTTCTTGGAGGACCACAGTTAAGACAAAACATTACATTTCTCCTGGGCATTTAATTCAAGACCTCACTTCTTACCACTGAGCTACAACACTGACTTAACCCTGAGCCTTCAAAAACCCTCCGCCTCCATACTAAAATTGTAAATCACTGATTCCAGATGTGATTCTTGGACCAACAGGATCAGCATCCACCCCACACTGCCTTGGTGTGTTACAAATGCAAATTCCTGGATCCCTAGCCCAGACCTACTGCACAGGAAGCTCCAGGCTGTTTTAACCAGCTCCCAGGGGTTTCTGATATTCTATCAAGTCTGAGAATGCCTGTCCTTGTGACATCCTTCTCCTCAGCACCAGCTCTTGGGTTCCCAATGTCCTATGCAGCTCAGCACTGACTTGGGGAAGTGGATTCTTAAGACCCATTCAGTCCTGTGGAATCAGAATCTGCATTTTAACATGATCCCCAGGAGAGGTGCATGCACAGGCAACTTTGATAAGCACTGAATAAATGGTTAATTGAGATGAAAGGCAACAAAAACTAGTAAGTTGAACATCATAGTTAGTCAAATAGAATGAACAACAGGTAGCCTCAAGTTGCAGGTCCATGACCAAACTACAGGTAAGCAAGTTTGTCTTGGCTTAGTTAGACACAAATTCAGAACCCAAGTCTCACCTCTCATAAAACAGTAACTCCTCCCTCTCTATATTCTTACCTCCCTGGATACTGACTTCCAATGAACTTTGTGCATTATTGATACCACATATTGGAGGGTCTACAATGACATAAAAATAATCAAATTTAAGACAATGATGTACTCATTGCCACTTTATTGAGTAAATTTATTTTGATAACCTATTATTAAGAAATTATACTAGGGGCTGTGGCTGTGGCTCAGTGGTAGAGCGCTTACCTCGCATGCGTGAGTCACTGGGTTCTATCCTCAGCACCACATAAAAATAAATAAATAAAATAAAGATGTTGCATCCATCTACAATTTAAAAAAAATTTTTAAAAAAGAGAAATTATACTAGTCTTGGTCAAGCTTATCCAACAAATTTACCAAATTGTGTTTAAAAATCAACTTGAATATTCCTGATAGTTGACCAAATGTCCTGAGATCATTTTGACAAGTGGGTGCCTTGATGCAATCTTTGCTTACTAAACCAATTTATCCCCATGCGTGCTCTAAAAGCTTTATGTTTGTGGGTGTAGCTGACTTCCAGTATCACAGGCGTGTCTAAGATATTGTCAGAACCAGTTATTTATATTAAGTAAGCATATTCTGTCAAGATTGTTTCCCTTTGTTTTTTATGTGGAAATCATGCAGAAAAAATTGATGTTTCCATTCATTTTAAAATTATAATATTCCAATGTAATATTAATTGAGCATAAATATTAGTTACTAAATATGGTTAAATATTCAGTATAAATATATTATCTAAGTAACAATTATTAAATATAACACATTATTCATTGTACTAAATATTAATTTGAAGTTAATGTCTTAATGTTAAATATATTCATGGCTAAACATTAAGAGGACACTTACCACTGACATACACATATCCCCTGATATTTTGTGAGAGTTGTGGTAGTGACTCTTGACTATCTACCAACTCATTCTTTCTTTGAGATGGAGCTCCAGTTTCATTAAGAGTAACAATGTGGGGGCTGGGATTGTAGCTCAGCGGTAGAGCGCTTGCCTCGCATGCGTGAGGCCTGGGTTCGATCCTCAGCACCACATACAAAGCAATAAAATAAAGACATTGTAAAAAAAAAAAAAAAGAGTAACAATGTGTCTAGCTAAGAAACCATTATTTCCCAAACCCCTTGAACTACATGTGACCCTGTTCTGATTAATAAGAAGTAAAAATGTTATATATGAGATTTCTGAGTATGTGTCTATAAGGGAATTGATTAAGTTGGAAGATTCTTTTTTCCTGCTTCCCCAACTATATTTCATAATATTTAAAACACAGATGTGATTCTCAGTGCTCAGGTAGCCATTTTGTGATCTTCACATTGGAAGCCACCTGCCTGGGACTTCCCTGCCTTTGTTTGCTCATGTGAGTGAATTAACCTCTGTGTGTTTATTGAGGTCATCAAATTGTAGGTTTCTATTATTTATATGAGTAGAATCTGACATATGGAGACAACAAAGATTGTATGGAAATAATTATTTTACCCAAATCATGATTCAATGAAGCTAAAATTCTGTAAAAACTCAAATTTTTTAAATTAAGAGTTAAAAATAAGTATATTGTCAAGATATTTCAGTGTTCTTCTGAACAGCTTCCAAGCAAAGCAAAAGGGATATTAATTGTTTCATGGAAATCACACAGTGTAACAATGGGTTCCTACTCTTCCATCCCCTAAAATCAGAAGCCTTACTTTATAAGAAGTCACAGATCTAGGAGTTGGGAGACTTGTATTCATTTACAGACCAGATGTGTAATATTTATCAAGTCATTGACCTCATTTACTTTGACCCTTCAACTCTGAGAAGTATTTTGTTTGTTCGTTTTATCAACCAAATTATGGTTGTGTGTTGCAGGGGGGTGGGTGGAATTGAACCCAGGACCACATGCATGTTAGGTTCCTAGGTGCTCTACTACTAAACTACATTTCCAGATCTTTTAATTTTTATTTTGAGATACATTCTAAGTTTTAGAGTCTGGCCTTGAACTTGTAGTCCTCCTGTCTCAGATTTTAAGTAGCTGGCATTACAGGCATGAATGACCACATCCTGATAATTAGCAACAATGCAGGGATAATGTTGTATTCATTATTTATATTTACCCTTATACTTGTTGTTTGACAGGGTTTTGTTTTATTTTATTTTTAATACTCTTTTTCTTTTCTTGCAGTGCTGAGATCCAACCCATGACCTTGTACAAGCTGAGCATACCCTTTACCACTGAGCCCCAGGGTTTTTGTTTTTTGAGTGTGGATACAAATGATATTTAATATTTAATTATTGCATTAAATTTTAAATGTGTGTGAAAACATCTCAAGTATATACATTTTTAAATTGGCACTGCTTCTACCACCTCTTCTGGGTTCCCAATGGTCCCATGCTCGGTTTCTTTGACTCCATGTTTGGTTGCAGTCTGGTGGCCTGAGACAAGTCTTCAGTTTTCAGTTCATCAAAAGAAAGCAAATGAAAGTAAATTTTTTTTAAAAAAGTCTATGAATTTCTGCTACAATACTAAACTTTTTTTTTAATGCTTATTCATATAGACCAGGATGAGTAAAGGTGAGTTTAACAAACAGAAAATGTGGCAGTTTCAGCTTGTGACAAATGAGACCATTTTATGATTTTGCTGAATGACAAGTGGTGATTACATATTCTAACTCACCAAACTGGAATTCTGCTCCACATTTTAAGCTATATAAAAAGGCATTTTTATTTTTATTTTTTAATGATCCCAACAAACTGGTCAGGACTTCCATTAAGCTGCTGGTAACAGAAATAACAGTGGCTTAAACAAGATACAAGTTTATTTTTCTATTACGTAAGGCAAGTTGCATTCTGGGCTCATGCAGATGCTTCTTAATGCTGTCCAATATTCTAGGAGACTTCTCCTATTCATTCCAAATATCTTTTGTACCAGTTGCTTCATAGTTACAAAATGTTTAATTCAACTTCTGCCATCACATCTGTGTCTAATAGAAAGAGAGAGGAAGAGGATCTCTTGTTCTTGTAGAACTTATCCAGAAGATCCCTGCAAAACTTCCACCTGCCACATATCCCTGGGAGCATTTAGTCACATGCTCAGCTCTGTCTGCAAAGGCAAGTGAGCAGTGTGGGTTTTCAGATGGGTATACCACACTGTAACTAAGGCAGACAACTCTTTAATAAGGCTGTCAGGTAATCTGGGGGGAAAGATACAAACCTTCTTTACCAATATAACTCTGCCCTAGATCAGCATAATTTGTTGCAAAAATGTTTATTCTTTATATAATAGATTAGGAACTATATACTTAGAGTGGAGAAGCATGATCTTTCCCTTGTCAAGATGCCAAATATAGCAGAATAAATACTTATTTGAAATTTACATAAACAAAATATCAGTATTTTTCAGAAATTAAAACCTGACTAACAGACCAGATATGGCTTGGATTTTTCTAAAGGGTTGTGGTGGTGGTGGGCCTTTTACAATTTAAAAAAATTAGGAATAAATAAGTCATTAAAAATGAGGACATTTCACCACAAATGTGAATTTGCAGCTTCTTTTGAAAAATTGGAAGATCTGGTAACAGTCCATATTCCTGAAGGCTACCAATTGACTGGAGGTAACAAATAACTTTCCATTTAGACAGTGTCCCTTGCATCTTGCCATTCATGTTACAGAGAAAGGGCTGTCTCTTTGCTACCTTATCATGACATTTGTATGATGACTTTCTGAAGGAGATTTAAAGGGGAGGATAGACTTCCTGCTTTATTACCTTTATCAAAAGTGTAATCATAATAAAAAGGACTGCTCTTTTCATCCAACTTGCCATTTTTATAACTTTCCTGGACCCTGGGGGACTGATATTGGTGACTACTTTCACTATTTGAATTTCCAGCATAAAATGGGTCATGTTGACATTTGGCATATAATATAATACACTTCTTTATCATGTTCTTTCTATATTATTTTCTTTCCTCTCCTGAATTAAAGTGCAAATTTCACAAGAAAAAGGATCTTTAAAAAGTGCCTGTTATTTGGAGGGAACTTAGTACATGTTTGTTGAAGAAATTAATGAAGGAACTACTATGTGAAAGGCTTACAGAATTCTTTCACAAGTGTGATCACTTTTAGAAAATTAATGAACTATTTTCAAGTTTAGGTTTTATTCATTATCCCTATGCATCAACAAGACAATCAAGGCAAAGAGATGCTAATTGACTTAAGATCAGACTGGTAGATGTTCCCTGAGCCAGGATTTAAGTATAACTCTAACTAATGATTGCCACCTGAACATTTCTTGAGACTGGCCTTCTCAGATCCATAGTACAATGGAAAAAGATCCTTACACCTTCTTAATCATAAAAGAAACACATTTCTTATGAATTTTTGTTAACTATTTTATACAATTCATATCCTTCACAAGTGTGGCTCTACCACTGAGCCACGATCCCAGCCCCAATGCCTAATTAGAATAAAAAAAACAAAAATCTAAGGCTTATGGTTTTCAAGGCCACCTAACTCCTCTCTAACATTATCATATCAACCACTGGACAACAGCCAGCCAGCGGCACCCCTCCTTGAGAACCCTTCCCTTGTGGAAGCTCTGCTTTCTAGTTAATAAATCCTGTTACTTTGCTCTAAAAAATAATAATAAAAATATTAATAAAGAAAAGAAAATAAAGAAAAAAAGGAAAGAAAAGCATTTGACAGTATCAGCTGATACGGAAAAAGCATCTGACAAAATTCAACATCTACTCGTTAAAAAAAAATAGCAAACTGGGAGTAGAAAGGGAACTTCGACTTTACTGATAAATGATAAAGTACAAGTATTAAAAACCTATAGCTAGTATCCCACTGAACAGAAGAAACTGAATGCTTTCCTCTAAGATCAGGACAAGGCAAAAATGTTCCTTGTAAAGCAAAACAAGAGAAACAAAAGGAAGAAACATAAGTCTATTTATAGACAGCATAATTACATATCAGAAAATCCCAAGGAGTCCATAAGAAACCCAGAACAAGTAAGGTTAGCAAGGCCAACACACAGAAATCAATTACGTTACTGTATTGACCTAGGAGTGTGGCTCAGTGGTAGAGCTCTTAAAAAAACAAATAAATAAAATGGAATATTATTTAGTCTTTAAAAATGAGGAAACATTGCCATTTGTAGGTATAAACTTATAAGACATTGTTAAGTGAAGTAGACCGGAGGTAGAAAGAAATATAGTGTACGATCTCACTTACATGTGGAATCTAAAGTAAAGTTGAACACATAGAAATAGAGAGTAGAACATACCTGGGGCAAGGATGGAGGAAAGGAGAGAAGAGGTCAAAGGGTACAACCTGCAGCTATACAGGATGAACAACTCTAGAGATCTAATTTACAGTATGAGGACCATGCTTAATATTGTATTGTATGTTGGAACTTTGCCAATATACTAGATTGTGAGTGTTCTTACCACATACCAAAAATGTAACAATAAAAGATAATGAATATGTTAATTTACTTGACTCATAGTAATCATCTCACTATAAATATGCATATCAAAACATAGTTTATACCTTAAATATAAAACTATCAGTAATTCCCTCCCTGATAAAACCAATGAGTTAATATCACAAGGAAATGATAAATATATGAAGTAATA
The DNA here is from genome assembly GCA_028644305.1 of Xerus rutilus. NCBI lineage: Eukaryota > Metazoa > Chordata > Mammalia > Rodentia > Sciuridae > Xerus > Xerus rutilus. The sequence continues at coordinate 37,324,847 of CM053412.1, forward strand.
TACATATTAATTAGCCTGATTTAATCATTCCACAATATACATGTATTTTAACATCATGTTGTACTTTAATAACTATATGCAATTATTGTCAACCGAAAATAAAATAAAAAGTTTAAAAATTAAATAGATCGCTTTCATTAGTTATTCTAACAATCCATTTACAATCAAGTTTGTATGTGCACAAATCAAATGTTTCTTTTGAATTCCATATTCATATTGCTTACTGATTATTTCCATTTTTATTGTCCACAGAAATCCCACTCAATATTTTCAACTTTTTTAACTCCTTTACAGACTAGCACTTTCTTGCTGTCCCTAACACTCTTTCTAACGCTATCAGCCACCAATTGTCCAAACATAATTAATCTAGAATTCTACTAGAAGTACTGCTAGGTTTCTCCTGAACAGCTGATCAACTTTTTAATTCTACAATGTACCAGTTCTTTGTATGTTTTAAACATTTCCCCCTTGTCTGTTTTAGTTATAACACATGTGTTCTCTCAATCTAACATCTGCCTGTTAACTTTATGTGGTATCCTTTGCTAAACAGAAAGCCTGAATTAACTGTAATCAATTGTATCTTTTAAAAATTTCCTTATAATATATACTATTTGGATTTTACTTCAAAAGTCATTTTCTACCCCTGGGTGATATAGATATTTTCCTATGTTGTCTTCTGTTAACTTTATGTCTTTGTCACTACAGTAAAGATTAACCCATGTGGAGGCCACTTTGGTGTTAAGTAGGAACCAGCTTTATTTTCTCTAAGAGGGTCTGCTTTTCAGTGCCATCATGTAATCATCACTATCTTTGTAGTATCTGCAACCACTTTTATCAGATATTAATTTCTATTTAGCACTAGTTTGTTTGTTTCTTTCAGTTGTAATTAAAATCTATTAGTGTATTAGTGTGCAAAAATAACACTGGAAATTCTTTTTGGTCCACCTCTGGTGTATCAAATATGTTCTGCTACATGTGCATCATGTTTGGTATCTGATTAGGAATTCTTACACTACCAAATGTGATCTTGGGCATCATTCTAGTATACCAGTAAACACTGAAAACAGAAAAAGAAAAATAAAGAATGACTTTCCAAAAATTGTTCACTACCTGTGCTGTTCATTAGCTTTCTAATCATTTATCCATTTGCGTACTCCTTGAACAAATATTTATTGTCTACTATGTAATGGGAAGCATGAGCTAGGGAGACAAGTGTGGACTCCCAAAAGAGAGAGTACTTTAGTTGTGAAAATGTAATCTTTGGTGAGAAAGAAGACATTAATTAAGTAATTACTCAAAGAAATTTAGCATTGTACCTGTGACAAATGCTTTAAGTGAGAATCAATAGTTTAATAAGGAATTTCACCACGGAAGAAAATAACTGACATTTGTAGGGTGCATGAGTTAACCAAGCTTGAGTGGTGGAAGAAGATTCTAGGCAGAAGAAAGAGTACATACAAAGTACTTAGGGGAGAAGGAGCTTCATGAGGGCAAGAGTATGAAAAGTACACATGTGGGCAGATTAGAGGCACAGTAATATTTAGAAGTCAGGAGCCAGGCGCGGTGGCGCAAGCCTGTAATCTCAACACTTAGGGAGGCGGAGACAGGAGAATCCCAAGTTCAAAGCCAGCCTCAGCAAAGGCAAGGCGCTAAGCAACTCAGTGAGATCTTGTCTCTAAATAAAACAGGAAATAGGGCTGGGAATGTGGCTCAGTGATGGAGTACCCCTAAGTTAAATCCCAGGTACTCCCTGCCCCCCCCCCAAAGAAGTAGTCAGGACAATAGGGGCCAAAATGACACAGTCAACTAGAGAACACACAGACACAGCCACAAGGAAAGAAGAAAACTGGGAGATGTTGCAGTTCAACCACCGGGGACATAAATATTCTAGAATGTTATTTCCCCAGTGTGTTTCTCATGTCTAAGTCCACTTAAAAATAGAATAACATTTCATAATTCACAAAGAAATATTAACAGAGAATTTCATATTGTTGGTCACTCATCTTTATGACTGTTTATTAATTGCTTTTTTTTTTTAAAGAAGTTCAACATGATCTAAATCTCAGGTAGAGAACACCCCTTGTCCTGCCTAGCTATTTTATAATTCTTAGGTGCTGCCCTTGGGCAGGTGTCCATTCTGCCCTGTTTATCCAATCATTATCACCATAACAAAGCTTAAGACATAATAGGTGCTCAATAAATATATGTTGAACTAGTTAATTCACAAAATAAAATTTTCATAATTTTAAGGATATATTTTTTCATAGCACTCTGAGGTGCAGCAGCATGTGAACATATCAATTGCATCTATTAAAGGCAGGTCAGATGTTGTGAACTTTCTCCAGTCCTTTTCAGTTCAATTGCTTCAGAATTCATTTATTTTTTAAAATACAAAAATATTTTTTTAAAAATTGAGACATAATATTTATATGTAACTTTATGGGGTATATTATGGTAATTCAGCACACATCTACAATGTGAAATAAATAAATTAGGGTAATAAGCATTTTCATCTCATCCAGCATTGATCATTGTTAGGTATTAGGAATGTAATACTCTTCCTTTCTAGACAGTGTGAAAAGTTTTAAGAAATTATGTTAGTCAGCTTTACATAGCTGTAACCAAAATGCCTGACAAGAACAACTTATAGGAGGACAAGTTTACTTTGGTAGAATGAAACAGACATTATTACCTATGTACATATATGACTGGCTGACCGATGTGATTCTATATGTACAATCAGAAAAATGAGAAATTATACCCCATTTATGTATATCAAAGTGCAAAAATGTATCCTACTGTCACGTATAACTAACTAAAACAAATTTAAAAAATCATAAAGAAAACAAAACATTTATTTTGTCTCAAGTTTCCAGAGTTTTAGTACATGGTTAGCTGAGTCCATTGCTCAGGGCCCAAAGTGAGGCAGCACATCATGGTGAAAGGGGTTGGTGAAAGGGTTTGCTCCTTCACTCATAGACTTCAAGAAGCAGAGAGAGAGAAAAGATGGGGAAGGGGCCACAGCTGAGATGAATTCTTCCAAAGCAAACCAACATCAGCTCACCTCGTCCAGCCACACCCCACCTGCCTATCGCTACCACCCAGTCACTCCACTTAAAATAGGATGGACTGACTAGATTACAGCTCTCACCCTGCAGTCATTTCACCTCCAAACATTCCTGCATTAACACAGGATATTTTTGGGGACACCTCATATCCAAACCATAACAGCAATAATTTCCCTACTGTACTAAACAAAGAAAAAATAAAGAAGTAATTTCTCCACTCTTTACTGTGATTTCGATGACCCTCATTAAGCTTGTTAATAGCTTGTTTTTATTCAGTGTCTACTAAATAAAAAATAATTGTTAAGAATTGATTTAGAGTTTCTTACTTTACCACTGATTTATTTCAAAAATATACTTTGAAATATAATCAAAATTTAATTTCACTAGTACACTATGTTTCTGTCTTTTCTTTCTCCTTCTTCTCTTTCTTCTTCTTGTGCTGATATTAAATACAGGGCCTCCTCATGCTAAGCATGCAGTCTATCATTGGGCAACACTGCTAGCCCTGTGTATTCTATATTTCATTGAGGACAATTTTGAAAAGAAAGCTTCAAAGAAATATATATCTCATTATAAAACATCTCATTTATTGGAAAATGCAAAAATGTAAAGGTTTTTCTTAGATTGGAAAGGATTCCTTTTTAAAAATTGGTGCCAACTTTCAAAACATATACAAATGACACTAACTTTAATATCTCTTCTTAGTGATCTGTAGTCAACTCAACTGTGCCACATAAAGTCTGGAGGATTTGGGAGTGCCAAGTGAATTAGCACTAAAGTTCAGTAGGAGGCCAAGACAGAGCCACTGGTGGAGAGGTACGGGAGACACAGGGAATTGGTAGCTGTCACAAGGAGGAGATGGGGTGGGTGAGGAAAGGGCCACAGATGCATGGAAATATAGTGCAGGGAAATGAGATGCCTGTAATAACTGATTTAGGAAGCACTTCGAATGCTCTAGGTTTTGTTCTGAGTGTATTTTATGCAACATATAATTTAATCCTTGTGACAATTCTTAGAGGTGAATAACTGTGCCCTTTTTATCATGATTAGCAGACGGTTCCCTCTCTATTTCCACCTCTAAAAACAATGTCCTTTAATCTTGTTTCTTTCCCCCCTTAGGTCTGTGTCTCTCTTGCTTTTGAGTTCCATCCTGAGATAGACTTCTGCTAAAGACCACATCTGTCCATATGAGTCCCTCTTCCACAGGGTCTGGTAGTGGGCAAGGACTGGCAGGAATCATGTAGCTCAGTAAGAGCAGCCTATATGTGCACATCAGTGGTAAGTGGGATTTTTATGTTGTCCTTAATATATTAAGTTTCTGGTTTCTCAAATTAGAAAATTATGAAACTTGGTGGCATAGATTTGGCCCATATGCCTTGGACTGTAGACTTTTCATCTCTTTAAGGACCCTCTGGTTCTGACTGTCTATGGTGTCTATGAAATGAAGACCCTTTTCCAGCCAAGCTTCTCAATAAATCTGAAATAAACATTCTCAATAGATTAATTCTGGATGTGGAAAGTACCACAGATAGCATCTAGGAATACTTTGAAAATCTTACTTAACAAATGAAAATGCTAAGACCTGAGAGGTTACTAGAGCAGACCAAGATATACAGAAAGTTGCTCCTTACTTTGGTCTGGTGCACCATTTATTTCAGTGCAATGGAAAATCTATTCATATCAGTGGAATTATGCTCGTAGCCAAAGGACATTCTTAAAAAGAATCACGTAGATGCACATTTCATTGTCTCTTTAAACTTATGTTGGATGCTTCAAACCTGTTTTATAGAGGAAACCATTTCAGTCACTATATTGTCTAATCTAAATACATTTAATAAGTTGGGGCACTTATTTAGAGTAAGCAATTTATATTTCATTCTTGTGTTTAAAAATTTTCATCATGAAACAAACAAAAACAACAATTTTAATTACCCAGTCAGTTACCTAGGATGAAAGATGATAAAAAATATTAAAGCCGCTTCAGAGTTCCTGTGGACCAGCAGGAGCCGCAGAGGGCCCAGAACCGCCCTCAGGAAACTTCACGGGTGTCCAGCCAACTGGAGACCAGGGACTGCTAGCCGCTAACCACTGGGGAACCCAAACTCAGGGTAAGAGTCCTGGCAGAGACCCTAGCGTGAGGCAGCCCCACCAAAGGGTGGCCTGGGCCAGCCCCAGTTCCGTTCCAGAGTCAGGCGAGACAGAAGGCCCAAAACTGTCCTTAGGGAATGCCAGGGGTACCCACTTGAAGGCAGAGCATACCCTGCTAGCCTCCAACCCCAGGGGAGCTCACACTCACTGTAAGGGTCGCACACGCACTCTCCTGCTTGTGACCCTACCTAAGTGAAACCTGGGCCCGCCTCCAGTTCCACTCTGGAGTTCCTGTTCACCAGCAAGAGTGCAAAAGAGGGGCAAAACAGCTCTCAGGGGCCACCTCAGGAGCCCAGCCAAGGCCACTCTCACTGCCTTCTAGAGGTACATCCACTACCTCCGCCACCAACTTTAGTGGCAGTAATGCCCATCTGGAGACAGTGGGGGAACAGAAGTAACTCCAAGGTGAGACACAGGTAATCTGGAGTGTCAATACAAGATTATAGGACAGAAGCCGCAATACCTCAGATCAGTATTTCAAGAAAGGAGGATACACAATCAACATGAAAAAACAAGGGAAGAAAGTACCCCAAATAAACCTGGATAACACTGTAACAGAATCCATTGACAGCACAGTTGATGAAATGTCAGAGAAAGAATTCAGAATGTACATAATTAAAATGATCAGTGAACTAAAGAATGACATAAGTGAACAATTACAGGCAAATATTGATCAATCCAACAAAGAAATAGGAGAGCAAATAAAGGCAACCATTGATCATTCTAACAAACAGATAAGAGAGCAATTACAAGTAGCAAAAGATTACTTTAAGAAAAAGCTAGAGATTGTGAAAAAAAACCCAATCAGAAATACTTGAAATGAAGGAAACAATAAACCAAATAAAAAACTCAATAGAAAGCATCACCAGTAGACTAGATCACCTGGAAGACAGAACCTTGGATAATGAAGACAAGATATACAATCTTGAAAATAAACTTGACCATACAGTGAAGATGGTAAAAAATGATGAATAACACACACAAGAAATATGGGACAGCATCAAAAGACCACTTATAAGATTTATTGGGATAGAAGAAGGTGCAGAATTTCAAACCAAAAGAACGCACAATCTCTTCAATGAAATAATATCAGAAAATTTCCCAAGTATGAAAAATGAAATGGAAAATCAAATACAAGAGGCTTACAGGACACCAAACGTATAAAATTTCAACAGATCTACACCAAGGCACATTATAATGAAAATGCCCAACATACAGAATAAGGATAGAATTTTAAAGGCCGCAAGAGAGAGGAACCAGATTATATACAAGGGGAAACCAATTCGTATCTCAGCAGATTTTTCAACCCAGACGATCTAAAAGCCAAGAGATCATGGAATAACATTCCAAGCCCTGAAAGACAATGGATGCCAACCAAGAATCCTATATCCAGCAAAATTGAGCTTCAGATTTGATGATGAAATAAAAACCTTCCATGATAAACAAAAGTTAAAAGAATTTACAGCAAGAAAGCCTGCACTACACAGCATTCTTGGCAAAATATTCCATGAGGAGGAA
>CM053412.1:37332080-37511865 GCA_028644305.1 Xerus rutilus
ATGAAGTGAACAGAGAGCCGACATTCTGGGAACAAATCTTTGCCACACATACATCTGATAGAGCACTCATCCTCAGGATATATAAAGAACTCAAAAAGCTTAACACCAAAAATCTAACAACCCAATCAATAAATGGGCCAAAGAGCTGAACACAAACTTCAAAGAAGAAGATATACAATCCATCAACAGACATATAAAAAAATGTTCAACATCTCTAGCAATCAGAGAAATGCAAATCAAAACTACCCTAAGATTTCATCTCACGCCAGTCAGAATGGCAATTATCAAGAATACAAACAACAATAAGTGTTGGTGAGGTTGTGGGGAAAAAGGCAGGCTCATACATTGCTGGTAGAACTGCAAATTGGTGTAGCCAACCTGGAAAGCAGTATGGAGATTCCTTAGAAAACTTGGAATGGAACCACCATTTGAGCCTGCTATCCCCTCTCCTCGGTTTATACACAGAAGACTTAAAAACAGCAAACTACAGTGACGCAGCCACTTCAATGTTTATAGCAGCTCAATTCACAATAGCTAAACTGTGGAACCAATGTAGATGTCCTTTGATAGATGACTGGATAAAGAAATTGTGGAATTTTACTCAGCAATAAAAGAGAATAAAATTATGGCATTTGCAGGTAAATGGATGGAGTTGGGGAATATCATGCTAAGTGAAGTAAGCCAATCTCAGAAAACCAAATGATGAATGTACTTGTTGATAAGTGGATGCTGATCTATAATGTGAGGAAGGACATGGGAACAATGGTGGAACTCTGTTCACAGGGGTGTAAGGGGGGAGGGGGCATGGGGACAGTAAAGGTGGTGGAATAGGATGGTCATCATAGCCCTAACTTTATGTATGACTGCATATATGTTGTGATTCTATACAACTTACAACTAGAGAATTGATATGTTATCCTCTATCTATGTACAATGAATCAAATTGCACTCTGTTATCATGTAAGCCTAAATAGAACAAATAAATAAATTAAATATGAAAAAAAATGTTCAAGATGACTTCTTGTTAAATTGTCCTTCCGCCTTCTTCTGGAATGAGGAAATACATGAGCCATCCCAAAGACATTAGAGACTGAGGGACAGGCAGGAGTTTGGAAACATCCTATTGTCAAAGGCTATGATGACAGTCTGAGTAGATTTCTGGAACCTGAACGTAGCTTGTTTCTTGCTTTCTGAAAAGCTTCACGCTAAAGATTATGATGTCATCATTATATCATTAACAGGATGAGGAGTGTTCATGAAATCATACCTGGAATAACACAAGGATTTAAAAATACAGAAATGGAAGGATGGCAGCTCTAGTCTCATGATGATGAGCCAGGCTTATTTTACAAGCAAAGGCTCAATGACAATTTTATGGATGTGGAGACAATGGTCTAGCTCATCATGTGGCATTGACTAATAAAACAGAACATGGGAGGAAAACATATCGCGCAGCACATGCACTGTTGGACATTAATTTTGAATTGAAGTGAGTGCTCAGTAGTACAATATGTCTGGCTCTGTGCATAACAGTGTTCAACATTTTCAAGAATTGGAATGATGCGAGTGACATGGTTGGCTTTTCAAACAAGTTTCCTCCAAACATCCCTGAGGAGATTTAAACCAAACAAAATGTTAAAAGTTTCTCCTTTGTGGTCAGACTTACCTGGTTTAAGTCGGTAATTGAAAAGAGGTTCAGGAAGATGAGTCAGAATGCCAAGTCATTGCTTTCTGAAGAGCTGAAAGTGCACAGCATTTATACTTTAATCTTCCTGGTTATATGCTGCAACAATTCATCCAGTTTAAGTGCACTTCAATTCAAAATATTAATTACTCAATTCTTTTTCACTTCTCACTATGAACTGTTTTAGATGGCAGTAAAGAGAGAGACAACTCTGTAGTAGATGTTCAGGAGTCCAATATAGGAGAAAAGTTATAAGGAGGTCTGCGGTTGGCTTTATTTGCGACAGGGGAGGTTCTTGGAGGAAATCAGCAGCTCACATTTAGCCAACGCCTAGGACTTCTCATCTAGGAACCTCAATGGATGCTTTTCCCATAGTAATTCATCTTTGGTTTTGTTATTTCCCTGTAGTCTTGATTCCTTAATTTTACTTATTTACGTCCCTAAGTTACGACAATTTTCTTCTGTCGATGTCATGCTAGGAACTTTCTAAAACAAGAGACCCTTAGGAATGGTGTGTCAGATAAAGTCCTGTCTGAACCTCAGTTGGATATCCATAGGAATTTTATTCCAGTAAAGATGAGTATACAATTCTCTCTGGAGTCAACCCTGTAATAGGTGGGCCTTAGGCAGCGGTGACAAACAATGCAAACTCTCCAAGACTGGGCTGTTTCAGTGGGTCTAATTGCCCCCAGGGCAGGGACCTTGGCGGGCCGAAAGGACAGTAGGCTGGGCGGAGCCGGAGCGTCCAGCGCGCGGGGGAGTGAGTCTTTGTACAGTCAGGGCTTCTGCTGGGCAGGGCCAGCGCTAATCCTGCCAGGCGGACACCGGGCGGGGGAGGGGGGAGATGGGGCATATAGGTGGCGTCCGCTGGTGAGAAACACCTAGCACAGGTAAAAGGGTGGCGACGCAAGGGAGTTCCCACCTGTTAGTTCTTAAAGAAATGAAGACTTAAGAAAATAGCAAGGAGGGGCCGATTGGTGTCTTTGGACGCGCCTGGAGCCCCACCCCCGGCCAGAGGAAAAGCCCCTTGGGAGAGAGGCAGGCACTTCAGAAAAACCAAGAATAGCACCTCTCCGCGCGCTCCGCCGCTCTGCCTAGCACTCCTGCGCGGGCCCAGCCTGCACCCGCTTCGCCCCGCAGAGCTCTCCCACCCGGCCTGCGGGTGCCTTGGCCGGCGACCTGCCCTAGCTTCTCCATGGCGGCAGCTGGACCCACACACTCCAGGAGCGGAGCCCTCTGTCGGCAGCTTCTGCTGACCCTCGCGGTGAGTGCCGCTGGGGCCACTGGCTCAAGGAGGGCGGTCCGATCGCCTTGGAAGAAGGGAGAAACTTGGGGAGCTGGGGTTGGCCTGCGAAGCTGGGTGGGTTAAGGGACCTCGTGGTGGTGGCTAAACATGGAGTAGGAGGGGTAGGGGAGGGCAGACAGGAAGAGCGCGACTTGGGCTCTGGGATCCCTAGGGGAGGGAAGGGTGTCTGGGGTAGATGTAATCAGCGCGCGCAGATAGAAAAGGAGGCGTGAGCTGCGAACGCCCATCCAAAAGCGTAGCCTCTGGGTGCTTGCTGGGGAGCGGGGTGCGCCTGGGCTGCTCCTCCGCGCCTTTCCCGAGCCCTGGGAGTGCGCATCCCCGCGCGGGCTTCAGGCCAGGAAGAGGTCAGCCATTGGACGGACAGGACTGAAAGCGTGTGCCCTTGGGTCGAAGAGGGAACTCCTGGCCTTTCCAATCAGTCGATCTTGGTGTGCATTTAGATGTATGTGGGGGTGTTAGGGAGAAGGAGATACTCGACCCCTCTGCTCCTGAAGACAGCACCTAGGCGGGCACTAGGTGACCCTTTGGATAGTTTCCATTGTTAGGGTGTAAGGCTTCCGTCCCCTAAAGGATTGAGGGAAAAGGTCGTCCTGGTCCTGATCTCTGGTTCTCAGAGGCGTCTGGATCCCACTCCCTTAACGATCCTTTGCTCCAACTTTTTTCCCCACTTTAAATAGAACAACAATGACGACCTGAGCTGGGAGCCCAAAGAGGTGCCCTTATTTGGGACAGAACAGTTTCCCCTTCCCAGACCAGATTTCGCTATAGAGTCAGAAGTCGTAGGAAGCCAAAGTGGGGAAGGAGCCCTTGAGGAAATTTAGGATTAAAGGTGCCCCAGACTGGGCTTTTCCTGGGTCCTCTGCATGAAAAGGAAAAAAAAGTTAATTCGACAAGATGCGGAAAAGTGCTCAATAATGCCTTTTCGTGTTGAGCTTTTTAGCTTGGGCGCAGGTCAACTTTGAAGGATATGGGGAGGACCTCGGAGAACAAAGGAAAAGCAATTCCTACTGGGAGTGGTGGAATTGAGGGGCAGAAATATTCGGATAACCACTCTTTCGCTACGCTGATTTCACAAAAGATTTCTAAATTCTTAAAATGTAGGTTTTACTATTATTAGAACATTTTTGCCAAGAACCAAATGAACTTTAAACCCCTAACCAAAATCCCCAGGGCATTATTAATAATTTAGCACATAGCAGTTAACATTTTATAGTTGAGGAAACTAAGAATAAATAACGGTCACAAAATATATTGCTAATGACAGATGGTTTTTGATTTGGTTCTTAATTAAGTTGTCATTTCCTTTTAAACCACTGGTCATTATTGTTTAAAGGAAAGTGTATGCTTCGGGCACCACAATAAATAGCATTGCTTTGCAGATATCTACACTCAAAGCTTTCTGTGTCAGCTTAGATCCTTTCTAGAAGAAAGCACGGTTTAAGGAAATAAACTGAAATTGAGTCTATCCCTTCCTTGCTCTCCCTTAGCTTCAGAGCTTGATAGGCCAAGAGTGAGGCGGAGAGAAATCTGGCCCTGGCTGAACTTGTATTTTCAAGTGTTTGTCTCCCAAATTGTTCTGTGCTATAGTGTATATCTGTACAAAGCCTTGCCAGCCTCAGGTGGTTGGTGTGGTTGTGAGAAATGTGTACAGACTAAGTGTAAGATATTAAGTAAGAATGACATGTAGGGGTGGGGCACCCTTTTACATTGTGTCCTTCCCATACACCTTAGTAATCCTTCACCATTTCACTAATCAGCTTCTCCTCACTTCCTAATATTTATTCACCTCATGCATGTCTTAACCACTTGAACTTTCTTATGCTTAAACACCTAATGAAGTTTCTCAGAGATCTCTCAGGCCATCAGGGATGTCCCTTGCTAAAATCAAGAGACACTTCCCATGCTTCGCACAATTCTACTCTGTAGATTACACATGTATTCTTGAAATTCACTCCATTCCGTGCACCCTTTTTCTGACCTTTCTGATCACTCAGAATCTGATTCTACCTGGTTTCTTTTTCTCCACTGTGTGTGTGCGCGCGCGCGCGTGTGTGTGTGTGTGTGTGTGTGTGTGTGTGTATGTGTGTTAAGAGACATAACATGAGATCTACCCTCTTAACAATGTTTTAAGTGTGCTTATAATGTAATTTTTACTATAGCACAATCTTGTTCAGCAGATCTCTAGAAGTTTTTCATCTTACATAACAGAAACTTTATACTTAATAAGCAACTTCCTATTTTCCCCACACCACAGCACCTGGCAAACACCCTCCTATTTTCTGTTTCCATGAGTTTGATTGCTTTTTCCTCTAATTTTAAATGCTGATTTTTCTTTGGGCTTTATTTTAGGTCCTGTCCTTGAAATTGACACTCTTTCTTAGACCATTTCATCCCACTTCTGTGCCTAAAGTATCACATGGATAATATTTACGATATCAACATACCTAAATTAATATTGTTAGTTCAGATGTCATCACTGAACAATAGGCCTTTGTATCTACCTACTACGTGTGTTGCAGCATTCACTGTCTTCTCAAACAGTGTTGCGTCTCTTTTAGTGTCCTGTTTCAGTATATAGCACTCCTAATGCCTTTTTCCTCAAGTAGAAGACTGCAAACTATTTACTTTTTCTTCTTTACTGTTTCCCTCCCCTCGTTTATCATGAAGTCTCAATAACTCTGCATTCAAAGATATCTCATGGATCTGTTGTATTTATCACTTCTGCTGCTAGTTTTTGCTATTACAAATAATGTCACAGTGAATAAGCTTGGCATGTCATTTCACTTGTGGGAAGATATAATAATAGAACGTCAGAAATAGAACTGATAGGAAAAAAGTATAAATTACTCTGTGGTTTTGGTAGCTATTGTTCTTCTCTCCATAAAGTTGTATATGACTAGATGGAAAGCTGTTTTATAGTACATGAAATGTCACTAATATGTATGATGTTATTAAGTAAGAACAACACTACTTGAGCTCATTAGAAATTGGCTAAAAGATAAAGTAGAATGCATGCTTTATGTATAAACACTACAGAAAACTAAATAGATGAAATCTTTAAATGTAAAATATGATAGCATGTGGGTTATACAAGCAAACACAATGGATTCTTATAAATTTGGAGTCAAGCTGAGCAAGATGGTGCACGTCTGTAATCCCAGTTATTTAGGAGGCTGAGTCAGGATGATCCCAAGTTAAGGCTAGCTTTAACCTCTTAGCGAGATCCTGTCTCAAAGTAAAAATAAAAAGGGCTGCAAATGTAGATCAGTGAGAGCGTGCTCCAGGTCCAACCCCCAGTCCTGAAATAAATAAATAAACAGACTAACAAACCAACAAGAAGGCCTATGTATGACTCACTTCAAAAGCTGTTTTTAAAATTGAGAAAATCAGTTATATAAAACACACACACACACACACACTTTCCATAGCAAAAATACAAGCCAAACAAAGCAGAAACACCATAAACTTTTTTAAAGTTAAAATGTAGTTGATAAATTGAACAAAATGTTTGCTGACCATATTTTGAAAGGCTAGTCTAGTATAAAGACTTTTTATAAATTAAGAAGAAAAAATCAACATGAATCAGGACATTAAAATTTTTTTTGATATAACTGTATACATCCATATCAAATGCAAATAGGAATTGGTGTATCTTTTCCAATCATGCATCTAATATCTGCCTACTCACCTGCTGATACTGCATTATTTTAATTATTGAGACTTTATAGAATCTTTTAATATCTGTTCGGGCGAATGTCTTTTTGTGGCTCCTCTTTTTCATATTTTTCCTAATTTTAATCTTTCCTATGACATTTTGAATCAACTTCTTTAATTCCAGGAAATATTCTGTTGAGTTTTGGGGTTTTATTTGGGTCATAAAATTTATGATTTAACTTAGTGAGAAGTGATGTATTATGTTGTTGATTTTTCCAATCTTTTTGTGCAAGTCTACTTTCGTGACTTGCAGAAATGCTTTCAGGTGTTCTTCAAATGGGTTTTGCAAGTTTCTCATTAAATTCATTACTTGGCATTCTAACATCATTTTATTGCTTTTGAAAATGACTTATCTTATGTCATCTAACTGGTTTTGTTTATGGGTACAAAGAGTAATGTCTATATTTTAATAGTTATTTCTGCTGCCTTGGCTAATTTTGGTATTCTTTATGGTAATTTATTGGTTTATGTCTTTGGGATTTCCAGGTAAAGTGATAGTAAATGCAGAGATTTGTTTTCCCCTCTGTCTTTGCAATTCATATATTCTTGCCTGATATACCTTCAATGTAATGTGAACCACATATGATGAGCTTGGAAAATCTATTTTGCTTTTAGGTTTAGTGGAGTTGCTATTATGCTATTTCCATTGGTTATAATATATAAAAATGATATTGCAGAGGCACTCATTGATTCTCATATTTTGAGGCTTTTTAAAAGATAAGAATGATATTGAATTTAGTCAAGTACCTTTAGTATCTAGGGGGTGACCACCTGCCAGGCCCAATTCATGGCTCCAGGATTCTAGAACAAGCAAGTGCTGTGAATGTGGATCAGAAATCCACGTCAGGTCTAGTTTCCATCAAGCTCAGCCTTATAATGAGGGGTTAGCATTTGGGGAGCCCAGACTAATGTGGAGCAGGTCTTTTCTTCAATTGTGTGTGGTTTCTCTGTTTTCATTTCATTCCTTCTCTGTAATTGTCAACAAATCAGAATCTAATCCTTGCTGGTTGGAATTTGTTTCTGGGTTCCTCTTACCCATCTGTGTTCTAGCTTTACCTTCAGTTTTTGCCTAGCAGTTCCTTATTATTTTTGTCAACCTTTTGATGGTTTAGAATATTTTTAAAATATATTATCCAACATTTCTAGTTAGTTTTGGCATGGAGTTTTACCTCGCTTGCCTACCTTAGAAATGAAAGTTGTTTCTCCCAATCCATTTTGCACATTGCTCAGACTTATATTCAAATATAGAGATGCATATGCAATTTATTTGCTTGAAGCAAAGCTTTGGTTTCTTCTCATTATTATTTTATTTTATTTTTATTTTTGGTATTGGGGATTTAACCAAGGGGCGCTTTACCATTGAACTATATCCCCACCCCTTTTTATTTTTTACTTTGAGACAAGGTCTCATTAAGTGGCTGAGAACCTTGCTAAATTGCTGAGGCTGGCCTTGAACTTGGGATCCTGCTGTCTCAGCTTCCCGAGCTCCTGCAGTTACAGGCATGTGCCACCAAGCCCACTGATTTCTTATTATCTTTAGGAAGTAAAATCCATATACTTGATTAATACCATTTAGAGACTGCTCCTCACCTATATGTTGAATCCATTTTAAATCTCTTCTTCTTTGTATTATATATGTCAGCAATTCTAGATTTCTTTCTCAGGTCTGTGTCATCTTTGGGACTTCATATTATGTTGTTATTGTATTTTGAATTTAAACTCTGCTCTTACTATGGCTAATTTATTGCCACTCTTCAGGTAACTTAATCTGGCTCTTAGCCCAGGCTAGCCCCCACAATCCCACTTGCCCACAGCGTCCTGTACTTCCCTGATATGGCATTTTCTACTTTATTGAAATTATATATATGTCTTATCTTGTGATTGAACGGTTCATGTGGATAATATATATAAAAAATGTATTGAACATATGAATAAATGGATGTCCAGAATACCACACACCCCTCTCCCCAAATTGCCTTAATCCAGCCATTTCTCATTTTCTCCACCATGAATGCCTTCATCCAATTTACCATTCTCCCTCTTAGAGTCCTGCCATGTCCTCCTCCTTGGTCTTTTGGCTTTCATTTTCGACCCTTCATGGTCTGTTCTCCACAAAGTTAGTAGATGTATTTACCACTCCACATGCTGTTAACCTGCTGTGGCTTCTGTTTGCACTAGAACAAAATCTGTTTCTTACCATGGCCTTTTAGACCTACATAGTATGTCCTGACTGACCATTTGTTTTATCTCCTCTCATTCTTCCGCGTTCTTCCCTGGCTGTGTAGGACTACCATGAGCTCCTCCTTGCTCCTGTAACACAGCAGGGGAAGTCCCTTTCCAGGGCCTTTGTTCTGGTGTTTGCCCCACCTAGAAGATTTCCCTAATTTGGGAACTAGTTTGCTTCCTCACTTCCTTTAGGCTTCTGATCTTCCTTTTGTCATCTTCTTTCTGCTTTATTTTCCTCATAACCTTTATCTTTCTTTTGCCTGAGTATTATGTGACATTTGTGTGTTTATTTATTTTTGTCTCCTATTACAATGTAATCTTTTCGAGGAAAAGGACTTTGCTTTGTTCACTGCCTGTAGCCTTTGACTCTGTTGAGCACCTAGTAAGTAACCAGTAAATGTTGGTTGAATGAATAAGACTGTATGCTGTCAATCACAGGAACTAGAATCCTTGTAATTACCTGATTTTGCTTCAATTTGCTCTCAACTTGCTGCCAGTGGAAATTCTTTTTATCTTTTAATTTTCAATTCAAATACAGTCTCTTCATTGTGTCCATCTTTAATTTCCAAATGAAACGCAATCTCTTATCTGACCCTTTATAGGTCATGTAAAGTGCATGATTACAGGTTCCTTAGTATATATTGCAAATAAAAATTTCCATCCAAACTTAGATGGTAATAGTTTATGTGTATGAACTCTGTAAATAATACAGTGTAAATGTCAGTTAGCTGTGTTTTGTTTTGTTTTTGGTCAAATGCCTTTGCAATACTGAGGAAAAAAGAATGTGAATCTTTCTGAAGCAGCCATTGTAAAGTTTCAGAGACAACAGAATTAAATTTCTATGTGTTCAAATATATGTTGTACTGGGATGAGTTCATCACAAATCATTAAAAAATTATTAAGTAAAACTATTTTCTAAAACAACCTTAACTTCTATTTATGAGAAAATGCATCTTCACGATAAGTTCCTATATCAAAGAGTTGCATTGTTTATGTGGAATAGTAACACATAAACACTCACCAGATCACTCCATGGTATTTTCTTTAGAAGCACCAGATTTTTGTTTTGGAGATTTTGCAGATTATGGATTTGGTATCATAGCTCAGAGGTGATTAAAAATTTATTGAAACATTCTTACTTCCCATTCCTATTTATATCTCTGTGCTGTTTTTAGTCCTATCTTTAGTTTTCAGTATTCTCTCACCTAGGTTGTTGAATCCTTACTAGACCCACTAATGTAGTCAGTGAGGTTCCAAATAAATTCATTTTACAGAATGGGAAACAAAACTTGAGAGGGTACATAAGTCTCTTGAGTTTATGTGCTTTGTGAAGGAGGGAGCTAAGACTTTTATTGTTTTATTTATCCCTTTGATATAATTTTTTTTCTGATTTGTTGCTCTAGTATGTTTTTAGTTTTATATTGCTAATTATATAAACTGATTTAAAATTATAAATTTTATGCAATTATAAATATATTTATGTATCTAATATTTTATCTATGTAATTAAACGTACATTACTTAATATATAAATAAAATTTATATAAACATTACACTTATTAAAAGCATATTTTTAAGGCATAATCTGGATTTGGTTTTTTTAGATCTTAGCATTTTCCTGTGACGCCTGCAAACAGGTGATACTACATGTTCCTTCCAAATTAGATGCTGAGAAATTTGTTGGCAGAGGTAAGGAACTGCTAAAATATGTAATTATCCTAATTTAGTGTGAGCTGTTAAAAGTTAGTGTAATTTTTAGAATCATAACTGTATTAGACAATAGTTAAAACTAACATAGTCCATTACCACTTGTAATTCATGTGGTATCATGTCAATGAAAGAATATTAGTCTTTATTATAAAAATGTGCAATTACTTGAGGATAAAAAGGTTTAGTTTGAATAATGAAATAACTTTTAATATTTACATTAGATGAAGGATATGATATAGGCTAAATATGCTTCAAAGACATTGAGAAATATATCGAAACTATTTCTTGAGTTTAAAGATACTGGTTTTAGATTTTCAGCATGAAACACTTTGAGATCTTGTTGTATTTTATTTCCATGTTCTTTTTTTAAATCAATTAAAAATTAAATTAAGTTAATTACTTAACTCACTTGTATAAGGAAAGGTCAAACTAGTGGGAACACAGAATATGATGAATGTTTCACAATAGATGTTATGAGTTTTGTAATAATTTAATAACTACTGATTTTAATCAACTAGATTGTGTTTAATTTACTTCATGTGTTACTCTTATGTGTTCCTCTATAGCTAATTTCAGTTAATAAAGAAAAGCATTTTTCATTGTTGGTTTAAACAATTAAACATTGGAGTTCACATGCCTTTGTTTTGGGACAAATATGCCTTTAAAACTGTAAAGTGAGCATTGGAAGTGATGTATGTGTTTATGCACAGTGTAACTACATATTTTTTATGTCCTTTTAAAAATGCTAAATGTACTACTGCAAGTGTACATTTAAGTGGCTCCCTACACATGCATGCATTACTGTTAAAACTACTATCATTGTGTTTCACCTTACAAATGATTGCTATATTTATTTCATACAGTTAACCTGGAGGAGTGCTTTAAATCTGCAAATATCATTCACTCAAGTGATCCTGATTTCCAAATTTTAGAAGATGGTTCAGTCTATACAACCAAAGCTGTTCTTCTGTCCTCGGAGATGAGAAGGTTTACCATATTACTTTTGAACACGGACAGCCAAGAGGAGAAGGAAATCTCTGTCCTTTTAGAGG
This sequence comes from Xerus rutilus, assembly GCA_028644305.1. Lineage (NCBI taxonomy): Eukaryota > Metazoa > Chordata > Mammalia > Rodentia > Sciuridae > Xerus > Xerus rutilus. The sequence goes on from CM053412.1 coordinate 37,343,772, forward strand.
AAGAAACGCAGGTATACGAGAATATATAAATGAAGCATAATGATGTCTTGTCTTTAGGTTTTATGACATTGCCAGGGAAGTAGTGGAATCAGAAAATATATGGAATAGTTTGAGTTGAAGAATGAAAACCATGAAACAAGAGGGTTCAAGTGGAAAAGAGCTGTACAAGGGAATTTGTAAACAAAGTTTTCATTCTTTCTCTTAAGGGACATCAAAGGAGGAATTGGGATAAGCTACAGTATGAAAACTTGAGATTAGACATGAAGAAGCATTTGTTGATCTTTACTGCACTATGGATTTACAAAAGCAAATTTTGAAACTCTGTCTCTAGTAAAGAAAAATGTTTCTTTCTCATGCATCTTAGCATAACTTGTAGTCTTAAATAGATGGCTGTTTTAGGAGGAGGTTTAGACCACATACATGTTTATTTTCTTGTGACACCCAAATCAATGTGTCTTCAATTCAACATTGACTGTTCCTCACTGCAGCAGTTGAGAGGTGTCACCATTTTTCTCTCCTGATTCTGACACAGATCTCTCTGTTGGTTCCCTGGCTCTGCTTAGTTGCTGGTGAGTGGAAGATGCTTATGCTAAATTTGGAAGGGCACATACTCACTTATTTTCTTTGCATATCCCTCCTCCTGTGTTTTTGCATGGCAATGTGATGACAGTAATTTTCTTTTTTAGTTTTGCTTCTAGGCTTCCAATTCCACCTCTCTTTCTTCCATATTTCCATCAACTTATTTTCTCAAAAGGATTGTTGTAATAACAGTTAGGCTGCTATATTTTTTTCCTTCTCTTTATGCAGTGTTGATATTTCATTTGGTTTTCAAGTACTACTGTGGTCGTATACCTCTCTAGCTAATCCTCATGAGAGATGAATCTGACTTCTAATGTTTGAGAGTAAAGTGGTCATTGACTTTATTTGTTGATGTGTCTCTGTCTTCTAAATTGAGGTACAAAAGAGAAGACATTCTAAAGAAAAAATTCTAAGACGTGCCAAGAGAAGATGGGCTCCTATTCCTTGTTCCATGCTGGAGAATTCCTTGGGTCCTTTCCCACTTTTTCTTCAACAGGTACAGTATATTTTCCTTCTGCTGTAAAAGTCCATGGTTTCCATCTAAAAACAAAATTTGACACTAAACATGCAGTTATTTAGAAATAATTATGTCAGGGATGTACCTCTGTGGTAGAGCACTTGCCTAGCATACATAAGACCCTGGGTTCAGTCCCCGGCTAGGCAAAAATAAATAAATAAATAAATAAATAAATAAATAAATAAATGTAAAAGTGATATCATCTGAATATTTGATTACATGGGTGTATGTACATATGTTTCAGTATATGGGTGCAAATATATTTCTTTATACCTGCATACACTTTTTTATAGCTTTAATTATGCAGAGGCTAGCTATCAAATTGTAAAACCCATGTAGCACTTTCAAACACATTTCTTTAATGATTTTTTTTTTTAATCAAAGGAATCACAGAACCTGGGTATAGCCTAGAAAAATCCCCAAGTGTCTTCTGTAATAAAAGATGAAATTGCAAATGCCATGAAGGAGAAAGACACATCTGCCTTTCCATTGCTTATTGCCAAGTCCATTTCTTAAATCACACTAAATCTATGTTTTCTCTTTTTCTTTTTAACATTTAGTGGAGACTCCAGCTGATTTTGTTACCTTCTTGCACTATTAGTGGCCACTATCACTCAATCTATGCTTTGGGTTTCTTTTCCTTTAGTTTCTGAAATGGTGATGGAGAATCCTTTTTTATACCTCACCAACAAATTTAATATGGCTATGAGAACAAATTAAAGTTGAGAAAAAATTGTAAGGAAATAATTGTTAGTTGTCCTGAGATAATGACAGTCAAGATCTCACAGAAAAAAATGAAAACAGCTTGGAGGAAATTTTTTTATGACTCAGGATCAAATATTACCCTTGCCTGGATATTATTCCATTTTTATTCTCCCTCATATATTTTTTTTCACTCAGCTCTTATAATAAGGAAGATAATAATGAATAATAAAACTCAGCAAGAAAATAGTATACTTTAAGCCCCGTTTCTTAACTATTTTGTCACCTATAATAAAAACTCATTTTTCTTTTTGAAACACTTGAATAATTTTTCATGCTCAGAATATTCTGTTTTCTAATACAGGAAAAAGTTTTAAATATTGGTTCACCTAGGTGCCATTTAGCTTTAAAATATTCCTTAGTTATTCTAGGAAACTAAGGTGCTACTCATCATTCTGCTCTTGCCTTTTTCTTAAAATTTCTCAATGATGAGGTTTTTGTATACATAATCTAAAGAGGGCAATATTTGTGGTGATAAAAGTGAGAATGTGATTATGTAAATATACAGGTAAAAGTTGTACTGGAATGGAAACTTGTCCCATGATTATATCTACTCTCTAGGTTCAATCTGACTCAGCACAAAACTACACTATATACTATTCCATCAGAGGGCCTGGAGTTGACCAAGAACCTCTACATTTATTTTATGTGGAGAGGGATACTGGGAACCTGTACTGTACTCGCCCGGTAGATCGTGAGCAGTATGACTCTTTTGAGGTAAAGCCTAAAGTTTGTGTGTCATATTAATGGTTATTAAGATTGGCCATTGTTTCTCACATTTTTAATTTATTTATCCTTTTCTATTTTGTGAGTTTGTCATCGATACTGTGGTTTTATCTGATAGCACAGCATTGACTTGAAACAAAAGAATTTTCATAGGATAAATAAAATTAGATCCTATAAGATTGTTCCTAAGATTATGGTTTTACTCTTTGTTTTTCTTTCAAAAGAAAAGAAATGAGTACCATTTTGAGAGCAATTATTGAGTTGGTAGAAAAGATCTGTGAAGTTCTTTATAGTACAGAGATAACATAGGAGGTAAATGAGGCTCAGAAGTGACATAAAACTCAGAACCTTTGCAGTAGGAGAAAGTTAACCTATGGGATCAAATAAGGAATATGGCCAGTGCTTAATGTGGTTCATTCAGTCTTCTTCAGTTTCTGCATCACTTCCTGTGGTGGAATGTGAGTTCACATGTGAGAACTTGATCTCATGCTGGTTTTATTCCCCAACAGGTCCTGGTCATTTCCTTACTCAGTTTTTATTATTTTACATCTATTTTGGATGAATTAATATACATCAGAAGACAGACTACTAGACAGACAAGTTTTGAATTAAGTGTTTAGGTTTAAGATTGCTATGTCATGATTTTCTAAGTACTTGTAGTGTTCTGCTCTGTCTATGATACCTGTTATGAAAAAAATTAGAATTGAACTTCATATTATGGAATCAGAAAAATTGAATATGTTCCATACATAATTAATAGCCACTCATTTGTTCTATTTCTGAATTTTGCTTTTTAAATTAAAAAAATTGTTAGGAAAGTACTATTTTAAATATAAACATTGATATAAACATCGATGATTTTAATTAGTAGAAAATAAGATAATATACAGTTAATTCCACCTGGATAATTTGTAGTCCTGAAGAATCTAAATTGAGAAAGATCCAGAAAGTTGTATTAAAATCCTTGTACCTGAAACTTTCAAACAAAACAAGACAAAAAAAATACCATGCTTAAGTTATACTCATGTACAACATACAGCAATGGTGAAGAAGTTAAGATTATCTATATTACTATATTACATAAATCTAAGCTTTTAAAGTGTTCAACTTCACCATGGAATTAGCTATCTCTTTTGACATTAAACTTATGTCCACATTCAAAATCAGTAACAAATGGTGAGACAAACATTGCAATTCTGAGCAGTCTCCAAATTAAAGTACAGGCACCATATACGCAAAAAAGATTAGTTTCACTTTTTTTGTTTGTTTGTTTTATTCAATTCACAGATAACTGCCTTTGCAACAACTCCAGATGGATACACACCAGAATATCCATTGCCTCTGCTAATCAAAGTAGAGGATGAAAATGATAATGAACCAATTTTTACAGAAACAACATACACTTTTACAGTTCTTGAAAACTGCAAAGTTGGTGAGTATCCACTTTGATGATAGAGGTCAATTTTAATGTATTTTAGTTCATGAACTGAGTTTCACTATGGCCACTGGAAAACAGCATATCGCAGTGGCAGGGACACTGAGTGGAATTTTACTCTACTTTTTATTAGTTGTCTTTGGTCAAGCTTCCTAGTTTTGACAAGCCTTAATTTCCTCATCTGTAAAATGGGTTTTCAGTATGCCAGGTTACTATGAAGACCAAATGAAGCATAATGCTTTTGGAATGTAAAACACAGACCCTCAGAAACAGGAGTTAATAAAAGTTACTTTGCTTTTCCACAGTAGGACAAATAAATGCTTGTAAGCGAGCATATTCCATAAAAGAAGTCTTTGAGCAATTGGAAATAGTCTTAAAGGTATCTACTGGTGTTCTATAATGGTTAAATGAGTGATGATATTCCGAGTGTATATCATGTATACATGTGTATATTATGAAAATCATTGAGAATAATACAAATGTTTTCTCGATTGTGCGAAACAGTCCATTTTATCTGGAAATCACAATGCAGTCTGTGAGCCTTTCTTTAGAAAGACTTAATTGCACCATCAAGTTTCAAAGAAAACTGGCTCATGTGGTTAAGTATAGGCTTACAAATAAAAAAAAAAAGGCTAGGACATAATTAGAATTTTTTAGTTTAGAAATGCAAAGATCATGAAGGTGTTGTATCAACATTTATAAACTCATATATTAAGTGCAATTAAATGAACTTGATTACCACATTCTGCAATGTAGGAATGCTCAGATTTTTAAAATTTGTTCTAATTAGTTACACATGATGGTAGAGTACATTTTGACAAATCATATGTAAGTGGAATATAACTTTTCATTCTTCTGATTTTATGCGCTGTAAAATCACACTGGTCATGTAATCATATATGCACATAGGGTAATAATGTCCAATTCATTCTACAATCTTTTTCTACTCCCATTTCCCCTCTCCTCTCTTCACTCTCCTCTGCCTAATCCAAAGTACCTCTGTTTTTTCCCTAGTCACCTCCACCTCTGCTTTATTGTGAATTAGCATCCGCATATCAGATAGGAAAACATTTGGCCTTTGGTTCTTTGGGATTAGCTTATTTCGCTTAGCATGATATTCTCCAGCTCCATCCAATTATGGCAAATGCCATAATTTCATTCTTCTTTAAGGCTCAGTAATATTCCATTGTGTATATATACCTCAGTTTCTTTATCCATTCATCTGTTGAAGGGCATCTAGGTTAGTTCCATAGTTTGGCTATTGTGAATTGAATGGCTATGCACATTGATATGGCTGTGTCACTGTTGTATGCAGATTTTAAGTCCTTTGGGTATAAACTGAGGATTGGGAAAGTTGGGTCAAATGGTGGTGCCATAGAATGCTAGGATTTTTAAAAGGAAGTGATGCTTTATGTAGAGGCGTGCAAACATATTATATGTTAACCGTGACCCTAGTAATGTAGTCCACACATTTTTTTTGAGGTATGTGAAGAAGAGTGAAGTAAATGAGAATTTGAATATACAAAAGTTTTGGAAATGAAATAGCATTTTTTTTCATCCATAGGCTCCACTGTGGGACAAGTGTGTGCAACTGACAAAGACGAGCCTGACACAATGCACACACGCCTGAGGTACTCCATCCTCGAGCAGTTGCCATCCTCGCCCGCCACTCTCTTTTCTATGCATCCAACTACAGGGATGATCACCACCTTGTCATCTCAGCTTGACAGAGAGGTAACAGAATTATTAACCAGTAAACCTTGATTGTGATGTGGCTATTTCGTAGTACAGATTACTTTTCTCTAATCTGAAAATGCCAAATCTGAAATGTTCTCACTGTTTTGAGAAATGATATGACATCACAAGTGGAAAATTCCACACCTGACCTCATGGGACAGATCATGGTCAAAACACAGGCATAGTGATGTGTGTATAATAAACAGGGTACAGTGGCACACACCTGCAATCTCAGCGATTTCGGAGGGTGTGGCAGGAGGATTACAAATCTGAGGTCATCCTCAGCAATTTATGAGATCTTGTCTAGAAATAAAAAAAAGAAAAAGGGTTGGAGATGTAGCTCAGTGGTGGAGTGCCCCTGGGTTTAATCCTCAGTTCCCCAAAACATATAAACTAAACAACAACAACAAAACAAAAACAAAAACAATACAAGCACAAGCTGTGTATAAATGAAATACAAATGAATTTTGGGATTAGATGTGGATCCCATCACCAAGTTTTCAAATCATGCATATGCAAATATTTTAAAATCTGAAAAATATGAAAAATAAAACACTTCTCATCCCAACTATTTCAGAAAAGGAACATTCTACCTGTATCTGGAGATCTCTGTATACCACCTATAGAAAAGCATGATATGAAAAAAAATTAGAAAAAATATTATTATTATTACTACTACTACTGCTACTGCTACTACTACTACTATTACTACAACAATGCTGGGAACTGAAGCCAGGGCCTCATGCAGCCAGGATAGAGCTCTACCATTGAGCAATCACTCAAGTCCTAGGAAAATTGTTATCTTAAGTTAATCTTCCAGGGTGCTAATTTTTAACCACTAATTTGTTCTCTCCTGAATTTGTTTCATGAACCAAAGTTTCAAATAAAAAAAAATACTTACAATATTAAAGAGAGGAAGTGTCAAATATGAAAAGTGAACCTTTTGGTAACCTGGAGAAATGAGTTATCTATAGGGAGAGACGTTCCTCTTTTTATCTCATGGCCTCTTCAGCGGTCTCATCTATGCTTACTCTTAAATAGATGAAAAGAAATCTTTCTTTCTCTAACTTTAGGTTTCTGTGTTCAACTGACTGCTAGAAATTCTTATTTTGATGTTTCACAAGTACTTAGATGTATCTAAAATTTAACTCATCTTCTAAACATACTCTCTTTTCCATATTTTTTTAGCTAAAATGATATTAATGAATCACCTTTCCATCATTTTTCTATTATTGCCTAGGAGTCCTATTCTCAAAGTTATATTCAATTTCTACTTCTACCCTCTCAATCAAATCACTTTACAAAGCATGTTGTAAAGATTATTTGAGATTATCTTGACTTCTGAGATTATTTGACTTTTATATCGTCTATTTCCATTGTAACTACCCTAGTTTAATCATTCATTTACTTATTCAACTATTACTTCTCCACCAAACATTGTGCTTCTGAATTTTTATAGCAGTTTATCTTTTGTGCTAATTTTTATTCCTTAATCTCAAAACATAGTAATATGTGATTATTTGGCATTTCTTTGATTCTTGAAACTTCCCGTAGATTTATTTCTTCTCTGTTTCCTTATGCCCTCATGAATGAGAACAGTAATCTTCAAAATTTTTGCTCTCAAAGCCCCTTGACATTATTTTTGAAGGTGCCGAATACTTTTTATTTATGTGGGTTGTGTTTATTGCTATTGATTCCATTAGTATCAAAAACCTAGCATAGTTTAAAATATGTTACTCATTTAAAATAACAACAAAAGTACTACATGTTAATGCAGATAAAATTTGTATAAAAATAAGTAAATTTTCTAAAACAATAAATAATTTAATGAAAAGAATGGCATTGTTATGCATTTTCCCAAACGTTTTTACTACCTGGCTTAATATAAGACAGGTGGATTCTCAATCTCCTGCTTTCTGTCTGTCATAATACGTAGTTTTAGCTGAAGTGTATAAAGAACATTTGACATGGTATGCAGTGAGAAAAGAGAGGAGCATTTCAATAGTAGTTGCAGGTAATTGTGTCTATTCTGTAATACTAAGTCAAAGCTTAACAAGTGCTAGTTTCCTAAGCATTTTTGACAATGTGGATTCTGAAGCCTTATCAGTGAAATTTTTTACTTTGTTCCAATAAAATCTATTAATCTATCTTGTCCTGTGAGTGGATACTTCATGGCTGTGTGATATTTACTATCATTGGTCATTTGGAAAACACTGGTTCACTGAATTATATCGATATTCCACATGTTGATATATTTTGTTAAACAATATTGAAGAAATAACCTCTTGATATCCACTCATATCTCAATACAGGTTTTCCGAAGTTCTTACTTTTGCTTGAAAACTCTAATTTATCATTTCCAAAAATAATTATTTGTTAAGTGATTTGACGAAGTGTCTTCCAAATACTCTATTCTGAATAACCACGGGCATTTTCCATGAAAAAAGCAGTATTCCGTGGGGAAAAAAAATCCCCAAAACAATTTAAAAAAATCATAATGGCTGGTTCAGCTTGCAAATTAAGCAAGCACATACATATTTTTGCTTTAAATGGATCCTTCTTACAGAATCATTTGAAAGCATTTCACCACTGAGTTTACCCAGTAGTGCTCTATAATGACTTTTTGACTTCAAAATTCCAGTTTCATCTGTTGTCTACTTTAATAAACACCAGAATTCACCTTCCATCTGAATATATCCCAAGTATTTAGTTTAACAAAACTTCATTTATTATTCCTCCACCTCCTCCTCCTCCTCCTGCTCCTCCTTCTTCTTTTGGCACTGGAGATTGAATCCAGGGGTGCTTTGTTATTGAGCTATATCCCCAGCCCTTTTTTCCTTTTTATTTTAAGACAAGGTCTCACTAAGTTGCTGAGGCTAGCCTTGAACTTGAATCCTCCTACCTCAACCTTCTGAGGTGCTAGGATTACAGGCATGTGCCATCCCGCCTGGCTAAAACTTCATTTCTTTATCAGCCAATTGATTATTTCCAAAGTTCACTGCAAAGAAAATATGTAGTCCCTCCTGAAAGCATAGCAGCACGAGATTTTTCAATTTTTCAGTTGAAACAGGCCTTTATTTTTAAAGTCTGCTCATGCCATAGGTTATGAGGGAGGAGTAAATCAAGAAAATTACATATGTCAAATTATGGGAAAAAAGTGGCTTTGTAAGAGAAGGGTGAACATTTTAGGTGGAAGGTTGGGTAGATTTTCACAAATTACTTTGTCTTAGAAAAAGATATACATTAGGTAGGAAAAATAATCATTATAATCAATTTATAGTAGAAAACTAGGCAAAGAGATATATCCCTCTGCCCAAGATTTGCGGGTGTTGTTTTTTGGGATTGAGAATGGAACCAACATCTCCTAAAGTTCAGTCCAGAAGAGATTATGACCTTGCTGTTTTATTCTTTCTGTATCTCAATTACTCATGATAAATGTAACCATTATAAGGAGAAGCACATGTCTTAAAGGAGCAATGAGCCTTTTGCAGCATCTGATGGGAAGCCCTAAAAGCCAGATTCTATGTTCCATGTTACACTGCCCCAGACCTTTATCTTTACACTCATTTAGAAGATCATTTAAATGATCATTTTAAAAAAATGTAAAGTAAATCCCTAAAATCTATCTTTTCTCACAGGAGAACATTTCATTTTATTTATTGCAAAACTATTACAGAAATCACTGCTATACATATTTTTAATATAAGAATCTGCTTTGGATAGGAGATTGAGATTTTGATTAATTGCCAAGCAATTTTAAATGTACTTAGGACTATAGACCTTTTTTTTTCCCTGTGGCAGAATGGTAAAATCAATTTATTTCCTATTAAAGTAGATGAAATTACTCAATTTTCACAAATTGATGGAAAATTACTAGTGTGAGGAAGTTTCTTTAAGTGCATGTGGACTGTTAGATTTAATAATGTACCTCAAATTATTAATGAATGGAAAGTGGTAAAGACAGACTTTATTTATAATGTTGCTGTTTTCATCCAATAATTAAGTTCTTTCTTTGTTTTCAGTTAATTGATAAATACCAGTTGAAAATAAAAGTACAAGATATGGATGGTCAATATTTTGGTTTGTACACAACTGCAACTTGTATCATTAATATTGGAGATGTGAATGACAACTTGCCAACATTTACCCGAACTTCTGTAAGTGTATGGTATTTATATAAGAAAAACATATAACAGTGTTGTTAAATATGCACATCTCTACCTGTGCCTCATGATTTCAAATAGTATTTATATAAGAAAAACATATAACAGTGTTGTTAAATATGCACATCTCTACCTGTGCCTCATGATTTCAAATGAAGTACCACAATGACATACTAGCTTGGTGTTAGAGTTTTAAATTATGTCAACATAGTACTTTAGAAATTGGAAGAACAGGATGTGAAGGTGATTTGGCTGTGACATTTGTCACTCCACTGATTGATCTGGCTGCCTAAGCAGATGTTGCCTTCCTTCCTAACCACGTGTGTCCCTCCTGAAGGTACTGTGCACTTGATTGAAGAGGACGACCTTCCCTGATAGAGGAGATAGAGGAGTACTGGTCTTGAGTCAAGGGTATAGGAGTTGCTGTGCTCCCTGCTAGAACCTCTAAAAAAGCTCTTAATAAATTGGAAGAACAGAGCTTACTTCACATGGAGGTTTATTTTTCTGAGGGCTAACTAATGAAATATTTTGTTTCTTTTTATTATTTTTAGTATGTGACATCAGTGGAAGAAAATACAGTGGACATGGAAATCTTACGTGTTACCGTTGAGGATAAGGATTTAATTAATACTCCTAATTGGAGAGCTAATTATACCATTTTAAAGGGCAATGAAAATGGAAATTTTGAAATTGCAACAGATCCCAGAACCAATGAAGGAGTTCTGTGTGTAGTTAAGGTATGAATAAATTAGTAAATCAGTTATTTGTAATTTACAATATTATGGAATAGCATATTGGGGTTTAATAGGAACAAAGAAATTCTGGTAGATGAAGGAATAAAATACATATAGGTAATTGTAAATGCATTTATATATATATATTCAATTGTGGAAACCTTTATAAAGTCATGATTTTAAAAATTCATTTATATGTATTCAATTAATTTGATATAGTATCCACATTGTAACTAATATATCTCAACAATTCAAAAATTAGCACAGCTTTGATGCTAGTGGTCAGAGCCAAACTTTTCTAGACTGTTCTTTCTTTAGCTGGGTCAAAAATCCTCCACTTGGTAAATTTTCCAAATGAGTCACTCCTGGTCAGACCCATAAAGAGGCTGTTTGTAGGTTTGTTCATAATGTATCCAGCATAAAATACATCCTTAATTTTAGGTTCAGTATGGAAATCCTCAACCATTCAAAGATGTAAACACTTCTAAGACTTCTTTCTAATACCATTTTTGACATCTGAGGAGAACTCACTGCTAATTCAGGAGACAGAGATAGCACATAAAGCAATCTGAACTGTTTTAACCTTGGACAAAGTCGTAGGCTTATTTCTGCTGCATCTTTAACTAGAACAGGATTCTCTTGTGGATCTATAGAATTTTCTGTTTGCATTTATTCTCAAGGAGTATGGATCAAAAAGAGTGAAATTTTTCCTTGCAATTATGAAAATTAGTTACACTTTGTGTGTTAATTTCTCTGTTTGAAAACAGCAAAGAAAGGTCTTTTGAATCCTGTCCCTGTCTCACCCACCCCTTACCCTAATCCTAAGAAAAAAATGTATCTTTGTGAAGTCCAAGGCCTGAAAAAAATTCTTTTGTTCATTTGCATTGAAAGTACAAATCAGGTCAAATACAACAAAATCTTCCATCGAAGTTGGTACTTACGGTTTTTAAGAAAGAGGGTGGAGGGCAGGGAGATGGAAAAAGAAAGGGTCATGTTCTTAAACTTTCTATATCTCGTGTCTCCCCTCCTAAATACATTTTACAAAGTTTGACCCAGTTTTTCTACACAAACCAGGTCCAAGTAATTTTATTCATCTCAAGAGTGGAAAAAAAGCTGTTCTAAAAAAGTTAATGGTGTAATAAATGACTATGGGTTATGATGTAAAACCACTAAAGGAGGATTTTGTTAACATTCAGTTTTAGTAAATTCTTCCTGAAATCATTACTAGAACCTATTATATACTTCCTGTGTTAAATTTGTAGTTGAGGAAGAGTTTTTAGTTTAGTTTTTGTTAGCTCTGCTCAAATTGTGAATTAGTTGAAGAATTCCCCTCTCTCTATCACCACCATGATTTTAGATAAATGTTTCATATTCTCATGTTTTCAGCATATACTTACGTATTTCCAAATTTCACAAGTTATATGTACTTGTCAACATTGCCAACTATGAAATGTCTCAATTTGATTTTCAACACATTTGCATTGCTAGCCACTGAACTATGAAGAAACAAAACAATTGACCCTGCAAATTGGTGTAGTCAATGAAGCTCCATATTCTAGAGAGCTTAGCTCAAGATCTGCCATGAGTACAGCAACAGTTACTGTTAATGTGAAAGATCAGGATGAGGGCCCTGAGTGCAACCCTGCAGTACAGACTGTTCGAATCAAAGAAAATGCACCAGCAGGGACAAGAAGCAATGGATACAAAGCATATGATCCAGATACAAGAAGTAGCACTGGAATAAGGTCTTTATCACTCTATTGTTCACCTCAAATTTATTGTGTTTTAAAGATTTTTGATTTATTTAATGTCATTTTACTTATAATATTTTTTGTGATTTTAATTCATCATTGTAAACAGATACAGGAAAATAAGTGATCCAAAAGGTTGGGTCACCATTAATGAAGATTCAGGATCTATCACAGTTTTCCGGAGCCTGGACAGAGAGGCAGAGGCCATCCCAAATGATGTATATAATATTACCATCCTTGCATCAGATAAAAGTAAGAAATGTGTTCTTAATCCTTCTACATACATCTTCAGCTATATATTTCCTCAGTTTTTAATCAACAACCTACATTTTGAAAAGTGGCTCTAGACATTCTGAGTTCTAATTTCTTCCCAAAAGGACATATAGAGTAATTCAGAGATTTGCTGTAATTTATCAACTCATGTCTGCTTTGTGAAGTATTTGCAGTTTTAAATATAATTATAAAACAATTTAGTCATAGACACACTTGAAACCATAACATATTAACATTAAATAATCAGGAAATACTGAGAAAATTAGTAAAACTAGCTTCAATTTATCTACTCATTTCTCTCACAATCTTCACTTTATGGGGAAAGTTCATTACAGGGAGAACATACTTATTGTCTCGTGGTACACTTCTGGAAAGCAGTTATGACATTTCCTGGAAACTAACAGTATACTAGGGGGCTAGAATTGTGATTAAGCACATTATATTAAAAAAACAACAACAAAAACCTTACAATAAGTAGTATATTTATGAAATTAGACAATGCTATGAATCCATAAAATCATATAAAATGTAAAATTATGTTCTGTGTTTCCTATGAAATCGAGAGGAATATGAGTGGGATGATTATATGTAAGACTCATTTAGCATACAAAATGTAATTTTACCACAAATGTATTTGAGCTTTGATCTTTTGCCACATAAATATGCTAACTATAATAAACATGTTATTATGAAAAAAATTAGAATTTAGCAGTAATTTTGGAAGATGATTTAGGCATTCCATTTCTCTCTGAATTAACTCTAGAATATCCTCAGCAACTAATTTCCTTAAGTATTGTTCCTCTGCTATTCTATTCTTTTCTTCTAGAATTCCTATTAGATGAACGTTGCTATTTTATTTCTACTGGAATTTGAGCTACAATTTCCTTTTAAAATAATTAATTACTTTTCTTTCTTTATGTCTTTGGAGATCCTAAATATACCTGTTTCAAATAAGTCTTACATAGAATTAATCTAACTGGCGATTTTGTTAGATTTTAACATTACTCATTTGGGAATTTTAATTGGCAGGCTTTATATTAAATGAGAAGTATTTGTTTTGCTTTCTGCTCCTGGTTTATTTCCTCTTCCACTGTACCTCATCTTAAGCGGCAGTCTTGTAGTTGCTTGTACCTGCTTCTTTTCTGTGGTTCATGGTTCAGGACTAGTTTTGAATGTGGAGGCCCAGTGCTCCTGGTCTGTGATGACATTGGAACTACCACAGGTCCTGTCGCTGGACCACAAGCATTCTGGTTGAGGTTGCAGAACTGTGCTTGGTCCTCTGGCTTTCCTAGGTGGGCAGCTTCCTGTGAGACAGAGACTCAAGCAGTGTGTGGCACAGGTTTTCTTCTTCTTCTTCTCCATCTCAGTGTTCAAGGCATCTTTAATAATCAGAAGGAATAACTGATTCAGAGACAGAACTCCTGGACCTGTGCTCAACTTCATACTTAATAACTGCATTACTAATTTGTGCCCAGATTTATTTGTACATATTTAAATAGCAGTTATTCTCTGCAGTCCACTTGAATGTAGTAGTAATCATCTCCTCCTCCTTCTTTTTTTTACTTCTTCTTCTTCTTCTTCTTCTTCTTCTTTTTTTTTTTTTGGTACTAGGAATTGAATCTAAGGGAGCTCACTACTGAGCCAGATCCTTAGCCCATTTTCTGCTTTGTCTTTGAATCTTCCAGATTTTTCATTGTAGTGCCTTGTACTAAGTACTTACCTAGTAAGTTTTTTGCTGAATATAGAGATTACTTACTTAAACTACACTCATAGTGATTATTTCACTTTGCAAGTGAGTTTCCAGTCTTAGGACATTTCCATATACTATTTTTGTTTTATTTTTCCAAATATATATCTTCTACCATTCAATTTTCTTAGTGGAAAACCTTAAGTGCTTCCTGTATGAAGATTGAACTCTACGCTCTATAGTCTGGCTTTCAGAGATCCCTGGCCCTTTTCTCCACTGTCTACTCGCTCTCTACTTGCTGCTTTTTCCTTTATTTTCTCCAGATCAGGGATATGTACAACATGCTTTCCTTTTTCCTTGATGTTCTTCATGCTTTTAAACATCCCAGAAGTACTATTGTTGATACTCTTCTTTCTTCTCTTAAAACTCAATCAAACTCACCTCTATAAAGATTTTTATGTTTATTGCACTGATTTCTTGAATGGATGGCCATATCTAAATAGCAATTATTCTCTGCAGTCCACTTGAATGTAGTAATATTCTTCTTATTCTCTTCCTCCTCCTCCTCCTTCTCCCCTTCCTCCTCCTCCTCCTCCTCCTCCTTCTTCTAGGTACTGGGAATTGAACCTAAGGGAACTAAACTGCTGGGCCAGATCCGCAGCCCATTTTTTTAAATTTTTGTTTAGAGACAGTGTCTTGCTAAGTTGCTTAGGGCTTTGCTAAATTGTGGAAGCTGGCTTTGAACTCACGATCCTCCTGCCTCAGCCTCTCAAGCTGCTGGAATTACAGATGTGCACCACTGCACCTGGCCATAATATTCTTCTTTGGATGTTCCCTGAGGACTTAGCCTGTGGCTGTATTGTGACAGTTACTTATACATTATAGGTACTTAACAAATATTTAAAAATTTTCAGCATTTAAACATTAAAAATGTATTTTTACTTTGATTTTCCTAGATGGGAGAACTTGTACAGGGATACTGGGGATTATACTTGAAGATGTGAATGATAATGGCCCATATATACCTAAGCAGACAGTGGTAATGTGCAAACCCACGATGTCCTCAGCGGAGATTGTTGCTGTTGATCCTGATGAACCCATAAATGGCCCACCATTTGATTTTAGTTTGGAGGGTTCTGATTCAGAAGTACGAAGAATGTGGAGACTGACGAAAATTAATGGTGTGTGTTTTTAAATGTTGGCTTTTTCTTTTCAACGTCGTCTAAATGTGGTTCTTCTCAACAGCTCTAAGATATATTTTTCTTGATGAAATATAGTAAAACAATTCTCAGTTTGGGTAAGATGGGTGCTGGGCCTCTTTAGTGTCAGATTTCCTTTAGGCAAAGTTTCATGAGTTCACATTCCCACTCCAAGGACCCATCCACATAGATTCTTTATATGATAATCATACCCTACAATATAAGGGAATCCCTCTCTTTTGCAGATTAGTCCTCTAGGAAGTGGACTCTGATGCAGTAACTCAAGCAGAATGTGTATTAAGAAATTTGCTTAGAATCAGTTGTGAAAAGAAGGACTGGGTAAAGGAGAAATGGAGCTGATCCCATGGGGAGTCTGAGCTCATGTCCTTTCACAGTGGTTCCATGTCAATTCCCCATTCTCTCTCACTGCTCTCTCTCTCACTGTCAGTAGAGGAGGCTGCCCAAAAGGATATGAGCTTGAACAAGAAGGATACACACAGAAGATACTGATAGAAGTCCTTCATTGCATAGGGATCTGGTGCCCAGAAAGTGTCTGCCATGCCACAACTCCTGTCTATCTCTGTGTTGACTCCTGACCATTTTGTGTCTATTGTTTTTTCTTGGGATCTTCCTCAACTTGGTTGCCAGTCTTTTCTTTAGACTTCAACCCATAACAGTCTATGGTAACAAGAGTGGTGGAAGTGAAGGTGACCTCTCTATTTCCAC
Source organism: Xerus rutilus (assembly GCA_028644305.1). NCBI lineage: Eukaryota > Metazoa > Chordata > Mammalia > Rodentia > Sciuridae > Xerus > Xerus rutilus. Next base: position 37,360,061 of record CM053412.1, read on the forward strand.
TTTCCCGTCATTCCCTACATCAGCAAATCCTGTTCCCTACATCCCCGTCTCCTGTTCGCCCTTCCTGTGGACCATGATGTCATGCTCTGCCAGTTTGTATGACTCAAGAACCTCTGTAAATTCAGTGAGATTTGCTTTAAAATGTCCTTGACCATCTTTAAATCCCATGTTTTTAGTGACTGACTCTCACATTTCTGTTATGCCAAATTAGAAAAGAAAGGTGAGAAAATGCAAAGTGGAATGGGATGGGGAAAGGAAAAACAGGATCTACAGAAATAAGTAAGCTACTGTGTCTTGAAGCCTGCCTTGTGAACTGACAAGATTGCTTTAAAACAATATTCTGGGTTTTCTTTGTGTGTGTGTATGGGGATTATTAATTATTCTTTCTTAAGAAGAATTAACCTTATTCTTAGATTTTGGCTCTTCTACTCATTTGGTGTCATAACATCATTGTTTTAAATAGGGTTGCTAGGAAATGATAATTAAAATAATATATATCCCTGCTTGCTGGGTGCAGTACTGTGTACCAGGGATTGCAGTGACTCAGGAGGCTGAGGCAGGAGGATCACAAATTCGAAACCAGTCTCAACAACTTAGTGAGAACTTCAGCAACTTAGCAGATCATCTCAAAATAAAAAGTTAAAAGGGCTAGAATGTAGATCAGTGGTGAAGCAGCCCTGGGTCCAATCCACAGTACCCACCTCCCCAACAAATATATATATATATATATCCCTACTTTGGCAGAAGTATGTTTGTCAAAAACTTGGTGGGTTTTTTTGTTTTGTTTTTCAGTTCTGGATATTGAACTCAAGGCTTCTCACATGCGAGACAAGTTCTCTACCACTGAGCTATACTCCAAGCCCACAAATTTTGTTATTTTAAAGAGTTACTGGTCTGTGAATTCATCCCAAACCAGGGAAACACCAAATTAAGGAACACTAAGAGAAAGACTTTGAAGTCATGTAGTCAAATGCTGGCTCTACCATTTATTAGTTCTGTAAATCTTAGCGTACTATGTATTCTCTTTGAGTATCAGTTTACTCGAGTGTAAAGTGAGGTATTTCAGAAAGTAAACGAGATCATGAATGAAATAGATTACAGAACACTATGAATCATTAGTTTTGGTTTTGTTTGTCTTATTATGTTTATTATTCCTTATACAATAAACTTGACAAGTTAACCATGATTTATCTTAAAATCTTAATTCAATAATTTCTCCACCTAAACATTCTAATTTACATTTAGAGCCTCAAACACCATACAAAAAAATTAGAATGTCATATTGGGCATTTAAGTGAGAGAGGGATTGTCCTTTGGCATATGGCAACTATATTTAGTATTATGTCTTTGGTTCTGAATCTAACATTGTATCGGCTTATTGTCTGGATGTCTACCTTTAATCTAAAAGAAAAAAAAATCAAAAGAAAAAAACTGTGCAGTTGGAACCAGTATCCTTTAGGAGATGCAATTCCAGCAGTTTGACCTATAACCTACTAATGTGTTCAAGGTCTAGTGTGTTCTAAGTTGTCAGAATCAGCCTCTGACAATAAATCACAAGTGTGTGTGTTTACTTGGCACAGTATATGAAAAAGAATAAAGGGAGATACCCAGAATTTCAGACTGTTCCTCTCTGATGAATCATATACAAATAGGAAATATACACTGATTGGTTTAATTGAATATTTTACAGAAACGATAAAAACCCATCTCCTATGCCCATTATTTATGATGAAAGGATTTGTTTATGAACAGATAAAATGTATTATTTCAAGAGCCAGAAAGACCAACTTTTATATGCAATTTACAATGGCTGTAGGTTGGAACTATTCAGATCATTCACATTTATAGTCTGCTAGCAGTTGTGCTATCCCAGCAGAATGTCCATTTGTAGGGAAATATGATAATTGATAAATAGTTATTTATGCTCAGGAGAAATCAGTGATGTTTTATAATGCTTGGCTTTATTTCTTTCTCAGACACAGCGGCACGTCTTTCTTATCAGAACGATCCTCCATTTGGATCATATGCAGTACCTATTCGAGTTTCAGATAGACTTGGCGTGTCGGCAGTCACCTCATTGAATGTTGTTATATGTAACTGCATTACCGAAAATGACTGCACGTCTCGCACAAGTGAAAGGACTGGCAACGGAGAAGTAAAGCTTGGAACGTGGGCCATCCTTGCAATATTGTTGGGCATAGCATTGCTATTTTGTAAGTCCTTTCTTGAATTTCAATAACAGTCTCTAAGGTAACTTCCAAGATGCATTCTTAAAATCAGCACTCTCACCTATAGCTGATCATTTGCATATACTTAGTTTCTATTTAACACATAACCGTGTTTAATATTTTAAGTGCATTTATGTATAGCTCTAGTGCCTTCTCAGCATAGACACAACTTTCAGTATAGAGATACAGCATGTGGCATGTACTTGCCACATGTATTTAGAGCAGATTTTTGTATACTGCTTTAAAATAAAATGCAGTCACACTTGTATGCTCTAGAAAATTATGATTTACATTGCATATTAATCACTGTAAATTCATACTTTCATATTATTTTAGGATAGACTTAAGTAGAGTTCTTTCTTTCTTTCTTCCTGTAGGTATACTATTTACATTAGTTTGTGGAACTACTGGGATAACCAAACAACAAAAAGAACTGCCTGATGATTTAGCCCAGCAGAATCTCATTGTGTCAAACACTGAAGCTCCTGGAGATGACAGAGTGGTAAGCCGTTTGTCTTTTTAAAATAAATACAAAGGATAAATTAGAGTATAATATATATTCTTTCTAGAATAATCTTTTCTGAGCAAAGTTCTTTTGATATCAGGTAATTTACCATAAAATGTCATCTCTCTCATGAAACAGATAAAATGACTGATTCCTATGGGGACACATGGTATTTTGATTTGGCCATATAGTGCTAGTTTATAGTGAAAATCCTTTAGCATGTCATTATTACTTTCTACTTCAAATGTTTCATGGTTTCAGTGTTACGTCTAGTTCTCGACATCTATTTAAATTGCTGCTTGTGCTGTAAACATGTTGCATTTAATTAGTCACAGATCACCAGTGTAATTGTTTTAAATTTTTTCTGGCAACAGCAATAAAATTGCTACAAGCTTTGATCATTGTGGGAAGAAGTTTAATGGATTCTTCATGGCTGTAATGTGGGTTAGAAAAGAGCCTGAGGTTGAATATACAAAACAGCAGTGCTAGCAAGTGACTGCATTCTCTGACTCTTTCTAGTTCAGTATGTGGAAGGAGGAGCAAGTCAATTTCCTATAAAAAGCATAATTGATGATCAGAGCAGAAAATATTTGGAAAATAAAAGCTTGATGTATTTAGGGAGGGATTGAAAGAAATAAAACTTAATTTACGTTAGTGGCCAAAGCTTTGGTGTTGCCTGGTTTATTATTTATATTTATGTAGATTGTAAGAATATATTATTGCATCTAGGATTCTTACAGCAACTTTATTCTTTTTATTTAGTTGAAGCAAACTGAATTGCTGAATAAAAAGGCTGATTATTCTTTCTCTTTCTGCATAGTCAGGTAAAAGGGAGTGGATTTCTGTTAAGACATAAGAAACATTAGAATGTATTCAATACTGGGATTATAATAGGTGCTCAGGATTAACAAAACAGGTTTAGTTTCTGTCCCCAGAGAGCTTCCTACTTTCTAGCACACAAAACAAATCAAGGCATTATCTGCATGATGTTGGTTTTTCTTCATCATTTTTTGTTGTTGTTGTTCTTTTCTGTAATTTCCCCATTCCAATGCTAATTGTTTTGATTTCAGTATTCCACAAATGGCTTCACAACTCATGCTGTGGGCGCTTCTGGTCAGGGAGTTTGTGGCACCTTGGGATCAGGAGTCAAAAACGGAGGGCAGGAAACCATTGAAATGGTAAAAGGACACCAGACTCTGGACTCCTGCAGGGGAGCCAGGCACCATCACACGCTGGATTCCTGCAGGGGAGGACATGTGGAGGTGGACAACTGCAGATACACTTACTCCGAGTGGCACAATTTCACTCAGCCCCGACTTGGAGAAGTGAGTTTCCCCAAGTGCTTTACAAATCTATTTTAATTTCCCTTAAACTTTAAAAATGATGATGATTTTATGTTTATTTCTTCCTTAATTTTCATTTAATTATGAATCTGCTCATTGGAAGTTGTTTTTTTTTAATTTTGATTTAGTTATGTTCAGATTTGAGTAGTTACTTTTCCTCAGATGTTTGGGTTTTATTATTCTTAATGAAATAAGATGTGATGATATTTAAATTATCCTCGCAAGACTTAGTACTAACATTTCCCATCTGACAACTCATGTCTTAGAATCCAAAAGTGTAGTACAAGACAATACCAATGTGCTTCATCCAGTTGAGCCTGTCTATGGATATCTGAGTTCACATCCATGTGGATTCCGTTTAATAGATGCGTTTTTACTTTTTGCCTTCATTTTTGAAAGAGGAAATGAATGGTTACCTAAAATGAACACTAGTTATTTGCTGTCTTGTGTGTGACAATTAGAAACTTGCTATATATTGAATTGACAGTGTGATTTTGATGATACAGACCAATCATGTGCATTTTTTATATGTAGGAATCCATTAGAGGACACACTCTGATTAAAAATTAAACAATGAAAGGTAAATCAAAGCAATTATTTTTATGTTAGTAAGTTTTGGTGTTTAAATAATAATAATAAAATGTGTTGTGTGTTTTCCCCTTGGCAGAAAGTGCATCAGTGTAATCAGGATGACAATCACACGCACGCTCAAGACTATGTCCTTACGTATAACTACGAAGGAAGAGGATCGCTGGCTGGTTCTGTGGGCTGTTGTAGTGAACGACAAGATGAAGATGGGCTTGAATTTTTGGATCATTTGGAGCCCAAATTTAGGACACTAGCAGAAGCATGCACAACGAGATGAATGTGTTCTCAGGAGTCAACAAGAGCCAGTGGCTTTATCACCTTTTTATTTTCTCTCTTTTAATTACAAACGAGGATTTTTCAAAATAGAAGATGTTATGTTTGGAACTTTTCTCTGTTTATTTTGCAGAATCTCTTTGACCAGATACATATGTACAGAGAAACTGTAATAAGTACACAATTTTTTGGACTTCCATGTAGTTTTTGATTACAGGCTCCCAAGTAGCTTTCCGTACAGATAGGAAACTTGAATTATTGTTTACATTTGGGTATAATGACAACAGCCAATTCATAATGCAACAAAATGTAATTAATTCAAATCTATATTTATAGACTACTTGAAGTATAGCCTAATTGAAGATCATAGAGAACATTATCTCCAGTTAAATAATTACTTAGTTATTTGTGTGGTGCTTAGAAACTGTTGTTTTCCTAAACATTCTAAAGTTATACATACATTGCATTTTTGCTGTTGCTTTATTCTGGTAGCATTACCTTTCTTCATAATAGGCAGGGAGATTTCTAACCAGGTATTGACTGTTATTACAATTCCATTTCGGTGGAGTTCACTTTTAGATTTTATTCTATGTAGAATATTGTATTGAGTCTACAATTTCCCTATTACCTACATTGTTGGTGAGATTTCTTTCAAAAGTGCTTTCAGAATGTATTTTTGCTCTTGCAAATTTTTTGTCTTTGAAATGCCAAATAGACTCACTCTCTTTCTCTTTTTCTCTCCTCCCACCCCCTGCCATTTGTCTTTTTTCTATCTTTTTAAAAAATTTCTACTTGGGTTAGAGAATCCAACTATTTTTCTTTTTTCTTTTTTTGGTACCAGGGATTGAACTCAGGGGTACTCGACCACTGAGCCACATCCCCAGCCCTATTTTGTGTTTTATGTAGAGACAGGGTCTCACTGAGTTGCTTAGCGCCTCGCTATTACTGAGGCTGGCTTTGAACTCGGGATTCTCCTATCTCAGCCTCCCAAAGTGCTGGGATTACAGGTGTGCGCCACTGCACCCAGCTCCAAATATTTTTCAAAGTTGTCTCTCTTTTTCTCTTGTATAAAGTGAATTTTTTTTTTTGCTTTATGTAAGCATATGTGTTCTTGTTTTTTTCTGAAAATCAATGTATGTTAATTTTATTGTTTCGAATATCTTGGTGATTGCTTCATTACCTCTTCAACAAAGAATTTTGCCATCGAAACTGTAGAACTATGTCATGATTCTTTAGAAGCAATAGTCTATGTTAACAAAAGGCTTTGTGTAATTAGAATTGGGATGTGGATATTTAGTGTGTAATAGCACAGTTACAGTTCATATCTTTAGAGCAAGGATACAGTTTATAAATGCCAAATAGTGTTGGTTGTTTGAAATAAGCTTCAAAATATAGGGATCTTAAAAGTTTCTCTAGAATGACAATTTTATAACTTTTAAGATAAGATGGTTGGTCCTGTTTGTAAAGTTGTTTTTTTAAAATATTTCACAATTACAGTTTTTAGCAAATATACAAATGAGCCAAACAAAATTTTAAAACAATAAGACAAAATTAAACTTAATAGCCAACCAAATTTCAGATTTGTGGCTTATTTCAGTGAATTCTCTATGTATGCAACTATATGGACCTTCTAAATATATTTCTAATATGATTAATAGTGTGTCTGTCTTGAATGTACAAGGTTGGCTTATAACAATTATTTTTCAAAATTAGCATTGGCTAGTTATTCAATAACCATCTATCTTTTCAATAGTTTCATTACTGCTAGATCAAAAATACAATTTCCCAGAATTGTTTTTAATAAATTATGTACAAAACTCTTGTGTATTACTAGTTATGCAGTTTTTAAAACTAAATGTGAATTTGTTGGGTCTGATATGTGTTTAAGGGATTGTGCTTTTCTGACATAGAAAAATTGAGTCCCTTTTTAGACTCCTGTTGTACATTTTTAGAATTTAGAAATTGGAGAGGTCTTTGGTGCACTGTTCTCAACGCATTTATATATTAATACCATATAAGGACTGTGACACTGGGGTACTGGTTAAATTGCATAGTTTATCTTGTGTTTATTTCTAGCATCTTAATATGGGGAATACTACTAGAATTCCTTTCCTATAATGGTTGTAAGGCACTTGAATAAAAAATGGTTTTTAAGCATGAAAGTCATATAGAGTGGTCCACCTAAAAGGCACATAATACATGATCTTTAAATAAGATTTTAAATAAGTCAAATGTACAATCAATACATGTTAACAAAAAATCAGTTAAAATAGGATACTGGAGAGATTTTTTAAAAAATTTTTTACATGTCAGTCAAGAATGTGTCTCTTCATAATGATTACTTGATGATTGGGTCTTAGATATCCAGTTGTTCAGAACATATATTGCAAAGATTATGGAGAAACATTTATATAAGATGACCTAGTTTGTAATACTATGAAACTCTAAAGTTGAACTTGGGTAGAAAACAAAACGTCTTCGTAGACTGCGACCTAATTCTGGAGCCCTATAAAAATTACACGTTTAAAATTCCTTAGCTGCTTTCTTAGCTGTCTTGTTAGATATTAGCAATCACTTGCTGAAAGTTTGTCTCTCTGACTATTGCCATAGTAACACTAAGGGCAAAGACTCCAGAGTAAGATTCCCTGATACAAATCTCTCCTATACAGTCACTAGCCGTAGGATTTGAGAAGTCACTTAAATTTTCTGTGCCTCACGTATTGAGCTGAGTAGAGAAGACTACTTGAATGGATTCCTGTCAGTGTTAAGAGTTATTTCATAGGAATTGGTGCAGAGTGGCATTCAAGGTATCTTTAGTCTCCCCTCTGCTTTGCAGCTGTTTTCTTCCCTTGTCACTCTGGTTCACCTTTCCCAGAAGCCTGACCAACATTTTATCTGTGATGGCCTTTGGCAACTTCATGGTTCATAATAGTTTCTAGGTCTCTCATTCTTGGTATTCAGAAAGCTACATCTTATTAATAAACCAGGAGCCAGTGTGATAAATCTTGAGACTTAACTAAAAAGGTAGGTTAAATTTTTGATCAGCCATATTTTACCTCAAGAAGGCCAAATCTTAGGATTCCCCAAAGAAATGGGTGGTGCTTCTTCACCAGGAAGAAGGCATTGTTAGTTCAATGCAGTTCTATTTGGATTCTCCCTGTAATCATTTCCTGCTGTTTTTTTTTTTTTTAAATCCTTAAGACTGGTTTTTATCTTGGATCCTGATTCCCTCATGCCAAATCTGACTTTGACTACAGCCTTCCTCATTAGTCTCCATCTCTATCCCTTTTCCTGGGAAACTGATGGAAGTCTTGACAACTTATATTGCTCTGATCAACCCCTTTAGTAACATCCTCAGTTTAACATGCTTTTTCTTCTATGTGCTTAGAGCCTCCTTCATTAAAAAAGTCCTAAGAAATTACATGATACATGATATCTATGGAGACTTAGAGATCTTATTCAGCTCTTCCTTGAGATTCTTGTTTATTCGTTTCTATGAGAGTCACTTAATGCCTTCCCAGTGCACTCATGCATGCTCTTCCTAATGTACACTATAAAGACTGTGCTTCTATGACAAAGTACAAGATGAATCAGCTTCTTTCTCCACCCGCATACTCTCATGCAGGTCCAGACGTGGTGGATTGAGCAAGGAGTGGATTAACGCCTGTAAAACATGTCATATGATGCTTGGCACATAGTAAGTATTCAACATGTGAAAAAAATTCCAGATGATGCAAAACAACTAATACTGTAGAGTGTGAACTTGTGCCCCACTCTTCTCAAGCCAAGTGTTCATACTGATGAACTATAGCCTATATTGCTTATTCCCCACTTCTCTCTTCACTATACTTCTCCCAACTGTACCCCTATGCAAACTTTCTACATGTCTCAGTTCTACTGGTGTTTGTGCCTCCAATTTCTTCCTTCTTTCCTCCATCCAACTGCCCCCGAAGAACAGACATGATCATGACATTCTTCTGCATATAGGCTACTTATGGCTTTGGAGGGTTAGGGTTAGGGTTAGCGTTTTATGGAAACAAAATCACATTCAAAACCCCATCTCCTTGTACCTCATACACAGCCACCTGTGGTGCAGCTGGTTACAGGCAAGTTCATGCAGTTTCTGGTGGTAGGAGTGTCTAGCTAACTTGGACCACAATACATAGTCAGCATATCCACATGCACTCTCCATCTTGCTTGTGTTGGGTCCTTCATTTGCAATGTCCTGGCTCACTCATTGTTCATTTCTTCCTTTGAAAAATTATGCCTTTTTGAAGATCTAGTTCAAATACATCTCCTGTAAACAGAAGGCATTTTTATGTCTAGAGCAGATTCATTGCTGTAGTTTTAACTTACAAGCTTGTGTGTGTGTGTGTCTTTCCTCATACAGGAAGTTCGTTGAGGTTAAAAAAAAATAAAGATGCATATCCTTACAAAGCTGTCTGGCAATATGTTTTTCCTGCAAATATATATATATATTTTCAAGTCCTGGGGATTGAACCCAAGGGTGTTTTATCACTTAGCTACATCCTCAGTCTTTCTTAATTTTTATTTTGAAACAGGGTCTTGCTAAGTTGCTGAAGGTCTCCCTAAGTTACTGAGGCTGGCTGTGAGCTTGAGAGCCTCCTGCCTCTGCCTCCCTAGGGGTTCACAGGCGTGTACCATTGTTCCTGGCCTGTCAATACATTTTGATGAAATGAAATTGGATTGACCAATTCACAATGAAAAAAGCTATTGAAGATTAAAACTAGGTATTTTGGTTCCTACCTTACTTTCCCTTAGCATCAATTTTCCATTGTAGATATGATGTTTATAAGATTCTGCACTGGATTCTTTTGTTAATGCAGAGATACTGAGTTAAACATTTGCATTTACAACTTTGCACAAGAAAGCAAAGCATTGAGGTTCTGCAATGCTTTCCCTCTGCTTCTCTGGTGCTTAGTGTGGGTGGCAGACAGCAGAGATACTGCCTCAGTATTGTGGTTTGGGTCAGCTGAAAGATTCCTACTACCAATAGTTGCACAGCTGCTTGTAACCAGCTGCACCATAGTAAAATGTAACCACCAAGCGTTCTTGTCTGTCTTCTTCACTGTATGCCAGCAGAGGAGTGGATACTCAATATGTTTGTTGGATGAATGAATGAGTGAATGGATTCACATATGTATTAGGTAGCTAGCCAAGATTAGACTGCAACACTGCCTATTGTTTTTCTCATTGACCAATGTGAAAACCACTTTTGCAGCTATTCCTTTGCTGTTACCATTATTACCATAAACACTGTAGTGATTTTTTTTTTTTAACTAAAGAACCACCTGGGAGGAAAAACCACCAAGAACCCCTTATACTTGGGGGATTTAAGAAATGATTCTTATGAGTTTGCCAAAGCCACATTAATTATTTTTGGGCTGCCTCAGCTGTAGAAGTATCTTGTGAAACCAGAAAGCAAGGAAGGGGCACAAGATCTAACAGCTTCCTGTGAGTTAGAGTGGGAGGACATGGTGGCAGGGCATCACAGAGCTCCTGTGTGCAGTGAGAGAAAGCCTTCAGGGGAGGTATGGGAAGAAATGTGCAGTGGTGAGCCTCTGCAGCAATGGACATGCTGTGCTGTGAGCTGATAATGTCCCAGAAGATGACACACAAGATATGGCCCCCCTCTTCCTATTCTCTCACCACATGAGGAACAGACCTGTCCACCACACTTCTACTGTGTGGTGACTTTGGGGCATATTCTTTGCTTTAAAATGGTAAGAAGGTTTCAGTTTCATACAGAGTACACAGCTGTTGTTCACCCTTTGTGGGGTGGAGTGGAGATCATTTCTATACATTCCTCTATTATTTCCTCTCTACTGGTTTGGATTTCTAGGTCTGAAATCTCTCTCCACCTTTCTGTGTCTTAGGAGTAACTTAAATTGCTTTAGCTTAAATTTTATTTCAAGTGAAGTAAATAAATGCATCACTCAGCTTGATTTTAAATTAAGTCATCTAACACAGAGTCTTAATGTGAAACTAAATACTATTGTGTTAAAAAATAGGAAATAAAAGAGAAAGTAGTACTTTGTTAAAGCTAGTTAATGAGGTAAACCAAGCACTTTCATCTTATTTTATTTTTTAAATATTTATGTAAAAGTCTTTATTAACATACCAATTGTACATGTTAATGGGGTTCAGCGGCTATTTCCGTGTGTGCATACAGAGTCCGCCAACTGACTTCTGTTGTTCCACTCGCCTCCACCACACCCTTGCTACTTGGTAGTAATCTCTATTTTACTTTCAGGTCTAGTTGTTTTAGCTTCCACATATGAGAGAGAACATGTGGTACTTATAGACCTGGCTTATTTCATTTAATAATGTCTTTCAGTCTCATTCATTTTGCTGCAAAATTACAGATTTCTTTTTTGGTGCCAGGGGGATTGAACTCAGGGGTACCAGAACACTGAGCCACATCTCCAGCCTTGTTTTGTGTTGTATTTAGAGACAGAGTCTCACTGAGTTGCTTAGTGCCTCACTGTTGCTGAGGCTGGCTTTGAACTCACTATTCTCTTGTCTCAGCCTCTCAAAGTCCTGGGATTACAGGTGTGTGTCACTGCACTTGGCTCTGAATTTTGTTGTTATTTTCGGCTGGATAATATTCCATTGTGTGGAATGAAGACACGAATAGTGTGACTCTATCTTGTTTACAACCAGAGAAATGGAAAATTGTGCTCCATATGTGTACTATGACTTGAATTGCATTCTTTTGTTTTAAAAACAAATTTTAAAAAATATTTCATTGTACGTAAGCATACTACATTTTTTTTACCCATTTATCTATTGAGGGACACCTTGTGTGATTTCATCTTAAGCTATTTTGAATTGTGTCCCAATAAAATTGGGAAAACAGTTATCTCTTTGGTACTCTAATTTTATTTTCTTTGAATATGTACGTAAAAGAGAGATAGCTGAATCTTATGCTAGACCTTTTAATTTTTTGAGGAATTCCCATACTGTTTTCCATGACTGTATTACATTCCTACCAACAATGTAAGAGTTCTTTTGACTTCTACTGTGTGGTGACTTTGGGGCATATTCTTTGCTTTAAAATCCATTTGATAGATGTTAAATTACATGTGAGATTAAAGAAGAGTTTCTCACTGATATCCCTCTGTATGGAGTGACAGTTCATGCGTGGGAGATGTCAAAGGCTATTCTGTGCCATTCTTTATTTCCTTTGTACCCTTTTGCTCCTACGGAAAGCCTGGGCAAGCTAAAAGTTTGGAAATATGGAGTTTTTGCTAGTTGCTTCTTTTTCTTTTACTCATTTTGTTGATGTGAAGGAAAGAAAGCTGGGTGCAGTGGCACATGCCTGTAATCCCAGCACTTTGGGAGGCTGAGACAGGAGAATCGGAAGTTCAAAGCCAGCCTCAGCAATGGGGAGGTGCTAAGCAACTCGGTGAGACCCTCTCTACATAAATAGGGCTGGGGATGTGGCTTAGTGTTCGAGTATCCCTGAGTTTAATCTCTGGTATTCCCTCCCCCCCCCCAAAAAAAACTGATGTTAAGGAAAAAGTAGAGATATAATTTATATAATTTTAAATTTTAGGTGTAAAATTTATTCAATGCCTATGATACAAAAGAAGAAAATTCATTTCTTTTGTAGTTAACAAATATTAGGGCAAACTTACTGAAATATTTGCTTATACTACTTTTTTAGAGTGCAGTTCACAACCATCTGTGCTTGTGGTGTTTATTAAAATAAAGATTCCATTTTGGATCAAACCAGAGACAACAGGCTGGTGGGGGACAAATGGAATTCTTCACTTTTCAAATATTTTCTAGATAATGTTTCCTTACTTTGAAGTATGAGTACAATTGATAGGGATTAGTTAATAGGTTTATGTGATTATTTGAGGGTTTATGAAGACAGTGCTTTAAATTTACTTTTAGAAGCTTCTACATATTAAGATATGTTAAGCATAATGTTAGAAATGTAAGAGTTGATTCACACTTATTAGTAAAATCCCACAATCTCAGTAAATTAAGTATTTCAGAATGTATATTTTCCTCTGTGGCTTCTATTTACCATGTGGGAGAGAACTTAAGGCATAGTTTTGGAACATAACCAGGACACATAATAAGCATAATAAAAAGTAACTAACTTTGACACGTTACTGCTGTTAGTCAATAAGATGCATACAAATTATGTTGCATATATTCCTGAAACAAAATGGGAATGTCAAATCTCCTGAAACAATAGGACTAGAAAGGTCTACTCCAGGTGAAATTGATGACTGTCCATGACGTGGCAGCTGTTTGGCTACACTACACTGTCATGTGGAGGTCATGTAGGGTAGGGTGACAGGTGATCCCCATTTGATGAACTGCATGGCCAGGACCCAGGGAGAGGCCTATGGAACAGGGACATGGGTAAGAACAGAACCAAGCCTTCCTGCTTAAATTGTATTCCCATGGGAAAGAGGTCAATTGGAAAAATACCAGGAATCAAGAACCTGAGGTAAACCCTGAGGAAATCAGAAGCTAAGAAACCCATAGTTCAAAGGGTCTGAGGGTCTTGGTGTACAAAATTTTGATGCAAAATTACCAGTCAAATAAAGGAATAGATTTATCTCAAGAATAAGAAAAGAATGAAAGATTCCACATACCTGCAAGGATATTTATCTCAGGGGCATTAAATATATGGAGAATTGAACTAAATGTCCAATGGCAAAGAAATAATTAAATGATTTATAATAAATATGTCATTGTGGAACAATGACCATAATTGAGAACAATGGATATAATTACCATGGCACTGACTTTGTAGTCAGACACAGATCAGAATTACAGCTTTGTTCTCACTGAGCAAACTTGTGAAGTCACAGAAGCCTTGATTTTCTTACACATAAAATAGGGAGAAAACAGGAAAAAATGCAAATGCATATAAAAACTCTAGCTCAGTGTGATTCATCAAAAGATTAATAAATCATAGCTATTAGTATTGGTACAATGATGATTGAATATCATGTAGTTACTTTATCTTGAAGATAGTTAAATGGAAAAGTCATAAAATATAGTATTAATAAAAAGTAAAATAGATTTTTGGGTCAGTAGAATTCCAAATTTAAGTAAACATGAGGCCACATATAATATAATAAAATATTGAGTGATTATTATCTCAGGGTCGTGGAAATATTTCTTAATTATGTGATTCTGTGGTTTTTTTTCTTATGAACATATATTATTTATAAAGTTGGGGAATACATTAATATAAACGAAATATGGAGCAGGAACAAGTTCATAGGGTTTAGGATTTTTCAAGTCTTACAGACTTGTAAAGAAAAACCTTTCCATCTTGGTATGTAAAGCTTATACTAGACATATTCACAGTGAATGAATGAATTGAAGCAAGAAAAAAAAAAGAATACATTGCATCCTCTCACATTATATTCAAGTGCACTCATGATTTTGGTCTTAAAATTTTACTTTAACACATTTGGGGTTTGGTATTTGTAATTTTGCATGAACAGCCTGGATTTAGAAATAATTTACTAGAAATGTCAAAAGAGATACTTCAAAGAGTGTCTGCGTAATAAATGCAAATTTAAATCAATTGTATTGTTCATTTTGTAACAAACTAAGCACGTGGAGCCCAATCCCTAAGGTCTAACCTGGGCTGTACTGCAAACCACCTAGGAGAACTCAAGCTCTTTGGCCTGCAAGCCTCCTCATCTGCAAATTAGAATCACTCCTATTTCATAGAAAACTGAGGATTAAGGAAATCCATACTAATTAAACACTTAAAACAGTAGCTGGAACATAATTTTATATAAACGTTGGACCTTATGATTCATTCAGTACCTACCATATGCAAGATATTTAAGGTAAGGCTTCTGCTCTCAAGAAGTACATAGTCTCGGGAACTAGATGAAACATTCAGAGTTGTGCTATTAATAAGGGTCACAGAAGGTTTTTGTTTTGTTTTTTGGTTCCAGGGATTAAACTCAGGGGCATTTAACTACTGAGCCACATCAACAGTCCATTTTTATTTTTTAATTTTGGGACAGGGTCTTGCTAAGTTGCTCAGGGACTTGCTAGATTGCTGAGGCTGGCTTTGAACTTGTGATCCTCCTGCCTCACCCTCCCAAGTTACTGGGATTGCAGGCATGCACCACAATGCCGGGCTTCACAGAAGTATTTTGAATGTAATGTTCTTACAAATGTTAAGCGTGTGAGTGTGTGTGTGTGTGTGTGTGTGTGTGTGTGTACATAGTTGAGTTGTCTCCCCCCATCACAAGGAAAGTGGGAATCCCTTCACAGCTTAGACCAGTATGAAATTCTTAAAGAATCAGCTGAGAGTTTCTCTCAGTTGGGAGATAAGTATACTATGGGCTTCTCCATCATTCAGGAAAGAGAGTTAAGGGAATAGTTTTGAGGTTTAATATTTTTTAAGATTTTAAATATTTTTATGCCTGACATTAGGACTTTCACATTTGTAGGAAAGTTTTAAATGTACCTTTTTTTCCTCTGAAGTTCTGCTAATTTTAACCTATTAAATAAACTGACAGGTATTTCATGTAAATAGAAGAGAGACCAATACAGTAGAGGAAGGAGATCAAGAGGGACAGAGGAGGACAGAGTGTGAAGTACTGGAGAATGAGCTCTACCAAATTCTGTGTGTGTGTGAGGTATAATATACGAAATAAGAAACAGGTAGAAAAGATACATAAAGGAAAGACAAGGAAGTAAGATTATAATTCGGAAGTTCCACATAATGTTTTTATTTTTTATTTTTCAGGGCTGTCATTCCCTAAACCAGTCTCTCTTAAAGGCTTATTACTCCCAAAATTCTTGGAAATCTGCAAATCTACTTGTGTACTGTTAATTAACACTGTTAATTGATTGAGTAAATAGAGATAGGATGTTTTGAGGAATCTATAATTTAAGGGATTTTCCAATGCTAATGAAGACCATATCAGCCTGAGGACTAGAGACTGATCACCACCAGAACCAGTCCTGATATCACCAGACTGATATCATTCCTACATACTTTCCATACAACTCCTCATGAAGTGTTCTTTACGAGAAAACCTGATAACACCAAAACTTCGTATTTCACTCTTGAAATGGCCCACATTCTCCCTTGAACATGTACCTACTTTTCTAAATAAATCTCTGTGTATGCTATGATTGGCATGTGCTGAAATTCTTTTCCATGAAGTATGCCAAGAACCCTGCTGGTACTGAGTCAAGTTCCCCTTCTCTCAGGGAACTCCTCAAATGCTCCTTCGGAGACCCCTCTTCTCCTATGACACATATACAAGTATATCACAGTGAATCTGCCTCTCTCTCTTTATATGTATAGATATATCTAACTCTCTATATTTATATATAGATCTATATCATAGATAGATATAGATCTATATATAGATATAGGGGAGATATATCTATATCTACATATAGATATAAGGGAATGAGATTTACCAAATGAAGTTATGTACGTGTACAAACAGGGCATAGTGAATCCCACTATTGAGATAGTAGTTTGGGGATGTCAAGATGGCGGAGGCAGGGTGCAAGAAAAATGCTGACCTGAGTACAAAATGGTAAGAGTAGTCTTCATGTCCTTGTTTATGATAAATTCCATTACCATAGCTATTCCCACCGCAAATTCTGTATTTTAAGTAAGCAAAGATGAAGTAACTAATGGGAAACAAATAAGCAAGGTCTTCAATCAGGTCCATAGGAAGGGGAATCAGGCACAGCTTATCATTTAAGACAAGACTTGCTCAGACACCAGGGCTTTGGAGCCACCCTTCTTAGTCCCATACCACTCTACTTCAGGGAGTGTACTTTCACTTTCAGTAAATGTACCCTCTGCCTGCTGCTTTGTGTGTCTTACTCAAATCTTTGTTTGGGCAGCCAAGAACCTAGACCCCAACTGGACCTTCTACCCATACACTATTATGCATAATCATAATGCACCAATAAAAATCATTTTTTAAAAGGAAATGAACAATAGATAACAAGCAAAAGAACATACGGATTTTATTAAACACAGGAGGATGAGATTCAAAGAGGGTAAAATGGGGGAACAATATATAAAGCTTAAAAAAAGGGACAGGGGTTTGGACAC
This sequence comes from Xerus rutilus, assembly GCA_028644305.1. Taxonomy (NCBI): domain Eukaryota; kingdom Metazoa; phylum Chordata; class Mammalia; order Rodentia; family Sciuridae; genus Xerus; species Xerus rutilus. The sequence goes on from CM053412.1 coordinate 37,377,107, forward strand.
CTTGAGGAGAGGGGAGCTGGCACAGGCTATGGACCCAAGGTTGGGGGAAAGGTGTGCGTAGTGGCCAAGGGTTGTCTTGTTATGCAGATGAGTCTCTCAGTAAGAGTCACATGTGATAATCTCTGTCAGGGCCAGAAGTCAGCTTCCCATCTTCTCTTCCTATGGAAAAATCATTCCCAGTTATAAAAGGGTGGGGATGGATATCAGATAGAAAAACCACTCCTGATGTATATAGATTCAGATTTCTTTCACAAAAGGACACCTTTTAAAGCCATTCCTCTGCCTACAGAGGAATAAACCACTTCTTAATGTGCCAAAGAAATATATTTGGGATAGGATCTTTTACCCTCTCACACATTATTATTAATGTTGAATCTTGTTCTAGAGGCAGTTTTTTATTTACAGGATCAGTTGTTTCCATTTGAATCCTGTTCTTAGGGAAGACTTTTCCCTTGGGGATAATTTAGGTCCTTTACTATGTGTGACTCTTCAGCCAGTAACCAGAATGTCCAGGGTAGGAGATATTTCCTTTCCATCTCCTCAAACTCCAATAAGTATGCAACTCACCAGATGCCTTGTGCACCTGGGATTTTTATGTGGAAATCAGGAAATAGAGGTTATGTTTCATATCTGGGGTGATGCAGCATAGAGAACAGAACTCTAGGAAAATGTAACATCTGCTAAACTGAGCTAATGAAGGAAGATGGAGAGTTCAGAGCTGGGGCTTAAACAGAAAATGACAAGTGATTTTCTGGAATACATAGGGAATTTGGGAGTCACTCCAGGGAATGGGACTTAGCTTACTTCATTTAAATTAGAGTTTCAGCAGAACTAACACAAGTGGAAACCAGGAAGAGGAACCTCTTGGCCTTCTTCTTTTGTCATTAATAATCATCTTAGCACCTTTGGAATACTGTAGCATATTGAAGAAGTTAGCCTGAAGCTTTCCTTGTTATTCCTTTCTATCCAAAGGTCATCTGCACAGTATAAAATTGGGGTATAAGAATGGCCAATTTAACTTCAGTGGAATTCAGAAGCCTACTTACTTCAGTTTAAGGGCTAGTCTCAGTTAAATGTGATATCAAAAAAAGTCACAAATCCAAGCCCAATTTTCTTAAAAACATATATTTACTAGATGTCTTCTAGAGCAGAGAAACAGGGATTACTAGGCCAACCTCATTGCAAAATTTCCTGAAAGCCTCTGTACTCCAGCAACAGAAAGCAAATTGAGATATTTTAGGGAAAAAAATATTGGAAGGATATCACAAGTGCACAGGTTTGATAGGTGTGGGATGAAAACGGAGCAGAAGCAATAGGTACTGCCTGTTAGCAAGGCAGTGTGGGTCATCTTGTACTCTCTCAGTTCGCTGGTTGAAAATTTTCTTTTCCCCCCAAAATCAGAAGAAAAGAACAAAAAAAGGAAAAAGAAGAATAGAAAAATAGAAAATGAAAAACAGGGATAATTTTCAATTATTTTAGTAGATCTCTTATCTCACATCATTTCCATAATCATCAGTTAATTTGAATTCTTCTTCATTGCATAACACATAAAAATATTATGAGCATTAATGTATAAAAACAGTTCTATATTGCAAAAATATCCCTAAAGCTCTTTATATGGCTCATTGATTCCTCACAAAGCTCCAAACAATAAATTCTAGAATGATGAAAGAATTTGGATAGTTTCCTAGAGAACAGAACAGGACTTAACCTGCAGATACAGCTTCATTTTCTACAATTATAATTAGGCATACTGTTTCTTCCAAGAGTAACAGTAATAATTTAAACCCTGCCAAGACCTTTCAGGCTTAAGCAGAAAAGAAGGGGGGAAAAAAACTAGCCATGCTCTATCTGCTTATTGTTACCACCCATTAATCAAATTATTAATATATCAAAAAGATTAATCCAGATTAGATTAAAGCTCTCATAATCCAATAATTTCACCTCTGAACATTCTTCCATTGTCTCAACATGAGCTTTTGGGGTGTTATGTCACTAGGCATAAATGGGTGAGCATGGAACAGACAACAAAAGGTGACTGAAAACCACAGGGAGCCTTATCTGACAGATAACCACCTGAAAAATGGAGGCTTGGAAGCACAATTCATAATACCGAAGCTATGGAACCAGCCTAGGTGTCTATCAACACATGAACAGATAAATAAAACTGGTATATATACACAACGGAGTTTTATTCATTCATAAAGAAAAATGAATTTATGTCATTTGCAGGAAAATGGATAGAACTTGAGACCAAAGGACTTACATAGGAGCTTTTGGAGGACACCTAATAAATATCTAAATCATAACAGTTGGGGAGTGGTCTTGGCCAAATTACATTGTTATATTGTGTGCATGTATGAATATGTAACATCAAATACCATAATTCTGTGCAACTATAATGCGCCAATAGAAAAATGAGGAAAGAAAAAAAAGATGGGTTTTTGGTATGTTATAATCTTCTCCACCCTTAAATACAAAACAAAACAAAACATAACAAAACTACCATTTCCAGACCATCTCTTGTACCTAAGTCTTCAGGACTCTCCCTTGTTACAGAAACTATGTATGTTACAATCCCCAATCACTCTAATAGTAAAAAATCAAGACCCTAACAAGGAAAAATTGAGGGGGGCTTTAAGAGGGAGGAAATTAAGGCAAAAACAGGGAGACTGTATAACAAACCTGTTTTAGTCATCTTTTTTGCTGCTGTGACTAAAAGACTTGTCAAGACAAATTTTAGAAGAGAAAGAGTTTATTTAGGGGCTCATGGTTTCAGAAGTCTCAGATCATAGAAAGCCGGCTTTATTTCTTAGGGCTTGAGGTGAGGCAGAACATCATGGCAGAAGAATATGGCAGAGGGAAGAGGCTCATAGGATGATCAGAAGCAGAGAGAGAGACTCCACCTGTCAAAGACAAAATATATATCCCAAAGGCATGCCCTGAATGACCCATCTCTTCCAGCCATACTCCATCTGCCCTCAGTTTCCATTCAGTTAATTCCATCAGGAGATTAGCTCACTGCTTGGGTTAAGACTCTTATAACTCAATCATTTCTCCTCTAAACCTTCTTGCACTGTTTCGCACTGTTTTGGGGGACAACTAATATCTAAACCATAACAAAACCCATATGGGGACAAAAGGAAACTGAGACAAAACAGGTTTATTAAATTTCCTTAAAAACATCAACTCTGAGCACCACACCATTTCTTGAAAGTGGTCCATTCTGCTCCAGTCAAAAGTCAAGAAGTGGACTTGGGCAGGACTCTAGAAACTTCCTGGAATCCCCAATAAAACTATAAGACAGGAAGGATAATTCCTTTCCTCCTTTTCTATCCCTTCTAATAAACTCGTGCCTATTACTCTCAGCCAACATCTCTGAAATCTTTCTGGCATGATTTCAAGAATACAGTGAAGTGGGCCTTCATGCTGCCTCAGTTTCCTGGAAGGTCTCAACCCTATACCAGAAGGTATATACATATACATTACAGATTGCTTTGGGGTTAATTTTGTACCCATGTGAAGATGGTAAGTGGCTCCTGATAACAGGTCTCTAAGGGACAAATTCATATTGGCTTCTTTCTTGAATATAGAACTTTTCTGATGCCTCTACTGAATTGTTTATCTGGATAGTCACCTGTACTCAATTTCGTAAGAAGTTGCCTTTGGTTTTGTAGCCTGGGTTCCTTTAGGAAAACTGTCAATGATATTTTTGGTATATTTTAACTTTCTTATAGTTTGGACAAAACTTCTTGCTCAACTCTTAGTATTTTGTGGGGAGCTTGAAAATTGCTATATTTTACCATGGGATTTAGTCATCTTATCATTTTTCTTTTAAAGAGAATAAGAAGAATCAAGCCTTGTTAAGTTGGCTCTGCCCAGAAATGAGGGACTACGTGACTTCTCATGGCAGGTCCTCCCTCCTGAGGTAATCCAGGGGATCTCTGTGCTAAGGGATACTGCTGGAGGGAAGGACGACCCACAGTCGGAAGCCATATTGCTTGACACAGAACAGAGATTAGATGCTTATCCTTCTGTATTTAAAAATGTTCAGTATTGGAACATCACACATCACCACTGTTCCAAAGCTTCTGAAATATCCCATTGAAAACTAGATTTATTGTTATTGTGTTATGCTAGATTTATTGTTATTGTTATTGTGTTATTGTATTATCTTAGCATGATAATACAAAGCTAAGACATACCTTAACACTAGAGATAAGCTTCCATATTTCCTTGTATCAAACAATGAGAACCATGTAACTCTAAATCTGTTGCTTTGTCTGAATATCCAGGAGTAAAAGGTAAAATTCAAATCTTAGTGGTAACAATTAATTCCTATCAGACGCTTTACTGACACGTAATATTTTAATGTTTTAGATTATTAATTTGATAAACCTTTTTCAAAAATAGTTTAGACCAAAAAAATGAGGACTTGATACGTTACAACCTTCCCCACATTAATTAAGAAAAACTACCATTTCTGGACCATGTTGTCATTATCTCTTGTATGGGCAAAATGTAGACAACGTCTTAGCCAGAATGTAACATGAATGGCCTCTAGTCCAATTTCCAATAGAGTCTTCCTTCTCCTCTGAAACCTCAAGAATCTAGTTTTTCCTGTCCACAATCCTCTCAGCATTCTCACTTTCTGATCTCCCACCAGAACAGCAAGCCTCCGAGCTTGTTAATGTTAACTGTAACATCAACAAGCAAATATGGAAGGAAAACTTAAAACTTGACATATCTGTGAAATTTCTTTTTTTTTTAATATTTATTTTTTAGTTGTAGGTGGACAGAATATCTTTATTTTTATTTTTATGTGGTGCTGAGGATCGAACCCAGTGCCTCATGCATGCTAGGCGAGCACGCTACCACTGAGCCACACCTCAGCCCTCTGTGAAATTTCTTATATTTGATGTTAAACAAATAAATATTGTAATCACTAGTATATAGAGTAGGAAGATCATGAGATGATGTATGAAATCACTGAGGAACACAGAGGGAAAGAGGAGGGAAGAAGGAGAGAGAGAGGGAGAGAGGACTTACAGATGGTTCCTGTGCACCTTCAGCATAGTTTGCATAGTATTTACAAAAAGTATTTATATTTCCAGACAGAAAGCGGCTACCCTCACTATATCATAATTACCTAAGAGGACAATTCTAAGAAGGAGGCTCAGTGGCTGGGGGCATAGCTCAGTGGTAAAGTGAGTGCTTAGCAAGTGTGAGGCCTTGGGTTCAATTCCTAGCACCCCCAAACAGGTAAACAACTAAATAAGTTTTTAATAAATGAAAAGGAGTATGGAATTCAAATATATGGTATTCAAACTTTCTCATAGACTTTCAGTATTTCTGTATGACATTTCCTGTACCACCAAAGTCAAAACTTCCCAGGTATCCATAAGCTTTAAAAATTTTACTCTCTCCGGTAGGGAAATAATAAAATTTATCTTCCAAAGTAGAAAACTTTTTTGAATGAAAGGGGGCACTATTTAGGAACAGATACCCTGGGATGACATTAATTATCCAGAATTACCTGGGCCAAACTGAGACATCTGGTCCTATTTCTGGCTACTCTCTGTGCCTGCCAAATGCATTCTTTCTGTCCCTGGGAATTCACAGTTTGAATAAAAAGCAAATTTATCTATATTCTTTTTTATTGGGAGGGGGTACTGGGGATTGAACTCAGGGGCACTCGACTACTGAGCCACACCTCCAACCCCATTTTGTGTTTAATATTTAGAGACAGGGTCTCACGGAGTTGCTTATTGCCTTGCTTTTGCTGAGGCTGGCTTTGAACTCAGGATCCTCCTGCCTCAGCCTCCCGAGCCGCTGGGATTATATTTTTCATCTTCTCTTCGAATGACGTCACTCTCTTACTCTCAAATAAGAACACCCTGAGGCTACATTCATAGTCCTATCAAGTGCTGGCTATTTATTTCCCCCAGGCTTCTGGAGATGGGGTAGATGTTCATCCTTTCTTATCATGTCACTGGCAACGAGGACCATTCCTCCTTCTTCTTTTCAAAAAGAAACAACAAAACTAACAAGCTCCCCCAACCTCACATTCTTCAGTGTGTCAATAAATAGTATCACTTATCATGTCTTGCAGGCATTTGTTGATTTCTTGTTCATTAAGTATTTCAGCACTTTCTGCCCTAATTAAAAAAAATTGATCCACCAATCATCTGTTTTTTTTTTTTCAAAATTAATCTTTCCAACTTCCTGTTAGCTGAATTACAAATTCTCTTTTACAACATCTTTCGGTTACTCTTTCTCATAGTTACATTTTTGATTTTTCAATAACCTCAACTATAGAACATCTGAAATTAAAATTTCAAGCATCATTGTTTCTGAGTGCTGTCTCTTTCTAGTTTCCTTACTCTAGTATTCCTATTCCACACATTCAAAAAAATTGAAAACCTTACCACTTTATCATAGCCTCATTAATGTCAACATGTTCCTTCTTTCTTAGCTTAAATTCATTCATTCATTGCTTTAATCTATTGTCCCATAACTCTCACCTTTCCTTCTTTCCTCCTTTGTAATCACTTGGCAAAATCTAATTACTAGATAAACACCACTTTCTACCTACTTTGTGACTTTTACTTGAGCTCTGAAAAACAGTCTTGAAATTCTCAGGGCTGATCCATAATTCTATTTAATTATCTAAGTTTAGGATTTTTGACTACACTGGGATACAAAACTAATTTGAGAGTGGTCAATCTATATTATCACTGAATTAGAAGATAATGAATAGAAATAAAATGTTAGATATAAATAGTAACTATTCATGAACTTTTGTTCAAGGTTATATATGTGAATTGCTTACCAGTACATGAAATTGGACATTTTTATTTATTTGTGTTTTGTTTGTTTGTTTGTGGTGCTGGGGATTGAACCCAAGGCCTTTTACATGCTAGACAAGTTACACTCACAGCTATAGAAATATTTCTTATAGTGGATTACAGTCAATAATTCAAAACACTGACCTAGCAAATTTTCTATTTTACACCTACTCTTTCTTCAAATCTCTAATCTACTTTCCTTAGTTCATGTCTGATTTAAATTTCAATTACAAATTGGAAGCAGAAGAAGCCCTTTGGTAAGCATCCACAAGTTTTCCCTTTCTCTCATATCCTATCCCTAATCTATAAACAAGTCATATGAGGTCTAATATCAAGTTATATCACAAATCCAAAGTTCACTGCATCTGCCATTTATTGCCCTCTACAATCGTTTTCTTGAAGTTATTATAAATGATTTTTAAAAATGTATACATCTGGTCATTCCCCTCATACTAAAAATCCTTCAATAGATTCTTATGAATAAATGAGGTTAAAACAAAGCCTAAACCCTTTAATAAGTTATTTATTTATTTTTTGGTTCCTTTTTGGTACCAGGGATTGAACCCAAGGGTGTTAACCACTGAGAAATACTCCTTAATAGAGATTGTTATTGAATTAACTTAAGTCAAGGGAGAATGATGTTGTAGAAAACAACAATGCAGACAACCAAAGGGACATAAATTACAGTATATTTTGTCATGCCCACCATGAGAGAACTAGATGAAATACACAAAGATAGACCTAAGCCTTTCTTTTTAAACAGAGTAGACAGATTCTACAAATGTTGCAGAAGGATAAAGCATGGGGAATAAAAATGCTGCTTTTAAATCAAAATAAAATCAGTTTTTCAAAGGGATTATTTAAGAACCTGCATTTTAGAAAACCCCAGAGGGCTCAATTCTTCCAATATTGGTCTAATTATTTTAAAGGCTTTGTATCTTTCACCATATTTCTGAATGAGCAAAACCCAATCAAGATCCTAGTAGTACTTACACTACTCATTAGGAACCACATTTTGACAACCACTTACCTACAACAAGAATCTTAGCCTTGATCTGCATATTAGAGTGCCTCATTATGAAAGTAGAACCCTTAAATCAGAAAGTCTGGTGTACTTGGTCTGAAGTGGCACTTAGTGTTTGTGTTTATTAAAATCTCACTAGGAAACACTGACATGCCACCAGAATTAAGAACTACTTTTCTTGGTGAAAATGTTCCTGAATTTGTAGCTTCACTTCTGAGTTTTCTCTTGTTTTTTTTTTTGTTGTTTGTTTGTTTCAATTACATTTTTTTGTTTTTTGTTTCAATGACAGTAGAATGCACTTTGATACATCATATATAATGGAGTATAATTTCTCATTTTTCTGGTTTTACATGATGTAGAATGACACTGGTCATACAGTTATATGTGTACATGGGGTAATAATGTCTGCTTTGTTCTACTATCCTGTCTGCCCTCATACTCCCTCCCCTCCTTTCACTCCCCTCTACCTAAAGTAACTCTGTTCTTCCCTAGCCCCACCCTCCATTGTGAATTAGTATCCGCATATCAGAAAAAACATCTGCTTTTGGCTTTTGGGGATTGGTTTATTTCAGCCACATCAATGTTCATAGCAGCTCAAATCACAATAGCTTAACTATGGAAACAACCTAGGTGCCCTTCAACAAGTGAATGTTTTTTTTGTTTGTTTGTTTGTTTTTGAGATGATCTCACTAGGCTGCCCAGCCTGGCCTGGAGCTCATAGATTCATTGATCCTCCCTCTTCAATGTCCTGAGTAAGTGGGACTACAGTCATGTGTCGCTGTGCCCAGCTATAGCTTCACTTGTGGGAGGAACAGACCTTAGTCAGTCCTGGCCCATTTGTAGCTGAAATTTCCAACAGCATCCTGTCATTTGCAGAGCTGGGTCTTTCTACTTCATGACTATAAATTTTGTCCTGGCAGGCAAAAGGAAATATTTTTATTTGCATTTATGGCTTGCTGAATTTACTCCCTTGTGATAAACTTTTGTTTATTGAGTTTCTTCTGGGATGGATATATACATACATATTATATATAGTATATATATTATATATACATATATATTATACACATAGTATATATTATATATTATATATGTATATATAATAAAATGTAATATATTTATAATAATATATATTTTTTTCTTTTCCTGTGCAAAATGCTCTTCTAGCTTAGGAGTTTCTCAGGAAGGATCATCTCATTGTGGAAGGGGGTGCTCATGCATGGGTTGATCTGTCTATGAGCTCTGTAAGTATAGTGGCACATTTGGGGTGCTTTGTTCACTTGAATGTATTCAATGACCAGAGAACCTACATCTAAACTCTTAAATTCAGCATTGTTTTGCCTTTTTAATCAGGAAAAACAAAAATTTAGCACTCTTTCTGGACCACTGACCCTGTGTCCAGCCCCACTGTTTGGCCTGGGTGCATCTACTGATACCACCATAGTTACATTGGAATGGCATACATATCTTCTTTAAAATGACATTTTTCAGATATTTGGTGGCTTTGGGGATATGCATACTCTTGATAGTCTGGACTGTTTTACAGATATTCTTAAAGCATATGTGCAGATTTGAACCTCCTGATTTGCATGAGTCTGCGAGGTTTTCTGGGTCAAGAGAATAGGGAAACATTTCATGGATCACCTCAGGCTACTTACAGGAAAAGGAAGAAAGCCAGAAAGAAATGTTAAAAGGGTCCTTTTTTCCATAAGTTTAGACAAAAATGCACTAGAGGAGATATTTTTGTCTCTATCTTCTCAGGTTTAAATCCAACCTATTGAAGAAAAGCTTTAATTTCTATGGAAAGGAGGAGGTGAGGGAAGGAATCAAGTTAGGTTTACAACAAATAAAAGATAATTCTATTCAAAGTGTACAAAATTTAAATTTAATAAATATTAGAATAAAGTATATTTTATAATATATTACATATAAATAAATATGTTAATACTTAGCACATATTGTTATCATAAAACATTAAAAGATAAACAACCCAATTGTACTTTTAATGCCAAATAAGTACATTAAAAATTGCTCAAATCATTAGTCATCAGGCAAAAACAAATGTACAACAAGATGAGCTCCAACTTCTTCAGGGAAATGCAAATTTAAATCACAATGAGATACTTATAATTGCTACAACTAGACTATTTGCTAAAATGTGTTAGTAAGGATGTAGATCAACTGGAACTTTCAAATGTTGTTGATAAAGAATTGATCTGGCAGTAGTAATGAAGCTAAACATAACATGTGACCTATGATGTAGAAATATACCTATTAGTAGAAATTTACACAAAAGAAAAGAAAGCTTACTCCCATAGAGACTGTACAAGAAGATTCATAGCAGCTTTACATTTGCTAAAATCTGAAAATACAATACAAAAGACAAGAATTAAACATCTTTTAGAAAATTTATAAACTGCAATATTATTTGATATTAAGAGAGGCAAGCTACTGATACACTCAACTATATTGAATGAATCTAAAACATGTTGAATGAAAGAAACCAGACACTAAAGCATCCATAATATGTGTCAATCAGCTTCTAAGATAGAATTCAATGGTTTCCTCCTCCTGGTATTGGTATCATTTCCTAGGCCACATATTGCTTCTAGTAACTTGCTTTCAGCCACTAGAATTCGGCAGAAGTGCTAGAAAGTCACTTATGCTAGTGGGATACAAATGAACTATATAGTTTCCATTTTAAGGATTGGAACTTTTTGGTTTATTCTAAGGGAACCTAGGTATCCATGTTATTTGCTACCCTAGAAAGGCCTCTGTTCAACAATCATCAAGGACCTGAGGCTGCCACTGACCACATGAGTGAGCTTAAAACAACACTTATATACCCCAGTTGAGCTTTGAGATGAGGGCAATTCCTGCTGAACACCTCAACAGCATATTTTATGACTGCCCCCAAGCCGTAGACAGCTAGTTCAGCCATGAAGAGATTCGACTGAAACTGTGAGATAGAAAGTCTTTGTTTTAAGTTACTATATTGTTTAATAATATAAAAGTGCTGTCCAACAGATAAGAAGTAATATAGCAATAGCTAACTAAGAGTGTGTGATTACGTTTATGTGAAATTCTAGGGAAGTCAAAACTACTTGTGAGTGACAGGAAACATAAAAATTGTTGCCTAAAGGTAAGAATTGGAATAGACTAGGGTGAAGGAAATGTCCTATGTCTTGATTTGAATGATAGTGACACAGGTGTATGTATTTGTCAAAACTCACTGAACTATACATTTGTGGTCTATGGGAATACGAGGCTTTTACCAACAGGCTGAGGTAACTTTGGATCCATTCAGGCACATAGATTATTACAATTGGATCAAAAGTAAAGGAAAAATATTTTCCAAGGTTATCTGTTTGTACAAGATGGAATGGCCAAAGATTTGAAAAAACATGGACTTAATCCAAGACAAAAATGCCAAACAAGTTAACAGACAATTTAAAACTTCATTAGAGGCTCCAAGCAGATGAAGCTAGATAATCCAGATTTGGCAGATTGGAATCCTTATTCTTTGGGGAGCAGATCTCTTTATTTTACTAATAGGATGTGATTGCCCAGCCTCTTTCTTTTTCTTTAACAATGGCCACATACAAAGATTTACTGTGAATTAAATAACACAGTTCCCATTTGTTCAAAATTAAGAGAGAGTCAAGGGGAGGAACTGGCCAGAGGTCCTTGGATAATCTTGGGGGACATAATGGTATTGTCCTGGCCAATTGCTCTAACATGATGCTTCTAACTTCTGTGGATAAATGGGTTTGGAAAATTGTCAGTGGGACCTGGCAGAGCAAGGCTCAGACCACTCAGACCACCTTATTCTTGGGGAATAATTTCTTATTTATAATAACATGTTATATAAGATAATGTACATAAAATGTGTTCTTTATCTTACATTAAGAACTTGTCTATGCTTATTACATTCCAAAATCTTTCAGGAGAGAGAAAGACCAACTCTCAATGTACTAAATGAGAAAGGAGAAGATAAGACTAGCTGACATTGGTGTCAGTTATCTTGAGAATATTACAGAAAGGCAGGGCATCATAAAGGAGAAAAGATGTCATGACCATAACCATGGTGCTTGTCTGTTTGGAACTTATTTTTGCCCACCTAGGATGTCAGGAACAGGGCAAAGAGAAGCCTCCAACCTCTGCTTAGACCTCTGAACAATTGAGAGTTGAAATCAGATAATTCATCATTACAGACTTGAGAAATGGTTCCTGATAATATTGAATCACTACTGTTTTAGCATTCTGTCACTGACCAGTATACCCAACAAGAACAACTTAGAGGACAAAAAGCTTATTTTAGCTCATAGTTTCAGAAGTTCAGTCCATGGTTGGCTGACTCTGTAGTTCTGGGCCCAATGTGAGGCAGAACATCACGGTGGCAAGGTGTGGTGGAGGAAGGTAGCTCACTTCATGACAGCTAGGGAGCAGAGACCTCAGCTCACTAGGACAAAATACAAACCCCAAAGACACACTCCCAGTGACCTACTTCCTCCAGCCACACTTGCCTACAGTTACCACCTAGTTAATCCATTCAAGTGGATTAATCCACTGATTAGGTTACAGCTCTCATGATTTATTCATTTCACCTCTGAACATTCTTGCATTGTCTCACATGTGAACTTTTGAGAGATACTTCATATTTAAACCATAACAACTACTTAATGTTATCTTGAGTAGGCTATACGGAAGCTCTTTTGGCTGATGTCTCTTTGATGTTGGAATCATTTATTTTATAAACAAAATTATTGATCACTTTTGAGGCCTGGCAGGGAGATTTTGGTCAGAGAGTTTCCTTTTACAAGTGAAACATTATAGTTAAATCCAGGATTTTCCCTGACCAGCATCTAAATGGAACTTGGAAACTGGTAGAAATGGTCAATTTTATTGAATGTCAAGAACATTGAAATCTTACTAGAAAGGGGAAATAAAATAGACATTCTGGTATATAAGATTGCTAGCTCCTAAATTTTCTTGATTTTCAGGCACAGTCTCTAAATTAGGGGTTTTGAGAGGAACAAAAATCTGGTATAGCCCTAAACAGATGTCTGCAGGTTAAGACTAGTGCTTGCCTGTTAGGGTAGTATGTCACTTTTTAAAACATGCAAAGGCAGATGCGAGTGTGATGCTTGAAAGCAATGCAAGAAAGTACTAATTAATGTGGCATGGGGCCTGTCGGTGAGCACTGCATAGCTAAGTGGTGGAAAGCTCTTCCTCATCTAGTGACATGAGGGCTTGGCAAACTGAGCAGGAAGAAGAGAAAAGACAAATCGAGATGACTACATCTTGAAGTAAATGAAATTAATTGAGACATAACTGTTAGTGAAGAAAGTAATAAATGGATGAATGTTGAGTTAAATAATGTACTACCTATAAGGACCTGGTAGGAAAAGCTACTTTTCTACTCCTGAGTTAGGATTTGCCACTTGCCCAGGCTGATGTTGCCTTCCTTGATTTCTGGGAAGAAGAAAGCTGATGGGGCAGTGATTCAGGGAATGACTCCAGGATAAATAACACATGAGATCTGGCGGTTGGTCCACTCACACCTGTAACCTTCATGCTTGAGCAATGTCCTTTGTATAGACAGATGTACACAATAAGCTCCTGGGGGCATGAGAAGATCTGGGGAAAACTAGAAGTCTCTTACCTAGTGGGAAAATTCTTTCTGAAAGAAACCCAGGTGAAGAATTATGAGATGATTCCAAATGAAAGGGACTAAAAAGTCACTCCTTGTTTTTGTTTAGTTACTATAAGAAGTTACACTCATACAACAGGGCTTTGTTTTCTGTGTGGAACTTACCATTCCTTCCAGCTCAGTGACAAGTCACTGGGAAACAGCTCCTCCCTCCATAAAAGGACTGCTTGCAGAAGAGGATATTTGTAAGGGAGTTTGAAGACTTTAGTGGAGGAAGAGGAAAACCATTGTAACAGTTCTTGACTCATTAATTAACCGAGAATGGAAGGGAATCTTTCTGAGCCTGGCACACCCTATCTGTATTGGATTTACTGCAATGGTGTTACTGTAGACTGGATAATTGGTGTTACTGTAGACTGGGTAATTGTGAATTTGGAAATGTACATGTACATCTCAAACTTTTTTTTTTTGGTTTGAATCTAGGGGCTACTTAACCACTGAGCCACGTCCCCAGCCATTTTTAAAATATTTTATTTACAGACAGTGTCTTGCTAAGTTGCTTAGGGTTTTGCTAAATTGCTGAGGATGGCTTTGAACTTGCAATCCTCCTGCCTTGGACTCCTGTGCTGTTGAGATTATAGGAGTGTGCCATGGCATCTGGTCATATCGAACTTTTGTATGATTGTTGCCAAGGTTTTACTAAAAGTCCACTCCTTTGTGGACTGAAAAGGATAGTCTGGCTGTTAGTATCCTGGGAAGAAGTTAGTCCTAGGATGAGAAGTGAATATTTAAGGAAACCTACCACTAAGTAGAGAGAAGGGGCAACTTCTCTTCCTCTGGAGGCCAGGGATCATTTTGGTCTCGAACTGAGGTTCTCTTTGGGGCATGCAACATTTCTGTCTGGGTGGAATTTGAGCTGGGAAGAGTGTGCTTGCTCTGGAAAGACAGGAGAGGCAGACAAGGATTCTGGGATGGCTCCTGCACTGGGCAGCAATATAATACTTATAGGTTAGTAGGAACTTGGGCTTCCCATTATCCCCAAACCTTTAGCAGTCTTTTGGAATGATCAGAAAGTCAAGATTGTTTTCAGTGGTGCTCTGAGGAGTTAGCAGAAGGCCTCTAGTCACATCATAACTTTTTATCTTAAATCATATTCCCAAAAGTGCTTATGAGCTAACATTACATGGCAGTCTTTGTTCTATGGCACAAAACTATTCAAACTGATCTTTTACTTGGTTTTAAGTTAAGCTTCTTTTCATATATTTCACTTTTCTTGCTAACAAATTTGTTTCAGACATCATATGGTTGTCTGGGCAGTATTTTATAAAATCATTTCAGGTAGCCTATATTTGTCACATCACTGACCATGAAAAGATGGGGAGGTGCATTAGACCTGTTGGCCTTGAAATACACAAGCCTACTTGGTTCAGTGGGCCAGGGGTGAGCTTCCACCTGATCAGATGCAAGTAGCCTTTTCATGGCTGGAAATTCCTTATTATAGTAAGTTTTTTTTCTGCTAAAAAATATTACAATTCCTTGGATTCCTTGTTTTGAACTTTTTTTCTCCTAAAATCTCTTCTTGTTTTTGGTTTTTTTTTTTTTTTTTTTTTTTATTGCTGCTCTTATCTTTCAAACTAAAACCATAACAAAGCAAGATCACTTCCCCACTTTGGTCCATTATTCCTTTAGCCTAACTGGCTGTACATCTTAAGGGACAGGATAATAAAATACAGATATGTCAGAATAGCTTTATATGCTTTATGATGTCTCATGATGATTGAAATTAATGTTATTATAGAAGGCATCCAATTTTAACTTCATTGAAACTGAAACTCACATTTTAAATACATTTTCAACAAACTCATTTTAAATTATAATCCACACAGGAGAAATAAGAGCAATGTAATGTATCTTTAGCACATTTATGTTGTCATTATAACGATGTAAAGATTTTTCTCTAAATAATAAACATGCATTGCTTTGTATTAGAACTTACACTAATATACTCATGACAGACAAGTACTTGCTATAACAAAACAGGAAATTCCAAAGTAGTTACTAATACTACATTAGGTTATTTAACATTCATGTAGGACCTGGATATCTGGAATATGAATTACAAGTATTTCTAATATGCTTTCTTAGTATTTCTAGAAGAGATTATTACAACTTTTATTTTGTAGAAGCTAAATGTGGAAGCTTAAAGCAATTGGCATGTAATCACTAAGCTTAACAACTTCCTCTTTCAGACAGCACAACCCAAACCACCAGAGGACAGCAATTTTATGGATTTTGTCGCTTGGAAGATAGTTTTTATCAGGTTAGATTAGTTAATCTGAAGATAAAGTTGAAATCATAAGAAAACTAGATACACTTAGAATAGAAAAAAATCTATCAAAAACTATGTGTTACAAGGGTATTAAGTGAAAGCTATATCAAGTTATGAACAAGTTCATTAATAATGTACAAACTCACCAAAAGTGATTAATTCTGTAACAGAACTTAGCAACTCTTTTTACACATTAAGGACTTGTACTCCATTTCTACCAGAATGGAATCCAGTTTTTTAGCAGGGTTGGTTAGGAGCTTCTCATTTTGGCTGGATTCCCAGCCAGAATCTGGCCAGAATGAGAATTTTCTGCTTCTGGCTTCCTTAATGTAAAAACTGTCACAAGTCTCTTCAGGGCTCATCATATCCTGCTCCTCTTTCATTTGCCTGGAACATTCTCTTACCCTTCCACCTTTCTCTGTTCTTACCTCAAGCATCTTTGCTTCCTCAAAGGTTTCTTCACATGAGTTACAGCCTCTGCTCCAAAATTTTCTAACATCTTGACCCTTTACTTTAATTTTCCAATCCCTTTGCCCAACAGTTACCTTTAACAGTGAATTCCAAGTTGGGGAGAGAGTATTGGGGGATTGTGTTGGCATCTCCTTTCCTCATCTGCGTTTCAGAGAAACCAATTCCATGTGTGTTTCCAAAAACTGTCTGGGGCTTAAAGAGACTTTGAGAAGCTTTCTCTGAAGCCATGGCAAAGGTGAAGATTTGTAGGATGGGAGGTGAAGATGATGGAGTGGAAAGAAGTTTGGAGCCCTTTCTCTGAGCCTGGAAGTTCCTTTGAAACAGATTTCCTCTGATGAATGTTTCAGGTGCCTCAGAGATGAAAGTGGGCAGCTGAATTTATGGTGTCTGAGTCCTGAGAGATGAGATTCAGGAGTTTCAGGGGAGTCTAAGACCTTCTGGAGCACATGGCTTAGACAAGGAGTTTATGAAAAGTGGCCAAGCTGGGATGAATGAAGACCATCACACCCTTCTTTAAAGATTCTGGACTGTCCTAGGATTCTGACCTCCAAACTTTTGAATGGTCTTTGAAGAGCAGCAATATCTCTGAGAGGGCTTTGCTCCTGTATGCAGTTTGTAGGGGATTAGAAGACATAAAATTCATTTTAGGAGAACTAAAGGAATAATCACCTGTACTGTTTTGAACTATGGATTGTGTGCTCTGATGATAGCCTTCCTTCCCTCTTAGATTTTGAATTGCTTTGGGCAGTTCTGGGTTTTGTCATTTCTTTTCCTACAAACCTCGGAGCCTGGTGGACTTTGGAACTTGATAAATATTGAACAATGTTAAATTTGAGGGCCCCATTTTAGAACAGATTGTGTGCAGCAGATTTTCTTTTGACCATAAACTAAAATTTTTCATCTTAGTACAATTATGGAAGTAAGCACTAAACCACTAATTTACATCTAAGGACTAATTCTTTCTTAGAAGGCTCATATAGGGCCACACAACTTGTCAGTAAATAAGCTCTTAGTGTAATCACTAATATTTTGGGTGTGTAAAAAATGATCGGATCAAATTTTTTTTTTTTACTTGGTTTTAATATCTGGCACACCAAAAATGCCAGCTTATTCATGCCACTTGGGATAATTTTCCTTGTCTTCTATCGTGCCTGTTAGACACATTCCGGAGACAATACAATTATTTTGTTTAAACACGACATTGCCCAGAATTTGTTCAGGAGTTGAAGGGAGAAACTGCTGATCCAATCACAAGGTGTTCCTGACACCCAGGAGGGCCCGAGTTGGGGCAGGCAGATTTGGGCTCTGCAGTGGGAATGCTCAGCGCAGCGCAGCGTCAGCGATGGTGACGCCCCAGGACGATCTGGGCGGCTGCCCCGCTGGGCATACGAGGGGTGTGGGAGAGCAGGCAGAGGGTGGGCCTGGGACCGTTTTCCCGTGGAGCGAGCGCCCGCACGGCCGCGGGGAGAGAGATGGCAGGCTCGGGCAGCTCCCCAGTGGCTCCCGCGATGATAAAACTTGAGAAATAACTGGGAGGGGCTGCTCGACGTCTCCTGGATCCAATCGGGTTTCAGGAGAGAACATGCTCCCGGGCAGACAAGCCTGAAAGAGGCCAAAGCGACTTCAAGACAAGCAACAGCCAGCAAGGCTCCTCCCGCGCGCTTGCTCTAGGCTTCGCTGCCCCACGCCGGAGTTCTCCTGCCGCTGTCCGGCGCCAGGATGGCCGCCGCCGGCCTCGGAGGCCCACTGTGCGAAGCCCTCTTCACGCAACTACTGCTGACCCTCTTGGTGAGCCATCGGTCCCTGTCTTATGGAGCCGGGATGGCGAAGGAGGTTGATTCCGTCGTGGTCGCTGCGGGTGGGTGGGATGGGTTAGTAGGGAACCAAATGCATCTAAAGGTTCTTTTCAATTCCGCGGGGCAGATACAGGCCCCAAGTTCAGTTTTGAGGGGTGAGGCAAGAACATGGATCTTTGAGGGTTAGCTTTATACTCTGGTTTTTTGGCCTAATTGTGTGAATTTTGCGTTGCTTCCGACTTCTCAGCGTTTGGGTGGGAGCCTTTGCAGGTGGACAGGAGACTGGGATTTGTCATACTCTTTTTTGGCTCTCAGGTTGGGTTGGTAAAGATGACTAGGCGCGCATTTGGGTGGAGAGAGACAAAGAATGATTGTTGGTCACTTAGGATCCTGGAGGGAGCAAAGACAAGATGGGAGATGGTGGCTCAACAAACTGCCACTGCTCGCCCAGAGTCCCAGTTGACCTCAGATGGGACCTTTTTGAATTGAGTGGTAGAACCTGTGTCCCTGAGTACCCTATGGGGCTGTCTCTAAGAAACGGGTTTCCTGGCTATGACGCTCCTAAAGGTTATTCAGGAGTTCGCCCAAACTATCCACCCCCACGTCACCCAGCCAGCGGCGATGTCTGTCTCTAGGAAGCGAGGGTGTGGGAAGGCTGGGTAAGGGTTGCGCTTGGGGACGGGGTGGTAGCGCGGCTGGCGCTATGGCTAGAATTGGAGTAGGGCGGAGGAATGAAGTCAAGGTTTGTTGGGATGAGGTAGGATGTGGTGGGATGGGGTGGTACTTTGTCCAGCTCCGGGAAGCAATGTGGCGGTGCAGAGACCCACTAAGAGTCTCTTTTGCTGTGAAATCCTGTGACTGAGAACAGGGAGTTAGGGACAATTCGCCCCAAACCCAGGAGACTTGAAGATAAAAATTGGGAAATCTGACAGCAGTTACCTGTGAAACCTCAGACCTAACCAGAGTGACACTTAGGACCTAGGGGAAAGAGCTGCGGACTTCCTCTCGTCCAAACATGGGCATGAGGTCCTAAGGGCGAAAGGACTATATGTGTCTACCCAGTGGGTCCACTTTGGCCATGCGGGTCTTGGGGTTCCCTCAAGTAGGACGAGTGGGTCCAAGCTTTATCCTCCCTTTAAATAAATGAGCTATGAGTACTGAATTAGTAGTTGCTATCTAAGACGTGTCTGTGGGCAAGGAACTGTATGAATAAGCTCATGACCAGCTGTGCGACTGTCCCTACAAAATGAGTTCAAGAACTGACTCCTTAAACAGGGGAAATGCTGGCAAAATGTGTTCTGTGATATTTTGAAAGCATTTCCAGCATTCCTATTTAAAAACCTTGAATTTAGTGTTTTGTATTTTCTTTGAGAAAGGATTAGGGAATGGGGAGAAGAAACTGCAGAAGCTGTATTTCCAGGATTCCCAATATTTGCTTCAGAGGAGGGCGTGAAATACACCTAGCTGTCCCGACTGGGACAGGAGTACTAAGACATCTATCTGCCCAAGAAGGAAGGTGCAAGTGAACCAAATAGAGAAAACTTCAGCTCTGGTCTATGATGTACTCGTTTAGGATTATTTTAAGAAGGAATTTCATAGAGTTTGAATTAAGTAGTAAGCATATTTGGAGACTTGAATACTGGAGAGTTTACACAGAATGGTAATTTCTTTCATCTGCAATCCCCAGTTTACAGACTCTTTGGGTCCAGATGAGCAAAATAAGATCTCAATTGACCTTCTCTTTTCTGTATGTTCTATTGACTTATAACTTTCAAATTTTGAGTATATCATTAATGGCATAGCATGTTAGAAACACTTTTCAGTTTCTACAAAGTAATGGATCTCTTCAAAACCAAGTTCTTGTTCTAAGAAGACAGTTTTTCAAAGGAAGTCTTTAGCACAAATCTGAGATTTCTAACATGTTAGCCTTCCCACGGAGCTGCCCTGGGAGGTAGAGGAGTCTTCCCAATTTGCACTTTTCTTTTCCTGTTTCTCTTTCCCTCTGCTCTTTCCTCAACCACACTATAAATTGCCATCAGAGAGTTTCTATTACACACACATACAAACTGAAGAGAGGAGAAAAATAGGAAAGAAACACATTCAGCAATGTCACTAAAATTTTTAATTGTCTTTCAGTGTTTTTTCTTTTACTATAAGCAAAATTATTAGGGATGGTGAAAACTAGTTTGCATTAGACTAATTGTCTTCTGGATGTTACAAATAGTAGTAGGATCATTTAAAATATGTGTTTAATAGTGTTCTCCATACCAAATCTACATTGAGAATGCTATCATTTCCATTTATATGGAATATAATGGTATATTCTTGGATACAGTCTATCATTTTGCTAAGAAGTCTTTTCATCCAAAGAACCCAAAGAGGTAACAGTTAGCATATGAATCCCTCCCCTATACAATAATATACTTTTCTCCTTTGGAATATATATATGAACTTTACCTGCAACTAGTGTTGACAAATGTGCATTTCATCTTTTCAGGTTTTATAACATTAATTAATGAGAATGGCGTATGACTCCTTTATTAGACTATTTTTGACATACATTTTTTAAAATAAAAGGGAACACAACAATTTATACTGATTTATATGCTTGCAAAAAAGATTTAGGCAAATAAAGTAAGTAAATGAGAAGTAGTTTATTTTATAGTCATAATCTTAAGAAAGTCAAAGTTTTAGTATATATTTAGACTGATGCATTATTAGTTACCTTTGTAAAACAAAGTTGTTGATGTTCTTATTGAGATGTAGCTGGATCTGGAAGCCACTTCTGAATGACTAAATGAATGTACACCCATGCACATTTTTTGGTCCTGTTGTAATCCCCAAAGCAGTTGTCTTCCATATATGGCACCTGCATTTAATCATACTTTCTTTTAACCAGGATTCCTATCTTAAAATGAGAATGGATAGAACTAAATTTATTAGAATGATCTAAGTACTTTGAATATAGAGAGGTAAACTTTGCCATTAACCTTCCAAGTGCTAAGAATTTGAAATGTCATATTTCCATTTTGTAGAAGGCAACTGTCCACAGGAGAAATGAAGTTTCAAATTCTGCTATCATGCTCAGTCAAGAAGATCCTCTTTATATTTCAGACACCACATAAGTTTCCTTTTTGTTTTCTTTTTCCTTTTCACCTTTCAATGCTGGGGATCAAGCCCAGGACTTACTGCATGCTTGGAAAACTCTCTCAGTAAACCATACCCAGCTCCATTCTTTAGCTTCTTTTTCCTCTAATGAAGAAAGGTAACATGTAGAAAACCTCTGTGTGTTCAGTTCATAAAAATGAATAACAAAAATGAAACAATTACAGATAATTTTAATTTTCACTCTATCTTTGGCATTAGATCTTTTTATCAGGATTTAATGACTTTTTTTGGATAATAGTGCAATTATACTATTAATGAAATTTATAAAGTACTGTAAAATAAAACAAAACTACTTTTCCTAGGTTGCGGTAGGATATTATTTATGTTATCATTTTTTAAAAATAAATTTGTTACACTTAAATTACTTGTAACTCTATGTTTTATAAGTCAGATATTTAAAGTTACTTTTGGGGGGTACTGGGGATTAAACTCAGGGGCACTTGACTACTGAGCCACATCCCCAGCCCTATTTTGTATTTTATTTAGAGATAGGGTCTCATTGAATTGCTTAGTGTCTCGCTTTTGCTGAGGCTGGCTTTAAACTTGTGATCCTCCTACCTCAGCCTCTAGAGTCACTGGGATTACAGGCATGTGCCACCGCACCTAGCTAAAGTTAACTTTTGAAAGAGTCTCCATTAAAAGGGATTCTTTTATTAATCATATTGTAAATCTGTAATTCATTAATGTTTTAAAAATTGAAGTTTTTTGTTTATTGTATTTGTTGGTAGGCAGTTTTATACAGTGATTTTTAAAATACTTTTAAAAGCCATTAATTCATTTTGTTAATGACACTTTTACATTATTTTTACTTTATTTTATTTTGAATAGTACAACTCACTCAAAAATATAGTTTTTAATTACTAGATTATAACTTCAAGAAGCATGATAGCTCAAATCTATGTTTACATATTATTCTTTTTAAAATATATTGATCAATACACTGCATTTTTTTTTGTAATGAAAAATGAATGAACTAGTGTTTTATCCTCAGCATGGATAAATTTCACAAACATAACAATGAGCAAAGAAAGCAAGTTGTATACAATTAGCATATGACTTCATGGATTTAAAAGGCAAAACGTGGCAAAATAAAATTGTGTCTTTTTTAGGACACACATGTGGCATTAAATTAAGCAAAAGCAGAGAAACAGATGAAGAACACAAAAATCATCAACGAGTGGTTATTTGAGTTTCAGGAGTGGGGGCTTCAATATATAGAAATTTGGAAAATAGCAGTAAAAGGGACTTCAGTATATAGGAATTTTTAAAATAGTAGTAATATTCTAATTCTTAACCTTGAATGTGAGAATTATATTATTAATTTTATTATTAATTAAAACATGCTATAAGTGATGTTTTGTATTGATGGTATATTTTGTAAAATACTAAAGAGAAACAAATAATAGGATCAAGAAAACAAAAGCTCTTCTTTTAAAGCATAGACAAAACTTCTATGATGAAGCAAGTAAAAAATAGAGAAGGCACAGATAAAGCAATATTAGAATAAAAAGGAGGTAGTTTTGGGGAAAACCAGTGTTAAAAAATGATGTTAGTAGATCAATCCAATCAACTGGAAAACACAGAAAGTGGTCAAAAACCTACAAAGGGCAAGTTACCAACATTGACTTGAGGGAGTACACAAAATCTAAATGGGTTTGTAGTTATGAAAGAAATGGAATTAGAAGCCAAATATCTCCACACACACACACACACCATATGCACCAGACTGAGATCTATAATAAGTGAACTATTCCAAAATTATGTGAAACTGATAATCTCTATCCTCTCTAAATTTTTTTAAAGAACAGAAAAAATTAAATTCTTAATTTAATTAATAAAATTAATTCATTTTATGAGGATTGTATAAAGTTGAAAAATAGTAGCCTTATCTGTGGGAATTGAATATGTGAAATACTTAAATAAATAGCAGTCTACCAAATCAATAGTGTGTTTAAGAACTATCATGTCAAGGTAAAGTTTATCTCAGCAAAGTGAAGATGGTTTTATGTCAGAGTCAGGCGCAGTGGCTCATGCCTATAATCCCAGCACTTTGGGAGGCTACAACAGGAGAATCACAAGTTCAAAGCCAGCCTCAGCAACGGCAAGGTGCTAAGCAACTCAGTGAGACCCTGTCTCTAAATAAAACACAAAATAGTGCTGCAGATGTGGCTCAGTGGTCAAATGCCCCTGAGTTCAATCCTTGGTACCAAAAGAAGAAGGAGAAGTAAAAGGAGAAGTAGAAGTAGAAGTAGGAGAAGGAGCCTTATGCCTCCTTAAAGTGATTTACAATCACTTCCTATTTCTACCCCCATCCCTAAGCAACTACCAATCTGTCTCTATATAGTTAGTTGCCCTTGGGGACAATTCATATGAATGAATTTATACAATAGGAACTCTTTTGTTCATTTTTTTTTTGCTGGACATAATTATTTTTTAGGTTTATCTATGTAGTAGCATGTATCAGTATTTTGTTTCTTTTTATAGCTGAATAATACTCCACTTTACAGATATATCACATTTTGATATACATTCATCAGTAGATGTACATGTGAGTTTTTTATATTTCTTGGTTATTGTGAATAATGCTGCTATGAATAGTCATATCCAAGCTTTTATTTGGACAGAGGTTTTGATTTCCTTTAGACAGAGTGGGATTACTGAATCATACCTTGAGTTTACGTTTAACTCTGAGGAATTGTTGATCTGTTTCCCAAGTGTCTACACCACTTTACATTTCACTATCAGTGCAGGAAGCTCCCATTTTCCCCACAATCTCATCAAGAACTGATTATTTTCTGTCCTGTTTATTTTAGCCATCATAGCAGATGTCTCATTATGGTTTAAATCTGCATTTCCCTAATGCCTAATGAGGCTAGTTCTCTTTTCATCTATGTAAGGGTCATTTGTATAACATCTATGCAAATTATTTGCCTATTTTTCTGTCATTTGTCATTCTGTTATTGAGATATATGATCTTTAAATATTATTGACATAGATCATTTATTGTTATATGTTTGAAAATATTTTCTCTCACTCATTGAGTTATATTTTAACTTTGCTTACAATATTTGAAAGACAAAGATTTTTAATTTTGATTGTGCTGTTTATCATTTTTTCTTGGTCACGTGTTTTTGGTGTTATATTCAATAAATTGTTGCTTTACTCAGGAACATGGAGATTTCCTCTGAAGTTTTAGTTCTTACAATTGGATTTGCAATCAGTTTTGAGTTCATGTTTGTGTGTGGTATAATGTAGGAGTTCATATTCACTTTCATTGAATGAGGATATCTAATTTTCCCAGTACTATGTGTTGAACAGATTTCTTTCCCTTGAACTTTCTGGAAGCTAACAACAAGTGAAGGCTTATTTCCAAAATTTCAATTCTACTTAATTTATCTACATAATTATATTGTTGCCATTACAACTCTGGCATCCATTTTACCTCTATAGTTAGTTTTGATCATGGAAAATATAAGTTTTCCACCTTTGTTCTTCCTCAAGCTTATTTTGACTCCCTGGCATTTCAATAAGTATCAATTGTCGGCTTCTTAAAAAAAAAAAGGTAGCTGGGATGTTGATAGGGATTTTATTAAATCTGTAGACGAGTTTGGGGAATATATCTTCTGATCCACGAAGATAGGATACATCTCTATTTACTCGGGTCTTTTTAAGTTGCTCTCATTAAAATTTTATTGTTTTCATAAACAATTCTGTATTTGCTTGACTAAATTTACCTCCAAATATTTTATTCTTCTTGATGATATTACAAGTGAATTGCAAGTGATGTTGCAATTTTTCTTTGCAGTTGATTTGAAAGAGTGGCTCAGCTCTGTAGACCTCATACCCTCAAGTCAACCTGATTTGTTTAGTTTTGTTTACAAGTTTTTCATTGCTAATGTACAGGGACATAATCAGTTTTTGTATGTTCGTTTCTATCCAGTTCAGCCTTGCTGAATTCATTAACGTTTTTGGTGGGGGGATAGTTTTTTAGTGGATTCCTTAGGAGTCTCTATATACAAGATTATATCATCTGTGAATAGACAATTTTACTTCTTCCTTCCCAATTTGGGTTTAATTTTATTTTCTTGTGTAATTACCCTGGCTAGAAACTTCAGTACAATGTTGAATGGAAGTAGTGACAATGGACATTTTTGTCTTTTTCCTAATGTAAGAGAAAAGTTTCTTCATTAAATTGGAATTAGTTGCAATTTTTTCATAGATGCCCTTTATTATATTGAGCAAGTTCCCTTTGATTCCTAGGTTTTTGAGGGGTTTTATGGTAAATGGGTGTTATATTTTTGTCAATTGCTTGTTCTACATCTATTGAGATTCTCAGGTGGTTTTATTCTTTATTCTGTACTGTGCTAATGTGTCCTTTGTTTATCCTAGGTCTTCAGTTTTGCTGGTGAGGCCTGCAAAAAGGTGATATTTAATGTACCTGCTAAACTAGAGGCAGACAAAATGATTGGCAGAGGTGAGAAACTGCAAAATATTCTTTTTATGTCTTTTTGATTTTTTTAAAAGTGGTACTGGATTTGAACCCAGGGCTTCTCTCATGCTAGGCAAGTGTTCTGTACCACTGAGCTACATCCCTAGCCCTGCAAAACAATCTTTCTAAAATAGAAATTTGGTTTGCTCAGGCTTGAAAGAAAATGATATATTATCTTTGCCTCCCTGGAGTTGGCCTGAATCTACCTATAAGTAGACACAATTCAAGCTTATTTAAATATGTTTTTACTTTTGTAACTCTGTTGATTTTTAGTGTCAATGTGTATTTTTGGTTCTAGCATAAATTTTCTGATCCATGTTTTAGTTGTCACTTTTATTTTAATAGTTTAAAAATTCCACAAAGGTTTATATATAAGGCATAATTCTTGCAGTAGTATAGGTTTCTAAGCATTAGAGAAATATAGATGAGGAGCTGAGAGAATCAAAGTAGTATTTTAATCAGTGCTTTTGCTGCATTGAGCCACATAAAAATGTGAATTGTTCCATTCAAAACTGAATTCAAGCTGCCTTTTGCACCATGAGCACTGAGACGCTGGGAACCTCAGACTTCCCCAGTAGGAGGAATGCTCTGCCCAGATGGACTTTCCAGATGGATGCAGAGAATATTGAAAGGACGCATCATGACTTTTTTCTTTTTTCTTTTTTTAGAGGTATAGTATCTCCAAGAGATATCAAATTTACTTTTTTTAACAAAACATTCCATTACTAGTTAAAGTGCCTCAGTTAACTTTTTTAAACAAATGACAGTTTTCTTCCTGTAAGGAATAACAAAATGAATGGATATAGAGTGGTCTAAAACATTTCTCTAGGGGAATAGATCAGAAGTTATCATTTGGCTAAAAAATGTGAGAATGAGAGAAATATGCCATTGTCCTTAAAACTCCACTTATTTTGGCTATCAACATCTCTACTTGTGACAGATTTGGATTGAAGTGTAAGTACTATACATGTATACAGCATAAGAATCCTTTGGGAGTATTACTTTAATTAATACTTGAGCATTAATTTATCTGTTTGGATTCTGTTAAAGTATATAAAGAATGGGATGAAAACCAGATATATTTAAGTACTTTTATTATCTTTTACTAGAGGGTAAAAGATATTTCCAGGGAGAGAAGACACCATGTAGAGTTTTCAGTGGGGTCACAGAAAGCTAGACCCTATACACAGAATCTTGGACTCATGGGGGAAAAATAGAAGAGCTGACGAGAATTCAAAGATTGATTCTTCTTACTTGACTCTTCACCTAACTCCATTGTTCTTTGTGCTCATGTGTAAAATTTCTGAGTGAAGACAGCTTAAAAGACTCACAGTGTATTGTTAAGGAAAACTTCTGTGTGTTTATTCAGGTGTGTGTGGGGGTGTGTAGCTCAACTTTGTCATGGTTTTTAATGCTTACACCTCTTTAATTGGAAGGTGATTTTCATAAGCCTATGAGAAGCATATTAAGGTTTAAGACACCTTGTTTGATAGAAATATGGGATTGAGAATTATCATTTTTTAATTAAAATAACATTTTCTAATAATGTAAGAAGACTAGTTCATATAGTTATTAAATATAAAGTGATTGATTTATATATCATTTCAGTCTTTGGTGTTCTGGAATATTATAGAAATTATTTTAGTATACTTTTTCTTTTTGCATGTGTTTCTACCTTATAATGGGGAATTTTTATCTGCAGTTGATTTGAAAGAATGCTTCAGGTCTGCAGACTCTGTCCAGTCAAGTGATCCTGATTTCAGAGTTCTGGATGATGGGTCTGTGTACACAGCCAGTGCCATTGTATTGTCTAATGAGAAAAGATCATTCACCGTAAGACTTTCTGACAGGAGGACACAGACCCAGAAAGAGATCGATGTGCTCCTGAAGCACCAGAAAAAGGTATTCAAAGTATATCAAATATTTCCAGGCATGTTGTTCTTTTCATTAAAACACTCTCATTAAAAATTGCAGAGCACCAAAGGATAAATAGTATGTTTTCCTCTCCTTTCCTTCCTTTTCTTTCCTCTTCTTCTTTCCTTCTCCCCCCTTTATCTTTTCTTTCTCTCAACACCACTAAACACTGGGCTTGGTTTTACTTTCTTAAAATCTAACTGATATCTCCTCTGTGAAGTTTTTTTCCATCTCTAAATTTTAGCTAATGACTTTTATATACATCATCAATTTGGTAATTGTCCTATTATAGCATTGAGGATTTTTTTTTTATTAGTGCAGACACCTGATCATGATGAATGGCATTGTGAAGGTAGTCACAGAATGCTTAAGGCTTAGATTGTGTTATTCTTAATCTATGTTAACTTTACAAATGGTAAAGTTAATTAAAATGACTGCTCAGCATTGGACTAAATGTTTAATACAATTATTTATTGTCATCAAATCTAATGTCTACCTTATTACAACATGAAATTAAATGAGTATACTAAAATGTCCAATAGAACTTTTCTGCAATGACAAGCATGTTCTCTGATCTGCACAATCTGGTATGGTAGCCCAATATTAATGGCTACTGAGCCACGGGACTAGTGCAACTGAAGGATAGAACTTTTCATGTTATTTAATTATAGTTAACATAAATAAACACATGTCTAGTCATGGCCAGTGGCCACCATATAGGACAGTGCAGATAGAGTGTTAAAGCAGTGAAGGATACACATTTGCTTTTTGTGGTTCACCTGAGAATATGGGGTTTTAACAGGAAAAGCAGGGATGTGCTGTATAGAGTGGTAGAGTGTTTTTTTGTCTTTGTTTTTGTTTCGTCACGCTAGGATCAAATCTAGGGCCTGAGCATACTAGAAAAATGCTCTATTGCTGAACTACACACTCTTACTTCCTACTGATTGTTATACAGAGGATGCATTTATTTAAGCCAGAGCAGGAACTAAGAGTATAGTGACTTCCCTAACCTAAAAGTATGGTCAATGCTGGGAAGGTATGCAAAGGAAGTTCTCTAGTCATGAGACCTTTAATATCTGGATACATTCTTGTACTTATAACGAGCAAGAATTTATTAACTGGCTTTAGCTTGAGAATGAAAATTCCTGCTTCTGAACCTCCACAGAGATTTTATGTTTATAAGCTGCCCGTTATTTTATGACAAAGAAGACTGTGATGCTATTGTTTATTTATTCTTTCTTTAAATTTAGGTGTTGAAGAAAAGACACACCAAAGAAACTGTTCTCAGGAGAGCCAAGAGGAGATGGGCACCTATTCCTTGTTCAATGCAAGAGAATTCTCTGGGTCCCTTCCCTTTGCTTCTTCAACAAGTAGGTCTATATTTTTTTAGTAATTTATTTATGAGAGTCTATTTTGTTCAGGTTTAGTAGCTCATAGTAAAGACAGTAGAATGAATCAGATATAACTTTTCTATGTTCATATATGAATACACCACCAGTGTAACTCCACATCATGCTCAACTCTAAGAATGGGATCTTAATTAGAATAAGTTATATTCTGTGTATGTATAATATGTCAAGATATACTCTACTGTCATGTATATCTAAAAATAACAAATAAAATAAATAAAACAAATAAAATAAAAAAATAAAATAAATAAAACAAATCAAATAAACATGTTCATGAAGTACACTAAAAGCAAATAACATGAAAAAATTACTCAAATAGTGATGATATCAGATGGACTCTGTAGCCATTGAATGATCTTTATTCACTTATTCATTCACCTAGCAGATACTGAGCACCTACCATGCTCTGTGATAGGCATTGCTTTAAGTATTAACTATGGAAACAAATTTAATCTTGGCCTTTGCTCTCGTGTAGTTTATTGACTTAGTGAAGGAGGTGAAAATAGATAAATGATTACAGCTTTTAGTAAGAACTGCAATGACAGAGATGTAGCCATTAGAGTGATCTGGCAATGCATGTGAAGAATACCAAGTCCTGAGACCAGGTAGTGAAAACAAGAAAGGGCTCAAGGGAAGAGAGATTTGAGTTGAGTCCTGAAAGAGGGGACAGTTCTGTGAGGGTAAATAGTTGTGGGAGAAGAAGGAAATACAGAGATGAGAGGAATGAGAGCAAGCCTGGCTCCTTAAAGGAGCACTGGAGCTTAAACTTCCCAGCTATGATGAGGATGAGGCAGAAGGAAGAGGCAGAATCAGCAGGTAGGCGTCAAAACACTAGGAGCCCTGTGCATTTTGTTAGGAAGTTCCTGCATCTTAAATACAGGTAGACAATTTAAGCAGTATAGTAATAGGATCAGGTTTACTTTTTATAAACATGCTTTCGATGGAACATAGACATGGAAGCAATTGCTGAAGTAAGTCTATGGCCTCGTGCTTGTGTCCCCCCGCCCCTTAAATTTCTTTACTGTGGTTGCTCTTTAAGACTGATGTGACCTGTGTGCCACTTATTTAAGTTTTCAGTATTCTTTCCAGAGTCTTTCACACTTAGCTTTTATTCTATCCAACCCTTGGTTCTTGCTTCTCCCTCATGAATATCATACCTTAAACAGTGATGGGGCATATTGAGAAATGGCTTCTGATTGTTGAAGTTATACTGATCATAGATAATTTTAGTCACTGCATTGCTAAACCTCTCTGCCCTCAATTCCTTGAAATATATACATTTGGACATACCTGAACTTTTGCTCTTGGAAACCTTTTCCTTACTTGGCTTCTAGAATACCATTCAATTTCTAGGATACCAATTTCTTCACTGGCTATTTTGTTTTTCCTTCTGGCTCTTCTTCATCCTCTTTTCTCCATCCGTCTCTAAACTTTAGAGAATGCCAGAGCTCAGCCTTGAACTTGCTTCTTATTTATTTATGCATATTATTTTATCTGTCTCTTCCCTTCTCATGGCTCTATGTACTACTATTCACACATGGGAGACTGGAGGCTTCATATTTCCAGCTCAAATTGCCTAACTTACATTTTCAACTTAGAAGTTTAATACACATTTTAAAATTTAAACTTGCTTATACAAATGAAATGTTTGGTTTTTCTTCTAAAAGCATTTCCCATTTCATGTAGTAACTGGTCATTCCTGTGTGTTTCATCCTAAGATTTGAGTTGGAGAGAGCAAACATCTCTCCCAGTAGATAACAGATTGGGATTTATTACAGTATGTCAAATAGTTCAAAGAATTGTTAGGAGGGCTGAAGAAACAAACTTTAGGTTGAGCTTTCAGGAACAAATCCCAAACGAGCTACACCACAGAACCTGCCACCAAGGCCCATTTTGCTTTCCTTGTGATAGAGAGGACACTGATTCTAAACCAAAGCGCCACTGCTGTAGTCAGGGAACCAGCACAGCCAGGAGGCTGCTCCTCCTCATGCAGCTCCAGAGCAACCTTTGCACGGTTCTAACCAACATGGGCAAATGGATTGACCATAGCCTCTCTGCCTCCACAAAGTTGGTGAATAACTACAAGAACTTCTGTTGATGCAGAAAAAAAAAGAAAAGAAAATTGCAGCTAAATTGTAATATCAGCAAAAACAGAAGCAGCAAAAATAAAAAACCTGCCTCACTCAGGGTGTCCAAATCTTGCTCCAGCACCTCTGACAGTCCATATTTCAATGTAGAACTCTGGCTACAGGAGATACTGGGAATTTTAACAGTTTTTGGTTGGATTTTGTCTGACTCTTTCCAGCACCTACACTATCAGAGGACATAGTAGAAGGAACATGAAATAGATGTTGAGTCCCAAATGTATCAGATCAACCTCTTCTTCTCCCAGCTAAGTTTTTAATTTCTGATTATTACAGGTCCTTGATATGGTTACATTTTACTGAGATCCATAATAATAGTGACTTAAGCAAGACAAGGCTATTCTTCGCCTGTCAAAGAGTGCCCTTGTAACAAGTTTCTAACGTGAGGCAACACCAGGGACCCAGGATTTTTTATTTTTATTTTTTGGTACCAGGAATTGAACCCAGTGGCACTTAACCGCTGAGCCACATCCCCAGCCCTTTTTATTTTGTTATTTTGAGACAGGGCCTCACTAAGTTGCTTAGAACATCATTAATTTGCTGAGGCTAGCTTTGAACTTGTGATCCTCTGCCTCAGCCTCCCATTTTGCCCCATTTTGCTGGGATTACAGATGAGCGCCACTACGCCTGGCTGGCTTTTTTATTTTTTATCTTGACCATTCCTAAAGGCTCAAGATTATTTTCACTGTATTCAAAAGGAAGAATACATTTCTTCTTTTTTGGAGTAGAGCCTGGATTTTCCACAGCTATTTATTATTTATACTTTTATATTATTTATTTTATAATTATTATTTATATTACTTTTACCTACATCCTATTGACCTGAACTTTCCATGTGACCACACTTAATTGCAAGGGAGACTGAAAAATACCTTTCTTTTGGGTGTCTTTGTGTTCAGCTATAAATTCTAATAATAAGGAAGATAGGCAGAAGAGATACTAGGGGATTCTAGCACCCTCTGATATGGTGTCATGCTTGACTTATTTCTTAACTCCATGTATCCATCCCATTGGCAAATCTGTTGACTGGACCTTTAAATTGTATCCAGAATCTAACCACTTCTCACCACCTCCCTGCTACTGTTAGTCTAATAAACAATCTTCTCCCCCTTGAATTTTTGTGGTAACTTTCAAAACGGTCTCTCTGCTTCTTCCCTTACTCCAAACAAGGGAACAAGTATTGTCCCCCACCCCTTTTGGTACTAGAGATTGAGCTCAGGGTACTCCAACACTGAGTCACATCCTCAGCCCTATTTTTTGTCTTTTATTTAGAGACAGGGTCTCACTGAATTGCTTAGTGCTTCACTTTTGCTGAGGCTGGCTTTTGAACTTCCTATCCTCCTGACTCAGACTCCCCAGCCACTGGGATTACAGGTATTCACCACCTTGCCTGGCAAGTATTGCCCTTTTGAAATACAAAGAAGAAGAAGAAAAAAAAAACATATTATTTTAAAGACAACCTATAGAATGAGAGGAAAAAAATGTAAGCTATCTGTAAGGGAATAATATCTAAAATAACTAGGAACTCACATAATGTAATAGCAAAAAGCCAAATAATCAGGTTAAAAAATGGGTAAAGGACTTTAATAGATATTTCTCCAAAGAAAACACAGATGGTCAACAGGTACATGAAAAGGTGATCACCATCATTAATCATCACATAGTAAAATCATAGATTTCACCTCACACCTGTGAGGATGGCTATTATTAAAAATTTTTTAAAAAGACAAAAGTGTTGGTAAGGATGTCAAGAAAAGGGAACACTTGTATATTGCTGATGGAATTATAAACTGGTTAGTCATTATGGAAACCAATATAGAAGTTCTTTGAAAAATTAAGACTAGAACTACCACATGATCCAGCAATTCCACTTCTGGATATATATCCAAAGAAAATGAAATCAGCATGTCAGAGAGACATCTGAACTCCCCTTGTTCATTGTAGCATTTTTTCGCAATGGTCAAGCTATGGAAACTAATGAGTATCCACTGACAGGTGAATGTGTGAAGATGTTGTGATGCACACACAGATACGCACACCCACCTACAGGAGTATTATTCATTCATGAAAAGGAAATCCTGACATTGGCAACAACACAAACCTGGAAGACTTTAAGCTAAGTGAAATAAGCCCAGGCAGAGAATGATACATACTGTATGTCTCACTTGTGGAATCTAAAAGAGTCAAACTCAAAGAAACAGAACTGTGGTTGCCGGAACTTGGGAGGTGGAAAAAAGCAGGAGATGTGGTCCAAAGGGTATAATCTGTCAGTTGTGAGATGAATGAGTTCTGGGAATCCTATGTGTAATGATTGTTGGGTTCATTAATTTGACTGTGGTTGGTAATCATCACACAATATATATCTATATGTGAGAGTCATCATATTGTATACCTTGTATATATACAGTATTTATTTTCAATTAAATATTTTCAAAATACTTTAAAGATGTTTAAATTTAAATTTTTAAAAATGTGTTTAAATTTTTAAAAATCATTTAAAAATTACCAGTCAATACTACTTTTTTTGTAGTCTTCAGTGGCTTTCTATCTTCATTTTCTACAAGAAAAATCTGGCTTCCTTGGAATCACCTGCATGATGTGGCCCTAATCACTTCATTACGTCTTCATCCTATCCTCCTCCCGCCTCTTTCTGCTCCAACAGTAGTGACTTTTTTGCAGAACTTTGAACACCCCAGGCACTACCCTAGCCTGATTCCATTGACCTCCTGTTTTCTCTGCCAGGAAGAACCTTCCCTGTTTCTTCTCATAGTTCATTCTTGTAATTTTTGTGAGTTCCTCTCTTCGTGTACATTTCAATTTCCTCACCAGTATGGGAGATCCTATTTGCCTCATGCTTATTAACAATGGGTATTATTATTCTTTTCTATTGAAAACTTCTCTTTAAAATAAAAAAAAATATATATAAATACATCAGCTGAATTTTTTAAAGACAGCATTTTAATTTTAATTTTTCATATAGATTTTTTTTTCCTTGTAGGTTCAATCTGATGCCGCACAGAATTATACTGTCTTCTACTCAATAAGTGGACGTGGAGTTGACCAAGAGCCTTTAAACTTGTTCTTCATAGAAAGAGACACTGGAAATCTGTATTGCACGCGGCCCGTGGATCGTGAGGAATATGATGTTTTTGATGTAGGAATTTTATTGAGAAACATGACTATGTTTTTATTAAACTGTTCTTCCTCTGATACTCTACCTACTCTTTCCTATCTTCTTGCACTTTATCTTAGAGGATATCTTAAAATCAAAGGAACATATAGTGTAATAGTTTGGAGTGCTTGCTTGGTCAACACTTTACGTTAACTTTTGTTAGGTAAGCCTGAAGTGAAACAAAGAAATTTACTTATATTTGAATGTAAATTCCAGTTCATTTGTAGGAATTTGGTTTTGCTTATGAGATACTTTGTCTGGTCACTGGTACCTTTTCCTCTCTCCAGGACTTGTCCACAGTTGAAATAGATCTTCCTTCTCTACTGCTCTACTTTTGTGGTTATTCTTCCACAT
Organism: Xerus rutilus; assembly: GCA_028644305.1. NCBI lineage: Eukaryota > Metazoa > Chordata > Mammalia > Rodentia > Sciuridae > Xerus > Xerus rutilus. The sequence goes on from CM053412.1 coordinate 37,411,878, forward strand.
ATATGACCTTTTAATCACATCTGAAAACTAGATTAGGAAATAAAAGTGAAAGAAATAAAACCAAGCCCAGACAAAGGCTAATAAACAAGCATTCTGATATGGGTGAGCTTGTAGTCAAAGAGAAGTAAGTCAGACAATTTTCCTTATAAGGTGGTAAATACTAGGCAGTTGTGTGCCACCCAGTGGGTTGGGGAAAGGATTCCCTACTGGAAACAGAGATTCTGTTTCTATAGGAGGAAACAGCTGCTGGTCCAGCTAATATGGGTGATATCCTCCATATAATATTCTCTACTTTTTGTTAGAAAATTTTCAATTGAGTGAATACAGTATATTTCTATAAATAGAGTATATTTCTATACATGGTAAATAGAAATACATTTTATTTGACTGTATATAGCCTTTGATTAATTAGCAATGGAGAAATTAGTAAGTGTATTTTGTTGGAAAACTTCTAACAAATAAGTGGTCTATGAGGGAAAAAAAAGGACCTAAAATGGCAAGATCAGGAATTATTACTTTATGTAGATCACACGGTAGGGATTTTTCCCATTGCAGTGATATTAATTGTTCTTCAAATGTGAGTTTCTGATTATGGAGAGAATAGGTCTATAATCCAATTCACTAGAGCCACATATAATTCCTCAGAATAGCATACAGAATTCCTGACTTTGCTATATTTTGACCTAGATTTTATTTGAAGTGAAGCCATTTCCACCAAATACTAAATTTCTTTGCCATAAAATGTTTCTCCATTTGATGCGTTGATAATTTAAACAGCACTGAATAAAAATCTTTGAAATCGTTATTGAAACAATTTGTAATGAAGATTGTTGATAGAGAATGCCATCCTCTTGTTCTATTCTGATATTGATTGTTGAAGTCACTTTTTCCTGTTTTATAGCTGATTGCCTATGCATCAACTGCAGATGGGTACTCAGCAGATTTACCTCTTCCACTGCCCATCAAAGTGGAGGATGAAAATGACAACCACCCTATCTTCACAGAAGCAATTTATAATTTTGAAGTTCCAGAAAGTAGTAGACTTGGTAAGGCTGTTTCTATGTTAAATATGTTTGTGTACATTTTTGAGACATTGATTTTTTTTAATACTTATGGCCAGTAACACCATATAAGTACCTATTTATCAGAAAAATTTTATTCCCATCAATTCTATTTAACATGTATCAGCTGTTACAGGAATTTTCAACGTTGTCAATATGACACTAATTGACAATAGTGGCAGCAGTCAGTCAAGCTTTGTACCATATTTGGCTTATGTGTTTTATTTCATTTTCTTATTATGTGGGTTTATCACTATTGTCACTTCCAAGGTGGAATGAACACTAAAACTAAAAAGCAGTGAAGATACGCCTGTAATCCCAGCACTGGGAGGCTAAGACAGGAGGATGGCAAAATCAAAGCCAGCCTCAGCAAAGGCGAGGCGCTAAGCAACTCAGTGAGACTCTGTCTCTAAAACACAAAATAGGGTTGGGGATGTGGCTCAATGGTCGAGTGCCCCTGAGTTCAATCTGTGGTACCACACACACAAAAAAGCAGTGAAGATATTTTAATGAAGTTTCATTTAAAGAGGTGTTAAATGACATCAACTGAGGACGTAAGTTTTTTAAATGCATTTTTTTTGTATTCTCTTCTTTTAAAACTACTACTTCAATACTTATAATTTATAAAAAATACTGGAATAACATTAGAAAAAGTTAACATAAACACGTTTTCCATCCTAAACACTCTCACATGTGGAAAATCAAAGTATTTCAGTTGCCTTGGCTCTTAAATGTGGCATTCATGATGTCTTCTGAGACTTGTAAAATGAAGAATAGGTATCCTGTAATAAAGTTGAAAGAATGTGCACTCCATCATGATGCATGACTTTGCTAACTCCCCTATTAAGATTTCTCAGTTACTTAGACTTCTGCAGCATTATTACATTTATTTTTCCTTTTTATATTTTACTTTGATAATTTGATGCCATCAATGTTAACCTCTTTGTTATCTACATGTGCAATTTAATAAACACAAAAATCATTTGTTTAGAGTTTAAAAAACAATTTTTCATGCAGGTTCTCTAACTCATGAATTCCATGAGAACTCATGGAAGTCACTTTGAGTTCTCTCACGTGTAAAGGGAGTTAATTACTTCAGATGACCAACACTGTTGTTACCCTCACAACTCTATGACTCTGTTGAATTTTTCCTTTTTCAAAGAAGGGTAAACAGTTCCAGAATTTTTGTGTTGAAGATTCTGCTTTTTTTTTTCAGTAGTAATAGAGAACCTAGAGTGAATATTCTGATGCCTCCATTAACCCCTGGTTCTTGAAGCACGTCAGTCACATCAGTACGTTTAGACCAGTTAAGGCTTTCATAAGCAGTTGAAAGAAAATAAATCAGAGCTTAGAAAACAACACAAAACCATAAAAAGGAGATAATGGGGCAACTGGGATATTAAAGGTCAACTTGATTATCTGTGTAATCTTATTCCAAATAGTTCAATTAATCAAAAGTTTAATTTGAAAAATTCTGAATTACTTAGGAGACATGGTTTATCCTTCCCACTAGGTTCGTTATTGCAATATATAGGAAAATGTATTGAAATAATTCTTTATTGCCATTTTTTAGTAATGCATTGTCAATCATTTTGAATTGTAAGCAAAATACAAGGTAACTGATTCTCAGCATCAAAATGTTTTATTATACATTGGAAGTCATCTTCATTAATTCTACTTAAAGAGCGTTATCTCTGGTAAGAAATACATTTCGAATGAGGAGTTCACCATCACTGTTAAAGTTTGAAAAGTGTGGATACTTCTAAACGTGTTTTGCAGTTCTGGAAATTGAAGGACTTTTTAAATGCACAGGTACTACAGTGGGAGTGGTTTGTGCCACGGACAGAGATGAACCCGACACAATGCACACACGTCTGAAGTACAGCATTTTGGAGCAGAAACCCAGATCACCTGGGCTCTTTTCTGTGCATCCCAGCACAGGGGTGATCACCACAGTTTCTCACTACATGGACAGAGAGGTAACATGCACATTCTGTAGAATGCCATTTTACTGGGGGTTGAGCACCCTTTGTCTCTACTGGAATTTATTATCTTATGGATTAATAATTTATTATTTTATTAGTTTTAAGACAATAAGAATTCCTTGCATTTTTTCTGTTCTTTGCATTCAATTTCCTTATGAAAGAGAAGCCAAAAGAAATAGAAATACAACTCAATTGGTGTTTAGATGGAATAAGAAAAGATATTTCTTTTGAAAATTATTATTATTCTTTCTTGTCTACGGTTTGTTGGTTCCTGCTCAGTAAAGGCTTCAATTTTTATGTAGGACAGTAAATTTTGCTTGTTCATGAGTATAGATCATACCCTGATCCCTATTCAGTTATTATAGATGTACATATTTTTTTATCAGGAAAAGATCAGTTCAGATAAAGCTAATGAATTATTAAAATTCTGTAACACTTTTTAAATGATATTAATAGCATTTTGTCATTCATATGGTAATATGTGCTCAAACTATGCATAGTTTTCTGTGGTCTTTATAATTTAGTTGTTTGACCAGATAGGTGCTATATCTAATCTATAGAGGAGAAATATCAAGGTTAGAAAGATTGACTGACTTGCCCAATTCAAATTATTTCACAGAAACTTCTAAGTTTTTGTTTTTATTGTTTCTCTATCTACTCTGTCAGCCTACATCTAACTCAGAATTATACATTATTAACTGAGACAAATGAATCAATTTTACATCTTATAAAATAGATGTATTGGAACACTTCAATGATCTCTACTATGAGAATAAAATAAATAGAAGGGTTTATATGACTGGAAAGATTATCAGAAAGAAATCAATGGAATTGACATCGAAAACATAAAAGAATCTATAAAAAGGAATTAAAAGTAGTGTAAAAATGGTAGTGATCATGATTTTAATCTTTGCAGGGTTGGAGCATTGATGTGATAAAGCACATAATGATAATAACAAATGAGAAAGATTCAAAGGGAAAATATAAATGTTTTTGTATCTTTGGAGCATGGAAATTAACATGGAAATTCAGCAAAACAAGATTTTCCCATTTATTGCAAATGGAAACAAATGATATTTAGAAATATTAAAGATTTTAAGATTATAAAACTTATATGTTCCTGTTTGGGGTCCAAACCCGGGTGTGTTTGCCTGGTGCAAAAAAATAATCTAATGGAACTTTGTGGGAAACTACACAGGAACTAAAGAAATGAATAAGAGTGAGAAAGAAACTGAATTTAGGTGAATAAAAACACAGAGTGTCAGACAGTCCTGAGGTCTATGGGAGAGACCGTGTATAGTGGGAATGCTGATTTCTGGTGTGGAAGGGAAACTGGGCAAAATGAAGATTGAGGGATGAGAAAGAGCATAGGCCATGACAAAGAAACCAACAGAAGGCCAAAGATGAGTGAAATAAAAGAGAAAGGCAACAATGATGAGTGTTCCACAATTCAATGAATTAATTTCACGTCCCCATACCACATGCAGAAGTCAACAGTGGCTTCCTAATTGCCGAATCCAACAGTTATGTCCCTGTTTATAGTTGGTGCTTATGAAAACTCTCTTCCCTTGGATTTCTGGTTCCCCTAGTTTCACTTATCTTTCCTTTTTAATATGCTTTGTGTTGTCTTCTTATTTTCGCTATGCTCCAAATGCTATTGTTCCCCATGTCCTCAGCTCTTCTCATCCTGTAATGTCTCCTGAATAATTTGATTCCCACCGCAATTTCAACCACTCTCTACATACTGATGATGCCCAGGTTGGTATTTCTGGCCGTGATCTCTCCATTAAGTATGGAGACATACATCCAGGTACTTCTATACTTCTTTCATTCAGGTTACTGTAGGCACATAAAATTCAGTAGATTCAAAAACAAAATTCCTACTTTTTTTTTTTAATCCCTGTACTCAGTAGTTTTGAGTAGAACTACTCAGTACTGAGGACTCTCTCTCTTTCTGCATCTCCTGCATTGGTTAGTGATATAACTAGTGGATAGTCTACCTATCCAAGTAGGACACTTGAACATCATACTCAAATAGTTCTCTCTTTTCCTGTTAACTTGTATACAGAATCTACTACCAAGTTCTACTCGATTCTAACTCCCAAGTACTTTCCTGTTACCCTTTCTCTCTGTCCCTATTGCTACTGCCTCAGATTTGGACCGCCTGCCTTAGGTTATTACAGTTTGTGAGTGAGCTCATCTAGCTCATTCCAAATTATGCTCAATCTTCTTCAAGACCCTTCTTTCTAAAATTCAATTTCTTCTACTTTGTGCTTTCCTGCTTCCCATAAGATTTTTTCTTATTACCTGTTAAAGCATAAACCTAAATTCTTAGTATGTTTCTTTGTTATTTAACCTCTTCCTACATTTTTAGCTTTACCTTTCTCTACCAGAGTCTTAGAGTATATGGAAATCAAATACAAGCATGAAAATAGAAGTGTGTGCAATTCAGGCTTCCTTTGTGAAGTTAAATAAAAGTATCCAAGATTAAACATTGGCTTTGTTTTCAGGTTGTAGACAAGTACACATTGATAATGAAAGTCCAAGACATGGATGGCCAATTTTTTGGATTGGTCAGTACATCAACTTGTATCATAACAGTAAAAGATTCAAATGATAATGCACCTACTTTCAGACAAAATGCTGTAAGTATGTAATATCAAAATTTATTTCTGTCTTGTTTCTTTTATTTATTATGTAATCTGAATTAATAAAATATTTGTCATACTTTGAAACATACTTTATGAATAATATTAAAGTTTACATATATAATATAAAACTCTTTAATTTATTCATGTTAGTATTTATATGATCTACCTCTTATGAAAAGCAATAACATATGAGTCTTCATATGTAAGGAAGTTCGTTTATTTATTTATTTATTTAGTACTTGAGATTGAACTCAGGGGCACTTGACCACTGAGCCACATCCCCAGCCCTCTTTTGTGTTTTATGTAGAGACATGATCTCACTGAGTTGCTTAACGCCTCGCTGTTGCTGAGGCTGGCTTTGAACTCACAATCCTCCTGTCTCAGCCTCCCAAAGTGCTGAGATTACAGGCCTGTGCCACCGTGCCCAGCTAGGAAGTTCTTTTATTTAAAAGATAACATTTAATGAAATAATACTACTTGTGATTCATGGTTTTAAAATAATCTATGTAAAAACCACAAGAATAAATGTTTTGTTTGTTTGTGTGGTTTTGGTACCAGGGATTGACCCAAGGGTGCTTAATCACTGACCCACATCCTCAGCCTCTTGTATTTATTTATTTATATTTATATTTTTTATTTTTGGTACCAGGGATTGAACTCAGGGGCACTTGACCACTGAGCCACATTTCCAGCCCTATTTTGTATTTTATTTAGAGACAGAGTCTCACTGAGTTCTTTAGCACCTTGCTGTTGCTGCAGGCTGGCTTTGAACTCTCGATTCTCCTGTCTTAGCCTCCCAAAGTGCTGGGATTATAGGTATGCGCCACTGTGCTTGGATCTCTTTTATTTTTTAATTTGAGACAGGGTCTCACTAAGTTGCTTAGGGCCTCACTAAGTTGCTGAGGCTGGCTTTGAACTTGTGATCTTCCTGCCTCAGCCCCCCTAGCTGCTGGGATTTACAGGTGTGTGCCACTGTGCCTGGTGCCTGGCTAAGAATAAGTATTTTTAAAGAGGAAGAAACATTTTACTTTCTTTGTAGAAGTTTTCTTTATAAATCAAATTTTTAATGAATTCTGTTTCTTTCAGTATGAAGCATCAGTAGACGAAAATACATATAATGTGGAAATTTTACGAATACCTATAGAAGATAAGGATTTAATTAATACTGGAAATTGGAGGGCTAATTTTACTATTTTAAAGGGAAATGAAAATGGTTACTTCAAAATCAGCACAGACAAAGCAACTAATGAAGGTATTCTCTGTGTTGTAAAGGTACAGTAACAATTTTTTTAACAACTTGGCAGTTTCACGTAGTTTTATCAGCTTATGGTTTAATCAACTAAGTAGTTCAGATCATGGACTCTACCAGCTCAAAGAGAACTTAAACCTATTTAGTCTGGCTGTTCCTATTTGAGGCCTACCTCTTCTGTGATTTTATTGCCAGTTACTACTTTTAGAGCATATTCTTGAATATTAATTATTAGGATCTCTATATCTCCATTGGGAACTTATTCCATAGTTGGAGAGATCTGATTCTCAGAAGCTAATACTTCAATTATGCACAAAGTATTCTCTTTATAATCTATGTCCTTGGTCCTGACTCTACTTCTGATGCTATTTAGAGCTGACACAATTTTTAAAAAATGCTGCTATATCCCTTCTCTAAGATATATTCCCAATTCTTTTAACCCTCACATAATATAATTTAGAATCACGCACTTCTCATTATATGCAAGGATGGGCTTTGTTTGAAAAGGTCACCAGTTTTATATTTCTAGACAAGAACAAAAAAGAGTGGGGACATATAGTCATCATTCACTGTATTAAGGAGACTTACATGTCAACCATAATATAGTGGCATCTTTGGTACACAGACCTATTTGTAGTTGTTTCCTTTTAAGAGTTTTCAGGGATGATATACTATGGCAAGTTCTGTCCAGATATTAATAGTCAAATATAGAATCTCAACATCAAATTTCTCTATATTTCAGTTTGAATAATGAACATTAGCTACATCAAAATTGAAGCTTTATATTGAGAGTAAAATAAGAGGAAATAAGAAAATGATATCAATTATTTTTTGCCTTACCTGTCCATCCTTTATTTGGACTCTCCAGAAAACCAAGTCAACAATAATGTAGGTAGATATGTAGAAAGAGGATCCCTGGAAGCCAGAGTGAAAATGGGCAAGGAAGACAAAGAAGGCAGACAAGTCTGAATTCCTGGGTGTTCAATCATTAAAAGAACCTTTTAGAATGTACCTCAGAATTATCTGTTCAAAGATGAGCATTTACCCATCAACCCCCATCCTCAGTACTCATGCTGCATTGGTTGAAGGACCACTTCACTGCACTTCTGAGCTGGATTGTGCCTGCCATTTGTTGAAGGAGCTTCCTGGCTTTGGAGGAAACTCTGAATTTGAAGAGCTGAATCTTTGGGTGCTCTGAATCAATCACTGTAAATGAGATCTGTCCACCACAGCTGTGGCTGAACTTAAGGGTGGATTAAAGGGTTGTGCTGTATGATTTTTTTATAAAAAATGTTGCTATCCATCTAGTGCAGTTTCCAAGGCTAGAGACTTCTATACTATAGGCGCTTGATTCAAAATTGATGTAATTGCAGATGTTTTGAAAAATATTTCCCTTGCATTTTTTCTCCTCCCTACCACATACAACTTTTTTTTTTCTTCTTGGAAATAAGTCAAAGAAGTAGTCTGAGATCTAGACTGGATAGTTTATGCCAACTGATGTAAGAGACCCAAACTCAGAACTTTGAAAGTGTTCCCAATCTGCTTGGTCTGAAGGCAACTCCTTAGATTTCTCTCATTCAAGGCCAGTAGTCAAGGCCCATTTGAAGAAACTGTACCATCAATATTATTATCTGTTAAAAATCTTGAAGGTTTTGTCTTGCTTAGGGAAGTAAAATCTAAATAGCATTAAGAATTGAAATTTTTTGACCAATTAAAAATAATCTCTAGTAATCTCTTTCTCAAAAAATGCATTTAAAAAAAAGAACCTCATCACTGAGTATAGGTAAATATATTCAGAATGTCTTTTTTCCCAAGGAGTGCTGATCACAGATATTAAAGTTTTGGTCCAAATTCCTTTGGAAATTGTAGCCTAGATCCGGGAGTATTTCTGATTCCAAGTGACTGATAAACATCACTTTTACTTCTTGTGAATGTCTTATGGATTATACTTCAGGAGTCCCCAGAACGGACAGTGATTAGATGTCATACTTTCCTATTCTGTCTCTGGTTCAGTTTAATTTAATTTTATATATAAACAATATAAAACATTTTCTTCCTGATAGAACATGTTTGCATTTATTTCCATTATTTTTAAACATAACATAGTCAAACTTTTATTTAATAATTTTGTCTTATTTATTATATCTAGGAACTACTTTTAGTACTTCAAGAATGTTAATAGTAGTTGCTATGAGCCAAGCACATTTGTACGTCATGGGGAATGAACTAGGCACTTTATGTACATTATATCTAGTCGTCATATCCCCTTTGGCATTAAGCATTATTTTCTCCAATTTATAATAGCATCATCAACAACAACAATAATAACCTGAGGCTGATAGAAGTAAACCAATTCCTCAAAGTTGAATATACAGTAATTATCCAGCCTGGAATATAAACCTGGTTAATATTGCTCCAAAGTCAATGATCTTTCTATTACTTCCATTCATGCTCCATTAAGCCCACATAGCAGTCTGTATTCAATACATCATGGTGTCCATTTGCTGCTTCTTATTGCAGAATCCAATTACATTCTCACGTTCACACTTGATAGTAAACCAACAGTTGCAATAATGACTAACATTTATTATTCACTGAATGCCAGACATCATGTCAAATGCTTAACATGCAGTATCTTGTTTTAGATATCAGTAGATAATTAACTTACAATTAACAGATCATTTATTTTTAATTTAAGTTTTGAATAAGAAGCCCATTCAGAAGTCCAAAAGTAAAAGTATGTAGTCAAAAGTCATTCACCCTGCTCCCCCAACCACTCAGATCTTGAAGAATCAATAAACATGTTATTAATTTCTTGGTATTATTTCAAAAGTATTTTATGTATACGCAAATGTGTTTAAGGAATTTTTATCACCTTTCTTTATTAAGCAAGTATGAACATATCTCTGAAATTACTATATTTCCACCTCTAATATTTCACAGTATGAATATAGTGTATTGAATTAGGACAGAAAAGGCTGGACACCAGAGGAATTTTCAGGAAGCAGGTTTATTGACTGTAGAGTTTAGAGGTGGCTTTCACCTAAGAGTTCTTCCTCTGAAAAAGGAGTATAGACATTCTTTGAACTTTATACCCAGTAGGGCGGGGTGGGAAGTTCATATGACAAAAGTGTTTCATTCCTTTCTTTAGACAGAGGTTTCACACACAATTTTTTTTTTCTGCAAACCTGGCATTTACAAAAAAGAGGAAACTACCAGCCACAATGCCCTTCTGCATGCTGAAGTGTGTGCGGGTAGAAAGCTTTCTGAAGAAGAGGAACTTACATGTGACAAATATAGTGGGGGTTTCTCCCTAATTATGATAAGGGTCTTCTGGGTGGGGGTCTCTGGCCTGCTTCATTCTCTCCTTTAATGATTGTTATTTAATTATTTAAATCAAAGATCATTATTATCCTCTTGGCTTAAATCTTTATATAATGTTATAATCTTAGTTGTTTTCCTTTTCACAGCTGCTTCTGTAGTAGACCCAATGGTTCTCATGTAAAGGGGAGTCAAACATGGAGCAATAAATAGGTTAACAGCAGAACACCTACTATGCCAGTTAAGCTGTTAAATCCACCAACGGTTGAAAAAGCATCTTCCAAAAAGTGAGATTAGATCCCAACCTTTAAAGCCCTTCCAGGTTTGAACTGGCACTTGTGCTAGTTTTCTGATGTGGCTGGCTATGTCTTTAACTGCCTGTGCATTGTCATTTATTTGAATGACAACATTTGAATGACAGTAGTTCAACAGTCTGAACTGTTGCATTTTTTACATATTTCTCCTTTTTAGCCGGTAGGTAATCTAATGCCAAGTGGTTTTGATAGATAGCCACTCGCGTCTGAGTCTGTTATGTGGCTAGGAGGTCAAAGGCTGTAGCAGTTTGATTAGTAATAAGTTTGTACAGTTTGTAAGTGAATAATCCAGTTTGGCATGTAAACAAGAGTCCTATAGCTTCAATTGTTGTCCTGTGCCCAGGTAGCAGGACCATAAGTGGCAATAATCTTCTGGGGTGGTCAGTCATCTTTACTCCAAGTTTGTTAACTTCCTAGATTAAGTTTCTAATGGAACCTGTTTTCTTCTTTGGCCTTAGATTCTCATATAAAGGGATTCCTAGGATTTTGTTTTGTTTTGTTTTGTTTTTGAGATAAGTAGTCATCCAATTATAGCATTTCTCTGGTGAGACAGGTCTTAAAAACATTTATATATATATAATTAACATTTATATATATATAATTATCCCTTAATTATACTAGATTGACTTGACACATAGTTCACATAATTTTTACCATCGGGGGAAGAGTGTAGTAGAGTCCCCTTAAGATTATCAAAGGAAACAAAACTAAGTGATAGACCAACATATAGGTTGGACGGTGTAAATTAACAATGTCAAATTAATAACACCAAACAAACCCTCCAAAACCTATATAAGCAAGGTAAAAAAATGTAAATGAAATTTTGTTTACCAAGAATCCAGTCAGTAGGAGTTACTGTTATCAAATGTGTAGCAAAAATCAAGCAGAGGACTATATATATATATGGCTAGAAGTAAGGAGTGGCAGTGCATTACAGTATAAGAACTATCTTAGAGGATGAACGAGTCCATTTGTCCTGGTGGTAAGTTTATCTTCTACCTTGCATTGATTAGGCAGCCCCTGAGCAGCCGAAGCAGGACTGTTGTCTAGATTCTCAAGCTTCTTTGGTGTTTCCTTCCTTTAGATGGTCAGCCTAAGGGGTGCAGTGGAGTCTGGAGTGCACTCGCTCTCGGTCCACAGCTGTGGGTTTGAGACTGGTGTAATGAATCTAGGGACCTATCTCTAAAACCTTTACTGCCATCGGGGTGGATAAAATAACAGTGAAACAACCCTTCCAAAGAGATTTCAAGGGTTGAATATTCAGGCTTGGAGTGTGCATCTGTGGTCAAACTTACTGGCAACCTTTCTCTAACCCATTGGTTGAGAGTTTGTAAGGTTTTCCGTAAAGCCTGAGGCTGTTGCCTGAATGTCGGTTCTCCTGTTTCTCTTAAGTCTCCCTATAATCCCCTGATTAGTAGAAGAGGCTTCCATACACTAGCTCATAAGGAGACAATCTTGTCCTCTTAATGGCAGTGAATTTAATCTTTAACAGTGCAATAGGGAGGATTTTATCCCAATGCAGGAAAATTACCTGACACAGTTTACCTAATCGAGTCTTTAAAATCCTATCTATCCTTTTTACTTTACCAGAACTTTGTGGCCTCAGTATGTAACTTCCATCTGATATTTGAACTCTTGGCCAATAATTGTATCACCTCTGCCACAAAGGCTGGCCCACTGTCTGAGCCAATGGTTATTAGAATGTCAAATCTGGGAATGATTTCCCAGAGGAACATCCTGGCCGCCTCTCTAGCCTTCACTGCTTAGAACAGGACTGTGTATTTAACCACAAGTGCCATTAAGATCCTCATGTGTCTTTGACTCCTCTGTGTTTCCTCTCTCAGGGTTTCACTGGATAAACTACAGACAATGCCAAAGTATTATTCTCAAATTGTCAAAAGCATAATTTGCATAACTATGGGTAGTAAGAGAACCAGCAAAAAAACAAAGTAGATTCCTAGAAGAAATGAGAACTGGATGGATTTTTGATCAAAGAAAAAGATGCTGTGAGAGGGCTTAGTTAGAAGCCTTGTAGGGTAATTAAAGGAGACATTTGGAATATCTCTTCTATCAGGCAGAAAATAAAATCATCGTTATCTTTTGAGTTTTGTTGAAGTTAACATCTAACTTTAGAAGAGCTGTCAAATGCCTGGGCCCTAAGTCAGTAGTAAATACTCAAAGTTGCTTTCCCCTAGAAAGTTCGGTGACCCCTAAGGCCAGTCTGCTAAATATTGTCTTCATTTTGTGGTATTTCCAGGTTCAGAACAGTTTTCTTTAGTAAGAAAGAAATATAAGAGTATTTCAGGAATTTCTTTTCTATAACTTTATAAAACTACTTACATAAAGTTTTGGATGACTCTTACCAAAGGCTCTTTAGCTCAGGATCACCTCTCTCCTTAGCAAGGAATAGAAGTCAATATTGAAAAAATGTGAGAATGAATTTATTCAGCACTGTTCATATTGACAAAAGTTCACTTGCTATTTGAAATATCGAATATAGTTTACACTGATGTGAATACTTCTGTTTTTTATTTTAAAGCCACTGAATTATGAAGAAAACCATCAAGTGATCTTAGAAATTGGAGTAAACAATGAAGTTCCATTTACTAGAGATGTTGCAACCAGAGTGCCAACCATGAATCGAGCTTTGGTTACAGTTCATGTGAAGGATCAGGATGAAGGGCCTGAATGCAGCCCTGCAACTCAGTATGTGCGGATTAAAGAAAATTCAGCAGTGGGGTTAAAGGTCAATGGCTATAAGGCATATGACCCTGAAACTAAAAATAGCAATGGCTTAAGGTACAATGAAATATATAACTAAGTATTAATAATACATTTTTCACAATTGAGACAGTTCATTATTTTAAAACCTATTATGATGCCAGAGTTTATTCTTATTTTTTCTTAACAGATACAAAAAATTGCATGATCCCAAAGAGTGGATCAGCATTGATGAAATTTCGGGGTTAATAACAGTTTCCAAAGTCCTGGACAGAGAAGTTATGACTCCCAGAAATAATGTGTATAATGTTACAGTCCTGGCAATAGACCAAGGTAAAAAAAAATGTTTTAATCTAATATTTCATAAAGGAAAGGAGAACAAACTATGATCATTCCTGTACAGAATTATTTTTGTGATAAGCATGAGCAATTCTTAGAAATTACCTTAAAGATTGTTCTTATCTGTCTTAATCATCTAACAAGGTGAAATTGCTTGGCAACAGAAACCCATTTCTTATTTATCTGTGTATTCCCAAGATGTATGGTCAGACTTCAAGTGCTTATGAAGCTCTCTGTATTAAAGGACGAAGATGAAACTTAAATCTAGTACTAGATGCAATGGGTTATCAGACTCCTCCAGATCTCTTTGTGTCACTTTAAATTGAGCATTTATATAGTTCAGCTGATTATTAGGTCAAGATGATCCTTTCCTTGAATTATGTTCCATAAAGTATCCTAGAATGTCCCAACTCTGGCTTCATATTAAAATTAAAATGTCAATGCATAGATACTACCTTAGATTAATTAAATCAGAATCTCTAGTTGTGAAGCCTGGGCATCATGTATTTTTAAAATATCCATGAGAGGTTTAAATACATGTTGGGATTAGAATAACTTTCTGTAACTATTTCACTGCTTATTAACATTTGCACCAGGAATTCAAGGAAACAGAGTTTGCAATTCAGACATTTATATTCATTGTTTGATAGTAATTCTGGTAAAAGATGTGTTGAAACTTTTATCTGTTATTCTTAAACAGCACTAATCATTCTAAATTATCCACAGATTTTATTTATCCATGTTCTGTTCACCATTCTTATAATAGAGAGTTTATTTTAAATAACTCATATGTCACTGGAACTGGGGAATACCATGCTAAGTGAAATAAGCCAATTCCCAAAATCCAAAGGCCAAATGTTCTCTCTGATTTGTGGATGCTAACCCCAAAAAAAGGGAGATTGGGGAGGGGAATGCTAGGAAGCCATTGGACTAGGCAAAGGGAAATGAAGGGAGGGGAGAGGGGAGGGTAGTAGGAAAGAGTAGAACTAATTGGTCATAACATTCCTAGACTTGTATTTGTATACATGACCAGGGTAACTCCACATTGTGTACAACCACATGAGTGGGATCCTAAGTAGAGTAAGTTATACTCTGTGTATGTATATTCTGCCAAAATACATTCTACTGTCATGTATAACTAAATAAATGAACTCATACATCATATATAATTCTAAAGGATTTTTTTCCTCTTACGAAACCACAAAAAAAAAAAGAATTTAGAAGCATTGCTAAACCTGGTTTTTTCCTCTGTTCAGATGGCAGATCATGTACTGGAACTCTCGCAGTGAACATTGAAGATGTGAATGACAATGCACCAGAACTACTCCAAGATTACCTTGTAATCTGCAAACCAAAGATGGCATACACTGACATTTCAGCCATTGATCCTGATGAACCTGTCCATGGAGCTCCATTTCATTTCAGCTTGGCAAACGCCTCTCCAAAAGTCAATAGAATATGGACCATCAACAAAGTTAATGGTATTTAGTCAAAACTCATGATTTATATGCTCTGGAGTGAAAGAATCATTAGAGGATGGATTTACTTGTTTGCTTACACAAAGCATAATGCAAAATTGATTTTTAGGAGGTCAAATAATCTTTTACAAATACTATGTGGTGATTGTGTTACATATTATAAATAAAATGAAATTAATCATAACTTTTAAGCAAGCGAAGTTTACATTTACAAGACAGACAAAATATGCTTTTTTGAAATATTGGACAGCTTATTGTTAAGATAAACTTTTCATTGAGTTTTAAAATTAATACCAATAATTTAATTAATACCAGTGCAGAGAGCCCAGAAGATGTATAGTTTAAATTGTATTGCAAGCAAGCTCTGAAAGTGAGGAATCTGGGTGAATGAGACAAATATGCTTTAGTATCCTGGACAGGAACATGGTGGAATATGAGAAGGGGCCTGGCATTACCTCTCCAAGACACATCTCCTGTGGTCACAGTTTCTGGGGGGTGTAGTGTTCAAATAGTGAAATAAGTAGTGCAAATTCTTTATGTGTGCACTCGCCTCGCAAGTGTGAGGCACTGGTTTCCATCCTCAGCACCACATATAAATACGTAAATAAAGCTATTGTGTCCATCTACAACTAAAAAAATATTTTTTAACAAAGATGACTTTAAACAGCCAAAATGTTTCAATTTCTTAGAGTTGTAACAGTACATTCATCAATGCTTAGACATTCCAGATGACTTCTAGTATGTGTGTTATGCTACTTGGTCATATCTTTAAGTCTGTTATAAAAATTCGAGGAGGTTGTGATTGCTCTTGAAAGTCTGCGGGTTTTTAAAGTAAGGTAGTAAGACCACTGGGGAAAACTGACTATCACATTAATGAAAACAAACTGTTATGATGTTCATTATCTATTTTTGTGTCAGTCTTATAATTATCACACAATTGGCTTTCTGGTGTTGAGATTACTTCCAGATGTAAGGCATTAATCATGAAAGATCTATTGAGAGCCTTAAAAACTTTCCTTACCCATAAAGATAATGGACAGATATTCATTAAACGGATAAGAGAATGCAAATTCTTTATGTGTGTATGAACTGGTACTAAAGAAAACTGCTTGAGCTGTGTATTAAGATTCGATCTAGGGCTGGGATTGTAGCTCAGTGGTAGAGTGCTTGCCTCGCATGTGTGAGGCCCTGGGTTCGATCCTCAGCACCACATACAAATCAATAAAATAAAGACATTGTGTCCATCTACAACTAAAAAAAATATTAAAAAAAAAAGATTCGATCTAGCATCACTAGTTTACATAGATAAAGGAATATTATAAATATTGCTGGAAGGCTACTGGGTCGTTCAAATGCCAAATTATTTCTTTATGGTGTTCTTCCACAGAGTTATAAGGGGTAACGTGTTAAGAAATAGTAGTCCTTGAAAGGGTTGAAGATATTTCTCTGTATCTATTTTCATATGGCTGGCAACTCCCAAGAATAATGCCTTTTATTTATTTATTTTTGTTTTATTTTTTTTGGTACCAGGGATTGAACTCAGGGGCACTCGAGCACTGAGCCACATCCCCAGCTCTGTTTTGTACTTTATTTATTTTGTACTTTATTTAGAGACAGGGTCTCACTGAGTTGCTTAGCGCCTCAGCCTCGCTGTTGTTGAGCCTGGCTTTGAACTCGCGATTCTCCTATCTCAGCCTCCCAAAGTGTTGGGATTACAGGCGTGCATCTCCGTGACCAGCTAAGAATAATGCCTTTTAAAACAAGTGTGGTCAAACAAATGCTAAGGGAAAAATACATGATCATTTGAAAACATTTTTTTTTACAAAATTTTTTTGCAGATACAGCTGCCCGTCTGTCATACCGGGAAAATGCTGAATTTCAGGAATATACCATTCCTATTACTGTAAAAGACAGAGCAGGCCAATCTGCAACCAGAGACTTGCGAGTTAATCTCTGTGACTGTACCCACCCCAGTCAGTGTGTCCAAACTTCAAGAAGTGCAGGAGGGTCACTTGGAAAATGGGCCATCCTGGCGATATTACTGGGCATAGCACTACTGTTTTGTAAGTATTGTCACCTACTTCATACTCACATGAATAACAGAAAATTTGAGTGCAGGAATGGGTCTTCAAAAAGTCAGCTTGTCCAAGCATCCATCAGATGTGAATCTCCTCAAAAGTTCCCTTTGTGTTATTATCTGAGTTTGTTTTGAGAACTTTCTGTGGAAGGAAACATCCTCTTTCTTGAGATAGAAAATTTCCTATCTTGGAGAGAATTGTTAAATATTTTTTAGATTGCACTAAATCTACTAATATATAGTTTCTATTTCTTGGTCCTGGTGCTACCACCTTTTAGGGCTAAATGGAAGAATCTGAAACTCCTGATATAATAGTCCACAAATGCCTTTCTTTCTTGTCTTCTCACCTTTCAGCCACAGACTTAGGGGGGATGTTCAGATCACAGAAATCTCATTTTGCATTTATCTTGCAAATCTTAAATTCTGTCAGTCTTCTTTTTGCCAGCTGTGTAGTTCCAAATGGCACCATAATTTCCCCTCTGCTTTTACTTCTGTCTGTGCTCTAGCCTGGATTAGCTTTGTTCTGTGACAGGAGTAATAGTGCTTAAGAGCAAGATTCTGGAACCAGATTGCTTGGGTTTGTTACCCAGCTTTATTACTCACAAGCCATGGGTCCTGAGGCAAGTTAGGTAACTCTGATTTTCTAATCTGAAAAAGGGGACAGTTATAGTAACCTACTATATGGGCTGGCACCGAGGATTAGCTGAGTCAATGCACCTGAAATGCTTAGAATAATGCCTGGTAAATTTCTAATAAGTGTTTATTATTTTTCATCAGCCCAACTACACACACACACACACAAACACATATATATGTATATATAGTATAAATTATATATAATATGTGTTTATATATAATTTATTGGTTCTTTTTAGTTATACTAAATAAATATATATATTGAACATCTACTAAATACCAGAAAAGGAGCACATAGAGTAGGCAACAGTTGGTACACTTTTTCTATAAAGGACCTGAAAGTATATTTTTTAAGCTATGCAGGTCATACTGTTTCAGCTGTAATTAATCAAATCTGCCCTTGAAATAAGAAAGTAGCCATAGGGAATATGATAATGATGGACATAGTTGTATTCTGATAGAATTTGATACAGATCTAAACATTAAAATTTTATGTAATTTTCATGTCATTAATATTAATGTTGTTATTATTTTGATTTTTTTCAGTCATTTAAAAATATAAAGTCTTAGCTCATGGGCTATATATGTGGGATAGATTTGGGGCTGTAGCTTTGCCAATCTATTGAGAGGGTCTTTGGATCATTGTGAAGAGTTGTTGGTATTATTAATGGTTTTATTATCACATATTATAAACCTCCCATAGTTATGATATAGAACAAAAATTCTAGATAGATAAGATGCAAACTAGGTTTAATTAAGGTACTTGGCGATAAATGTATTCTTATAAAAGAGTCTTTTGTCACGTTTTCACATAGACTAAGCACCCTTTTGGGAATCAGTAAAGCTTTTTAATGCCTTTGTCTTAAATGAATGTCAGTCATTTTTAAATATGTTACTTAACTCGTATGCTTTAATGTGATGGGCAGAATTCAACACCTTAAATCAGAAAATTATCAAATCACACATATGAGCCTTTCATATTTTAAAATAGAAGCCGTGGCTTATTAACTTAAGAGAGAATTCATGAGAAACCATGCTTGTTAGTTTCATTTTCTTTCAGTGGCCCCTAAGTTATAAGAAATAAGGAATGATTATTTTATTCTACTTATGTTAAATTTTGTTTTTTTGTTTTAACTCAGCTGTATTGCTTACGTTAGTATGTGGAGTTGTTAGTGCCAGAAAAGGGAAAAGTTTCCCTGAAGATTTAGCACAGCAGAACTTAATTATATCAAACACAGAAGCACCTGGAGATGATAGAGTGGTAAGTAATTTTTTGATGAATCTTCATCTCTCCTATAGTTTTTTTTTTTTTTAATTATCCTCATGAAGCTATTCCAAAATTTAGGAGTTTATTTATATTTCTAATCCAGTCCAATTTTGTAAGCATAATTTATTCAGTCTGTCAGTATGCAAATGTTTCTATAGTGGTATTTATTAAAGTTATTAAACCAGATTCCTTGTTTTAGATATATTTTTCCATTTTATTTATTTAATTTTGAGATCTTTGAGACAAATTTATCGACTGCTTTTTTCTTAAGTTCTTTTTTCCATATTTTTAACTAGTGTATTGTAGTTGTACATAATGGTAGGATTCATTGTGCATTTATACATGCACTCAATGTAAATATACAATTTTCCAGAATTATTGATTTATTTTTCTTTCTTTAGTATTATTATTTAAAGCTGATTTTTGATGTGAATTTATTGTGACAATAATATTTTTGGCTACCCTCGTCAATTGTATTTCCAAATTTTATTCATTTATCTTATCTTTGACCATTTTATAAGAGGATAAACAAAACTTTCTAGAAGTTTTCAGGATAAGTAGGAAAATAACAGGGAGAGATTTGTTTAAAAAGTGTGGTGGGGAGTTGGACCATTACTGTCACCCTCTTTCCTTAGAGCTGCGTGGTTCTATGCTTATCATTTTGTAGGAAGAATATGAAAAAGTACTTACAAGGCATGGCTCTCCTTATGGGAAATAGAATCTACTTATATGAAAAAGATAAATAAGAATATGACAGTAAACCAGTGTGATAAAGCACTGTTGGAATTCAAAGACACCTATAATATATAAGTATACGTTTATGGTTTGGATCAACAAGGAAGGCCTGGAGAAGGGGGTGTAGCTTTCATTGTGACTTAAAGAATAAGTGGGTCTGAAAGTGAGGAGATGGTGAGAATAGCTAGAGAAGGACAAAACAGTCTAAAGAATAATAAAGGTGATGGCAAAGTCTAGGGACTGTTTAGACAAATAGTAAATAACTCGCTTTGGAATAGAAGAAGCCATGTTGAACACAGACTTCAGCTTAAGGATTGTAAGAGAGAAGTGGGAACTGGGTCTTTTACATGCCACAAGAAAGATTTTGGATTTACTTTCTTGGTAGGGAAAGCCAGTCAAGACTTTTCCAGAGGAGGGTGATGTCATGTCAATCACTCCTGAGATCTGAGTCTGAAAGGGAATCAATGAGAATAGGAAGCCGTGTGTGTGTGTGTGTGTGTGTGTGTGTGTGTGTGTGTGTGTGCGTTGGGGGGGAGGCAAAGGCTCTAGATCTTCTGATATTTTAAACATGAGATAACACTATTAGGATGATGAGAATGTGAATATTAAAACAGGGATGAAAAATACATATTTTAAAGACATAAATGATAGGCTGTTTACTGATTTTGAAGGACAAAATAAAAAGTAGATAAATTAGAAGAGGCTATAGGCAGGGACAATGACTATACATACGTCCTTTTCCATATCTCAGAATGAGGATGCCTTTCTTATTTACCATGTGTCTCTTTCACCTCCTTCTCACCATCAAGCAAAATGATGGCCATCTGTGCTTGACAGGTCTACATGTGGAATGCTATGATTATCTCCATAATTATAAAATATGTGAGAAAATGGATTTAGTTTCTAGATATCCCTGAGTCATAGTAAGTTCTTATTGTATATCTGAAAATGGAGTTAATAAGATTTATTTAATATTTGTTTTTTTTGCCATTTGATGCTAGAGCTGATGGTATTGGTTGGCTGTTTTACCGTATTTACCTATTTTCTGTTAGGAACACTTTTATTATTATTATTATTATTATTATCATCATCATCATCATCTTCATTATCTCATCACCATCATTATTACCATTATTATTATTACTATTAGTATAGTTCGCAAAAGGGTTTGGAATCATTCATTCATACCAGAACATAATTTTAGGCAAATTTTTACTAACTTTAACAAAATTTCAGAGTGAATACATAAACTCTCTCAAGAACAATGAGGAAAGGTAATGATTTCAGTTTTGGATCAGAGTTTCAGATAAAAGTATTCGGATGGGTTGAGAGTTGGATAAAAAATCAGAAAAAAGTAAATCTGAGGAATTATTGGCCTGGATAGGGAGTAGTTGATACCCTGTGAAGGTTTGGAGGAAAGCAGATAAAAGATGAGCAGGAAGCAACAGAATACACTCAGAGTGGGCTCAGCATCAGCATTGATTTCAGTGTATTTTCAATTATTTTATTAGCTTGGATATGTATTTATTAGGACAAATTATACCATAATGGAGATTTAATAGTCAGGAATTAATTTTTTCTGGTAGTGGAATTTTACTGTAGTAGCAATCTAAATATAGGGTAGCAGTGCCACCAAATGGCTACTTTTCAATTCTTTTTTTTTGATATTTTTTTTTCCCAAAGGCAATGAAATAGTGTGTATGATTTGTAGATATACTTCAGGTTAAGTAAATCATCTGAACTTGAATATCTTGCTGTTTACTTAAAGACTCTACACATTAAATAGGAGAAACACTACTTTGTTAAGAGGATGGCAAAACGGACAGTCTGATTACAGTGGAGGTTTTTGTTGTGACAATAAGAATGGTGTATAGTCAGGTGACATAGCAAGGTTTTCACTGTAAATAAATCCTGACCTGTGGCCCAGAGTGCTGGCGTAGTCCAGGGTTAAATTAACGTGTAGTGAGTCTTTTTCATTTGAAAGCATTTCCTTGACTCTTTGTCCTTGTCTAGTTACCTTCTCTCTCTCTCTCCTCTTTCTCTCTGTCTCTCTCTGAAACTGAACTTCTGGAAAGAAAAAAATATATATATACGTGATTTATCTATAACTTTACTTTCTGTTTACTCAGTACTTTTTGGAAATTCCTTTGACAAAGATCACTAACGACCACTTTTATACTTTTTACTTACATCTACTGGGTGCTTCCTGTATTTGAATCAATTCTTACCATGCTCCAATATTTTTAAAAATTTTCTCATCACTCCTTCCTTCTCATAATCCTGTCTTGCTGGCTTCAGAGTCCTCCTTCTTCAGTTCCCTCTACTATCTCAGTGGTTGTTCCAGATGGATCCTGCTACAGCTGTATTTCCATTTTCCATGCTTTGAGACATGTTTTTTTCTTGTGGTTCTATTCTTAACCTTTTTTAAAATTTTGGTCTACAGTTTTCTCTGGGTACCTCAATTATTCCTGTGGCTTCGACTACCACCCCAAAATTATGACTCCCAGAACTCTATCTTCAGCTCAGATCTCTCCCCTGAGCTCCAAAGCTGCATATTCATATATTCAACTTGAACTTTCTACATATGTCTTAAGTTCATCACTCCAAATTTGAATTGCTCACCCGCCTCTTGCCCACAAGCACATTGAATTGTACTATTATCTATGTGGCCAAGTAAAACACAAAGGAGTAATTCTTAACTCTTTCCCTTTGTCTCATGTCCATCTAGCCACCAGAAGACTCTGTATGGAGTCCATCCACTTTCAGTCATCACTATCTGCCTAGGTTAGGTCCTTATAATTTTTCATATGGAATAATTCAATGGCCTCATCTGATTTTCATGATACTAATTTGTCTCCATCTTATTTATCTTTCACATTATTGTCTAGAGTGATATTTTTAAAACGTGTTCTTCTCTGTAATAATTTAAAACACTTCATTGGGTCTCATTGATAAAGCTGGAATTTTTTAGCACATCGTGGAGGTCTTTTTCTCCTTCATCTATCTGTGTGATCCTTTTCTCCTTTGGCCCTCTTTCATCTCTCTGTGAGCCTGTTGCTCTCTCTCAACTTCATGTGGTAGCCATTCTCAAGACACTGAAATTGAGGACCCCTGCAGTACCCATTTGCCTTTGACTCTAGACCCTCCTATAGTATTGCATTCTTCCCCCACTTCTACTAGCCTTTATTTCCTCAGCTCAGAGTTTTCCCAGTCTACTCCACTTGTTCTTTCTGGGATTGGATTTTAATGTTTTATCTCTGTGTTTCTATAGCATTTTGTGTTCACCTACATAGCAGAGTAAACACAATCTTAAAAGAATTATCTGGTTTTTTTTTTCTTTTTCTTTTTGGAATAAAAGCATCTTTCAGTCATTGAGGGACTGTGTGTACTTTTGTATTCCCATGCCTTTGCATTTATAGTAAATTTTGATAAATGTCTGTTGAATAAATGAATGAATGTTCTCTCTTCCTTGCCTTCTTGCTATTTTATTTGAAATTCATTTCCTCCCAACACAAATGGTTTTATTTTACTTCGTATTGCATTGTAGTGTTCTGCTAATGGATTCACAACCCAAGCTGCCAACAACTCTAGTCATGGCTTTTGTGGCACTTTGGGATCTGGAGTCAGAAATGGAGGGCAGGAAACCATTGAAATGGTGAAAGGACACCAGACCCTGGACTCCTGCCGGGGGGCCGGGCACCATCACACGCTGGATTCCTGCAGGGGAGGACATGTGGAGGTGGACAACTGCAGATACACTTATTCCGAGTGGCACAATTTCACTCAGCCCCGACTTGGAGAAGTGAGTTTCCTTAGGTGTTTTAAATTTGAACTTTGAGTATTCTAGTGAAGAGCAACAGGAAGTTGAAATTAATGTGTATTTTCAGAGATTGCTTTTCCACATTGTTCCATGTTCTTTCTCTTGCTCTTTCTGCTCATTTTTAAAATAAGCTCTTTGATTTTGTTACATAAGCTACTTAAAAAAATCATTTCCTCTGTCATGTTCACTTAGTTTCTAAAATCCCATAAAATTAGAGGTTTCTAGTATCTTTCATTAAAGTTTTAATTTTAGGTAAATACCTCATGAACTCTTTGATATAGAAGGGGAAACAAGTCTAGTTTATCATTACAAACTTCTCAAATTAAATATGTATTTCTCCGTGAAAACACAAACATGTGTATGTGGTTGAGGATGAAGATTAACATGATTCATAAGAAATAGTTATTTATTATTTGTTGTTTTTAGCTTTTAAGTTTATTCTACATTGATACATTATAATTATATAATGATATGTGGTATGATAAGTGATGTTATGGTATTTATATATAAGGTAGAATGATAAAGTCACCAGAGGCACCTTGTGTGTGTGTGCGAGTGTGGTAAAAACATTAGAGATTTGTTCTCTTAGCAATTTTGAAATATTTTTTTATTTCTTTTCATTTTTATTTTTGGTACCAGGGATTGAATTCAGGGGTACTCAACCACTAAGCCACATCCCCAGCCCTATTTTGTGTTTTATTTAGAGACAGGTTCTTACTGAGTTGCTTAGTTACTCACCGTTGCTGAGGCTGGCTTTCAACTTGCAATTCTCCTGTCCCAATCTCCCAAACTGCTGGAATTACAGGCATGCGCCACCACACCTGGCTTTGAAATATTTTTAAAATGTCACCTTTATATGAAATCTTTTTAGTAGATAAAGCATAACACAAATATAAAGTGTTTTTATCTAGAGGAAAGCAAGAATGTGAAAGAAGGGAGGCATTAAACAAGGGATTCTTAGTTCACATCAAAATCCCTTAAGAAGATTGTAGAAAATACAAATGCCTATGCTCCACTTTGAAAGGTTTTAATTTAATTGATTTGACTTCTTTTAAAAAGTTTCTCAGGTGACTTAAATGTTTAGTTAGGATAGAAAGCCTCTGGATCAAATTTTTTGCTAGTACTAAGTTTTTACCTCTTTGAACCTGGGGTACCATCGCCATTGTAGCAAGGACTGGACCAGAAACCCTTAGTCCTTGGGTGAATGGCAAATGGGCAATATCCTGTGGTGGGGCTGTAGGTTATCATATGTCCATAGCATTTTAAATTTTTTGTCAGTTTTCAAATGTTAATCTTTTATCTATTTGAAGACAGTATTCATGTAAGATCAGGTTGAGAAGGAGAAAAGTTTAAGACAAACTCTTAGGAGATTTCCACAAAGTGCATATCTGATAATGGGATTATTGAGAGGTATGATGAACCAAGGTCATGAAGAAAGGCACTTGATAACATCAGCCAACCAAATAAACAGTTTAGAGAAAGGTGGGCATGCAGGTGGGGAAAGGGAGGAAGTACAGAAGTTTGACAGTTTGGCAGACAGGGCAGTAATGGGAATAGATGTGGTCTAATGCTTGACCTCTTCATTACAAAACTCCAGTTTTTGAAATGCAGTTTATGTTGATTATTTTTAATTTCAGTGAATTATTTTGTGCATTTCTGTATTTTGCCATGTTTTAATTATCTTGGAAATTTGATTCTGAAGTCAATATGGTAATTCTTACCTATTATATAACTGCATATAATAGTAATCTTAGTTAACATTTATTGTACAATTATGATATGCTTGGCATAATAAGGATCTATTTCATGCATTATTTCATCATTAATTTCCAAAATAATCATGTGAGTTGGTTACTACCTTGATTCTCATTTTGGATGTGAAGAGAATGAGACTTAAGGTCTTACTGGTAACCTATTTAAAGTCATATAGTTAGTTGGTAAAGCCAGAGCTTTGACTCAGAATGAAGCTGTTCTATAGGAAAGCTCAAATTCCGGTCCTGTGCATATTGTCTAGGGGGACTAGCCTGAACTCTAGATATGAAATTTAGAGATAAATATAATGATAATACAGATGTACTTAAATATAGCATTTGTATACATAAGTTTTTATTTGTATGGATTATTAGAAATGTAAAATATATTGACTTTATGATATGGTTGTAATATAGACCAATCATGTGCATTTTTTGTGTGTAGGAATCCATTAGAGGACACACTGGTTAAAAATTAAACATGAAAGGTAAATAAAAAATAAATTTTATGTTCATATGTTTAAGTTGTTTAAAACAATAATACAATCTTTTTTTTTATTATTTTACAGAAGTTGCATGTGTGCAATCAGAATGAAGACCACATGCCATCGCAAGACTATGTCTTCACATATAACTACGAAGGAAGGGGATCTCCAGCTGGTTCTGTAGGTTGCTGCAGTGAAAAACAGGAAGATGATGGACTTGACTTTTTAAATAATTTGGAACCCAAATTTCTTACATTAGCAGAAGCATGCACAAAGAGATAATGTCACAGTGCTACAATTAGACATGTCCTTGAGAGACATTCTGAATGTTTCAAAATTAGATATGTATGATCCTGGACTTAACAATGATTTGACTTACAGTTTTTTGACTTTGTGATAATCTGAAAGTGATAGGCAGTTATGAGATACTGTACTATGAAATTTGAATTTTGACCTTTTCCTAGGCTGGCAATATACTCTATGATACTCTTGTAATGCTGTACAGCAGCAATGAGCCTCGGCTTCCAGTCAGCCAGGCCATCAGGAGGGGAAACAACTGATACTCCACAGAGTATTGTGTTGCTAAGCTACAGTATTTGGTAAATTAGGTATATCAAATGTGTTTGCAGTTTAATGATGTTTTCGGCTTATCACAGTTTTATTGGAACAAACCTCATCATAAATAGAGGAGCATCTGTATATGCAATGGATTTTTCTAGATTTTGAATTATACGACTTACCAAGTTTGTATTTTAGGAGCAATTTGTTACTTATCTTTTCCAAGAAGTAAAAGATGTTAAAATAGACAACGAGCAAATCTCATGCTGTAGTATTGGAATTGTGATCTGTAAAGGATCTACTTACTCTCTAAAGATATTTTTCTGATAAATGTGTTGGGTAAATATTAGTTCAAAAACAGCGAAACTATGCCAATATCACATCATTATATACTTATTTCAAGGGATAGGTTAAAAGATAGACAAGAAATATTAAATATGAAGAAAGTTTTGTAAAAGAAATCATTTAAAGTAAGTTAAATTAAAAATTTTGTTGTTCTGAAGAATTGTGATCAACCTTCCCCCC
The DNA here is from genome assembly GCA_028644305.1 of Xerus rutilus. Lineage (NCBI taxonomy): Eukaryota > Metazoa > Chordata > Mammalia > Rodentia > Sciuridae > Xerus > Xerus rutilus. Next base: position 37,438,851 of record CM053412.1, read on the forward strand.
ATTCCCACTATCCAATTCCTCATTTGACCTTGGAGGCAAAATTTGGTGAACTAGTCTATGGAGTGGCAATAGTCTATTGGTATATAGTTTCAAAATTAATATGTATGGGTATGAAATTATTATCAATGAAGCATAAAAAATGAAATGAAAACAAAAATGAAAGTGACAACTTAAAATGAGGCTGAGATGTGGTTTGTCCATTAATAACAATTTAAGTTTTTAAAAAGACAGAGTTTCTTATGCCTAGTTCTTACATACTATGTGATAACTGAGTGTATGAGGATAGAGTTTATGTCCACATGTGTAATTTGCTTAAACTTGCAAGCAAATTACACTTCTCTGGATTCAATAGGAAGAAAGGAGGGAGCCAAGTAGAATAGTAGATTTGTTTTGCTGTCTGAAGATTTCTACATCCACAAATTAGTAGCAGACAAGGAAATACCCACCATAGTCTAGACTCCCTGCTTTCTGGTGGAAGGTTCCAGAAATTAGGTGTTTTTCCTGGGAACTAATACTAAAACAATTTTTTTAACCTTCTCTATACTGGAACTAAATCCTCTATCACTAATTTTTTTCTCTCTTCTATCTATGAACATCTTTTTAAATTTAGAACCAATTACTCATGTCTTCTAAGTCACAGTGTAGTGGCTATATGGAACTGGGAGGCAAATCTCAGTAAGACTATCCAGTTGGGAGTTTCTGTCCACCACCTCAAGCCCACAAACTATCCTCATTTTTACTGTGTTCTAATCAGACACAGGGACTCACTGTCCTGTTCTAAAGTGGCACTCACTTGATTCAAGAAAAGCCAGGCTTCAAGAGCCCCCTTCTTTTATTTCTTTGCCATCACTGTCCCCCAAACCTCTAGAAGACATTCACTTAAGTGGCCAATACTCTAGATTTTCAATCATCCTTCAGTGTGAGTTATTGTTTTTTAATCAATTTGCTTTGTAACAAGAAATTTTACATAGAAGCAATAGGAATTAGAACACATGAAAGAAAGAGATCAAGTTGTCCTTCAAGAACACAGTGAAGGGCAGGCCCAAGAGATCAAATTGTCATTTTGGAAGAGGGCCAGCCTGAATTGGATATTTGGACAGTTAGAGAGTAACAAGCCTTCAAAGTCATGGAGAGGCACCAGCAAAAGCTGAAGTGGTAGTGAAGCCCGCATGGCCTGCCTCATACTCTTTCCTCGACTGGCCCTGCCTTTTCCTTCCTTTCTTAAGTCAGTGCAGCTGCCATTTGATTGTGGAGAAGTGTCTGCCAACCACTTCTTCATGTCTCTCCTTGTTTGGAGTGTGGAATAGGGAAGAGGGAGGGCTGCAGGGTGAGTCTGAGGCATTCAAGATGGGTTTGAACTGGTTGTGCAGAACAAGCAAGGCATTCATGAGGAAGGCTTGATTCCCTCTGCAGCTCTCGGGCACGAAGAAGGTCTTCACCTAAAAATGTATCTAAACTTCTGATTCTCCATTTTCTGTTTTCGCATTTACTACTGAAATCTAGAGGTTTTTAGACTTAGATTTTCAATACAGTCATTTTCCAAGTCTTCTAACTTTAATGTAATCATTTTAACACATAACATTATTCTTCTATGTGAAAGGCAAAAATTATGCTATTTTAGTGTGTAAGAAAATAATTTTTTAAAAAAACTTTCCATTTTTTTTCTTGGATTTTTTAAAATGTAAATATACAAGTTGTTTTTTCTTACATTTATAAGGAAGTAGCTAATTGTCTAAAGTGCAATGAGGTTTATTTTTCAATGTTTTAAATAGAGCTTTAATTTTGTCATTAAAAGAAGTGGCTTTGTTTTAAAGAAACTTGGCAGGCTAAAATAAGCAAAGATTGTATGTGTAAATAGTACTTACAGACATACAATGTAATAAAACAGTGCTAACATGGCTTCTTGTCTTTACTGTGTTTAGAGATTGAATGGTCTAAATTGCAAAATTATTGTTCAGGTTAGCATGGAAATAGAAATCCTCAACTGAGTTGCTGCTGTATTTGTGGGGAATATTTTAGAGAATGGGTCATTATCAAATTGTCAACATCATTAATATATATTATACTTTAGGGAGAGATTGCTATTTCGAGGTAGTGCTTTTAAAATGGATATCTACTGTATGCTTACAATCGATTTCGATTTGTCATGAAATTTATTACAAAGTGGTTATAATTGCTGAGTGTTCCCAAAATAGTATACTCATACAGGAGTATTATTTTGAGGAACAGTATAGTCAAGGGAAAACATTATGAGTTTAAATAACAAAAATCCAAAGCAGGCAATCAATATTCCAATACGAGTTCTTTCACTTACTTGATAATGTCCAGCTTTTATCACAAGATGATCCAACCAAGTAAGGTGGTGTGTACTTTGCAGTGAACTTTTTCCCCGAGTATGAAAGTGATCCCTCACAAAGGTGAGCCTGTCCATTTCAAAAATTTATTAGTTGAATCTAAAGCCTAAAATTTTAATATACTTTGAAGCACAATTTCAATTGCAGGAAATTTTATTGTGATCATTATTTTTTTGTGTAAGTATTTAACTTCAAGGATGTTCATTAGATTCTTGTCTGTAATTGCAAAACATCGAATAAATTCCATGTGTCCAGTAGTATTGATTTTGTTAAATATTGGGTTCTAATAGTTGGGAGCACAGACACCAAAGCCAGATTGCTTGGATGTGAGTCCCAGCTTTGTTACTAGCAGGGTGCTCTTAGGCTTTGTATCCTCTGTCAGCTTTCTCATCTTTAAAATCAGAGCAATACCAACTTTATGGCATTCTTTGGATGATTAAGTTAACAAACATATTTAGAACACATAGAACATTGCCTGAACACAGTAGAAAAATTGTGTTAGTTATATAGCCAGTAAAATCATGTAGTTGAGCATACTACAAAACAATATCTGCTTTCTTTTCAGGGTAAAAATATTTGTACTTACCTGGGGGCGGCAGAGGCAGGGAAGAAACCTGAACACATTTTTTCAGAGAATGGAATTATGGTTGACTTTTGTGTTCTGAGTTTATTTTCTACAATAAAAGAAGGATATTTTTAAGTGTGTATTTTTTAAGGCATTACTAGACTAAACAGCGTCTTTTCAGCCTTTTATTATCTAGAATTAGAGTTAACTATACAGATGGAAAACTTAGTGTCCAGGGCACATTTGCAGCCCTCTATGTTTTGATATTTATTGTGGCTCCACATTTGAATTTTGAAGCTTTTGTTTTGTCTTTGTTTGTTTTTTAACAAATTATAGTGAAACTCATAAAATATAAATTTCACCATTTCAACTATTTTTAAGTGTACAATTCAGTTGCATTTAGTACATTCAGAAAGTTGTGCACCTATCACCATTATCTAGTTACAGAACATCTTCAGTACTGCAGAAGGAAAACTTTTTGGTTGTCATTCCTTATTTCCGTACTTTCGCAAGAATTAAAAATGCCTCCTTTCACTTTGGAAAGAAATCCTAGGACACCTGAAAGGATCTGAATATGTTCAGAAATAAATATGACTATCATTCTCTTGTCTAATTGAAACTCAGGATCCTTTTGTAAAAATCAAGTGAATGAAAGCGAAATAGATCTGATAAGAATAACAGTATATACTAATTTTGTTATTTGTAGAAATGTATCCTTTTGGTAAGAATTTAGAGCTACAAAAATGGTCATTGTTAATGGTCACAAAGAAAACTGACAACACAAATTGGTCATGTTAATACAATAATTGAGCAAATGCATCAATTTTGTTTTAAAATACAAAATATTTATTCGTATTTAAATAATTTTCATGAGGTATACAATAGAAAATTGGGAAAAGTTTAACTTTGCTGTACAAGAATTTGGAAAATCAAAATGCCTTAATTTTATCTGGGCTTGAAAATATTTTCCAGACAGGTTTGTCAATCTGTTCATAATTCTACTATCCATACTAAAAAATGTAAAAACTCTTCTGTTAAGTTGAAACTTGAACTTCCAATTGGCTTTATTCTTTCTGTTCTTCTTATGAGAATAATAGAACTCTGTCTGTCTGTCTATTCACCCTCTACATCAGTCAGCGTGATGCCTGAAAGAGTTGGCTCTGGAGTGTGACCTCTGATGAAGACACATGTTGTGTCCTGTCCTGGGATGCTTTCTGTGTAGCATCATTGACTTTAGGGAGTCCTTGTCTAGACTTTGCATGTTCCTGACCAAGAGGAGCACTTTCTGAAATACTAGCCCCTGCTTGAAAATAAATTCACTGAAGCTTAGCAGTCTCATATCTATCTACAGAGAAACTATCAGATTTACCAGGATATAAGGTACATTTTCTTCTAAATTGTGCCTTATAGAGTTTCAAGACATTCCAGAGGAAGAGCCTCTGTCCCTCTTTGTGGGTTACAAACATTAGGCTTGGAGGGAGCAGAGAAGTCACAGGGTTTAATTACTGGGGAGGGAAAAGAGGGGAGTAAGGAAATTAATTTTTCCAAAAAACATGATCTTGTAATACACAAAATATTTTTCTCTCTGGCAGTTAATTTGTTCTCAGCTCTCAGTTCCTGTCCCATTTAAGCAGACTTCCTTTGTGTTGATTAACCACTCTGTAGGTGTAGATAGGATTAATAGAGAGCCCTGGTCTGAAGCTCTCAGAAGCTTTACTCTGTGATTAACGTGGGCACTGCCTCAGCAACCACTGGTATGAGTCAGTTTCCAAACACCAGCTACTCTCCTTCCCCAGCCCTTGTGTTCCCCCATCAGGGCAGGCGAACATTAACACTAAACCTCAGAAAAGGCAAGGTGAAAATGAAATCCCCAGTGACTGAGATTCATCTTCTATCACTTGGCTCAAGGCAGACTTGGTATAGAAATTAATAGAAAAACAAAAGGAGATCTATTTCTGTGATATATGAGAGGTGAAGAGATCCTTACCTACATTTCAACAAAGAAGCCATTAGAAATGAATCCAAGGAGTAAACTGGTTTACAACTGTTCTTTTAATTTTTTGAGTAGGTAAGTGCTACGTGAATCCTGAAGGTAGGAGAGGCTTAGTGTTCTGCCTTTGCCTCTAGCTCCCAGTGTCCATGGCTTCTTTTCAAGTATCTGCCAGTGACTCATGCTTCTCCTGTCCTCTAGAGGGAACAGGAGCTGCTCCTGGGGCAGCACAAACACATTGACAGAGCCTGGAATCATGCTGTTATTACATATAACTTCAAAAGTAGAGATCTTCAGGGGAAAATCTGAAAATGCTAAATTTTGGCAGAAAAACTTGTAAATTCCCTCTTGTATAATTTTTCTCTGCCTCCTGTGAACAATGCAATCACTGTGGGAGGAATATGCGCTATGGGTACTATGAACTAGCATTTTCATTGACCCATGTTAATAGATGCAATATGTATTAGATAGATGCAAGATGCAGAGGGACTCTAAAAATGTTGCTGAATTCTCAGAGAATTTATATTGATTTTATTATTTTCTTTTGAAAGTGCCTTAAGGTAAATGTATGTTGTGTGATGTAAGTGCATGCATGTTTGCTTTATAAAAAAGATAGTTTTCCATTGTAACTTAAAAGATTCACTTTCTCTACATATAAAATTCGAGTCTGCATTACTGGCTATAGAGTTGTGCTTTGTTTTTGAACTTCGGCTCATGGACTGTGCAAGTTCTCTGACATGATGTGATGAGTTCCCAGCTAAAGAGCAATTTCACAGATATTCCTACTACATTAAAGCAGCTTCTTCTTCTTTTTTTAAAAATATGAATCATCAACAGACAAGTTAAAGCAGACATATAGTATTTTAAGACTATTTGGGGAAAATGTCAAAGAATGGCTTAAGCATACTAGGCTAGGAAGAGAAAAAAACAGAAAAAAAGTGATAGAGTTTTATTGGAATCAAGGTGTTGATGTGTGACTCCACTTGGTGAAGGGGGATATATCAGATCCATAATGAGAATAGTGGTTCAGCGTTAAATATGAGATATATCAGATCCATAATGAGAATAGTGGTTCAGCGTTAAATATGAGCATGTACCTTAGTCCATATCTTAAAAAGCCATTTTCTTCAAAAGGAACCCCATTCACTTCACTCTCTTGACCAAGAAAGATCCTGTATCTTAAACTAGATTTTATATACCAACGAAGGCTGCAACTAATATACCCAATAACAAATTCTTATACCCAATAAAGGTGTTAAAAATATACTTTTATTTCTTCATAACTTAACTTGCCTTTATTTTGACATGCACACATACGTATTTACCTAGGTAGAAAAAAATGAAATAAAAATGTAATTTCATTAGTTAGGTTAAAATTAAAGCTTTCTCTCATTCCTCTATTACTGGCTTGTGTCTAAGTTTCAAGCAGTTTACACCTTTTCATATAATTGTTGAAGAGCTTCTGTTCTTGAGATCTTTATATCCAGGATTCTCCAACTCTTATTATTTTAAAATTGTCTTTTTCTAATACTTCAAAAAGTTATAAGCACCTCTAGTCAGTTTCTGACTAGATTTGCTAGGTAATATAATTAAAACTTCTTGCCTTCAGTCTGTACGGTAACATGTAATAATTTACATGTTAATTATTAAAAATAATGATCCAAAGAGAAGCCCCCGAAAACAGAAAAACAAACATTTACATATGTGAACAAAAGATAAGCTTCAAATTTGAATGCAATTAATGTTCAGAATAGGTGTAATAATTGTTTGGCCTAACATGGGAAAATATTTCATTTGCCAAGTAACCTGGATAAGCACTTAGTTTATCTGAGCTTCAGTTCATTGTTTAAAACAAGGCTTCTCATTTATTCTTTCAATTAGTCACTGACATACTTTTTGGTCAACTCCCACATGCCAAGCACAGTTTTAGACGCTAAAGAACAATTGATACAATAGACCAGATCTATGTTTTCCTTAATTATATCCCTAGAAGAGAGGAAAGTAAGGTTATAAACAAATGTAGAAATACATGTATACTATATGATGAAGCAGCGGATGATATGAACAAAGTAAATAAGAGTTAAGAGCATAGAGAAAGATGGGAGATTTTTATTTTATTAAGAGTGATCAAAAAAGGTCCTTATTGTAAGATATTTGAACAGAGACCTAAAGGAAGTGAGAGGACAAGCCATGTAGATTCAGGGCAGGAAATGGGAGAAGATACTCCAGGGAAAAAGAAACAGGAATGATGTAGGCCTTGAGGTTGGAATTTGTTCGGTATGTTCAATAAAAGCTGGTATGGCTGAACTTGGGTGGGAGAGAGGAAGAGTGGGAGCGAGGCCACCTGGGGTAGCCAGGTCTCCAGGGTTCTGTGACCTTAGTCACAGCCTGGTGTCTTACTCTGATAAGGTAGGAGACTCTTGAAGGTCTTTGAGGAGACACTCAAGCTACAACAGTCCTTAACACAACAGGCTAAATGAGTTAGTACTTATATTTTTTCCTTTTTCTCTTCCTTTTTCTTTTTGCTTCAACTTCTTTTAGTTGTCTGCTCCTACTGAGTTGCTTGTCCTCTATCATCTTTATTTCATTTTATTTTATTTTTTACTGTTTCTTGGAGTTAGAGCTGAGTTTTCCTCTTCACTTTGCCATTTGCCAGATGCCCTCTTGGCTTGTCACAAGGGCAGCTTCCAGCAAGTGTTTTTGAGAACCTAAGCTGCCAATATCAACATTTGGCACCTTCTGCCTCTTCTAACAGTGGGAATTCAACTTCTCTTCCAACATATCTTTACAGCCTTGAGCCTGACGTGATTTCAACTGTGCTATTTGCCCTCCAGCTGGCTTACTTTGCCTTTGAATATTTCTTTTCCGCCCTAAGTCAATCCACTTTTGTTATAATGCTTGGAAAACATGTCCCTTATAAAAAGAGCTGATATGTCTTCACTAATCTTATATCATGCTTTAGTCCCTGTGTTCACAGTCCAGGTTTTCTATTCGTCTCTGAACCAATAATCCTGCATTTTTCACATGCTGTTAAGAAAGGTAAAAGATATAAATATTTATGCTCCAAGAAAGAAGCCTGTTGAACAAGCATGCAGAACACTCTTGGAGGTGATTAAGCAAAGATCTCAAGGAGGTGATTCAAACAAATCTCAAGAAGATTAAATTTGGCAATTTATGTCACTTTGATTACAAATTAAAAGTCCTCACAATTGTGTTGACTGATATTCAATGTAAAGAGAGGACACTTGTCAAATTGTTCTACTGCATAACTTTTTATCTGAGTTTATTTATGTGTCTGAGCAACATGTTTTATATAATATTGGAAGGCATTAACATGATTAGTGTATGAAGAAGTGATTATTTATCCATTTTATCTATTTTTACTTCAACTGTACTTGCATTTGTAGCTAAATACTGGTTTCTTTTTCTCCTTTCCTCTTCTCTAGTTAAAACCAGATATTTTATTTTGATACTGCCACTTACTGGTGAGTTTTGCTCTCCACATGTTGAAGTTTGAACAATAAAGAAGCACACCAAGGCAAGCATTTAAGCAGGGTTTATTTACAAGGGGTAACATGGACTTTTCCAGGAAGGAGAAGGGGACCATAGCTGGTATCCTGGTATCCCAAGAAGTACACGTGTTTTGCCTTTTTATATGTCCTAGGCTTCCTTTGTTTTCCTGCTTTCTTCCCCTTCTCTCTCTCCTTCCTGTGTATGTGACTAGGCCCAGGATGTTTGGTGGGATGGCCTAAAAGAGAAAAAGCACATGGATAGCAGAGAAGGGCCCAGGTGGAGTGATTTGGGCAGGAAGAGGGGTGTAATTAACAATTCCCTATAGGGAGAGATAATTCCCAGGACAGGTTACCTTAGCAATAGGTTGGAGCAAGGCAGGTTATCTTGATAAGAGTGAAAGAGGGGCTCTAAAGGCATTCAATACCTCTCCAACTTCCCAGACCCAAATTGGCCTCCTTGATCCAACCTAACTCAACTTACTTATCTACACTGACTGCCTGTCTAATTCTAGCTTCATTTCCCCCTCTAGTTTTAGGAACTCCTTACTGCCATAAGGAAATGGGTTGACGATCGATCTGGCTTCTTTGAGCTGAGAGGGGGCAATGTGAGGTGGGGCAAGCAGCTTGAAGTTCTCATTAGAAGTTGGGTCGGATTAAGTCTGGTTGGGGAAGAACAGGTTGTAAGGTCATCTGGGGTGGGTGCTTCTATGAAAGAAAAACAAAAAGGCATGAGTGTTGGAATTAACATAAAATAAATGTTGCAGCATCTGGAACATGCCAATGAATATCATGAAGATGATAAAGTCAATAACTAATCTCTTACCAGGAGGTGTAAGAGCTGAGAATTTGTCCCCATAACAAGGTTGGAGAGGACAAGGCATGTAAACACAATATTTAATTTGTAATATCACAGATGTTTATCCTTATAAGATTTAGTTAAGTTATTTAATATCATCTAATTTTGTAAAAGAGCTTTTTATTGGTATGACCTCTGTGTTTAGTAGAGATTCCTTTATTTGATACTTAGGGCTAGATAATTATACTGGCAAACATTAAGTCTACATGTGTATGTTGAGTGTGTAGGTTAGGAAGATCTGTAGGCCATAAACTGACTAAAAACTTCTGACTCTGGCAGTTCCTCTTGATAGTTATCATATATTCCAGCCTAAGAATCTCTCCTTTATAGCCTCCAGTCTTATTTATTCTTGAGGGCTAATGCAAATGTGTTATATTAAACTATTTTTCTTAAATGCCCAAGAATGGCTGTATTTTGGTTTAATTGTTTTTGCTAGGTGTTTAAGATGAAGCAGATCAAATTAACTTTTGTCCCTATGTATTGTTAAAAAATCAGCTGAGTTCACATGGGAGTCACTCTTGAGGAACTTGAGAGCAGCTTCTTAGCTCTGCTAGTGCCATTTGCACTTGGATGTGTCAAGGTCTTGCTGACCATGTGGCTTCCCTTGGAAGCATGAGGGATGTCTCCCTTCTCCAGTGACCTTCCTCTTTATAGTATGTACATTGATTGGCTTTCCATTCTCCAGTGGTCTCATTAATCTCCCTGATTTTGAGGTTATGTGGCCCAGAGTTGTAAAGCTCTTTAGAGAAGTTCCCTTGTTCCTTGGATTTAGGCTGACTCAGAGGGCAAGAGACAAATACTGGTTTTCTTGGCCCTTTTAATTTAACTTTAATTTTTAAGTCTTGATCTTAAACACTCAGCAAGCCAATCTCATCAGTCTTAAAGTAAGAGTATTGAGTTTTAACTTCAATGTCTATCTGTCCTGTAGGTGATGACTTGTTTGTCTTAAATTAACCTGGCCTATGTGTTCCTGCAGTAGTACCTCTGCAAAACATTAATAGGCAATAGTCATAGAGTTTAAGGAAAATAGAAAAATAAAATTAACAAGAGTAAGAACATATTTAGTTTGTATAATAGCTATCTTGAATTTTGGCTGAATTATACATTAAATCCTCTGTTTGAGATCCTAGTAATCTTTATGACAAAGATCAATCTTTTGAACATGACTTTAAATGAACTGAATTCTGGCCTACTTTGAAGCCATTTTAACATATAGTAAGGTGGAAAAAAGAGCCTTATCTCATGTAAGGAGGGCTCCTCACAAATCTTAAAGTTTTCTATTTGTGAAGCTGATCTTTGTTTCTTAAATATCATTTTACATATATATTGTTTCCTGAGTCCACATGAATGTTAGCTAACATAATATGATATTATGTCTAAAACATGAATTAAAGAAAGCCTGAGAGGGCTTTTAAATTTTCTTTTGTGTGGAAAAGTAGCAAAATGTTTTTATGTCTCACAATATTACACTTTAAATAGATTAGACCCTCATTTACTTAAAAATACATTTAAATTTTACCCCAGTGTAAAAAGTAACATAAAACTTTGTATATCTTATTGATAATAGGTTCAGTTATAGAACATTAAATGATATAAATAAATCCTCAATAAAATTTGTTATCCTTATAAGTCTAAAATTACCATACAACTTTAGTTTGGAGAACACCAGCTTGATATAATGCTCTTTTAAACCTTCTACTTTAAAAAGACTTGTATACCTGGAAGATATAAACACATTTAATATACAAATAGGAGTAATAGCACCATAATTTCATTGATGTTGTTATATTAACCAAATTTAGCTCTTCAAAAAAAATCTAGTCTCTGTAACATAGTACAATACTCCAAAATAACAGTTGTTGTTGTTTAACCATGGTTGTATAAACCTTAATTTCTTTGAGATTAGTTACTCTAAAGTGTAAAACTTAACAGACACCATGTGAGTAAATTAATATTTTAAGAAATCCTTGTCATTTTTACATATAGATTAAAACTTGGTTTATATCAGCATATTAACATTTGAACTTAGGGAAAAACCTTAAATAGCTTTGACTGATTGTTCCAAAAAATATATATATGTAGATATATATAAAACCAACTTATTACACATGAGCTTGAAATTTATTCTTTATTTACAGACATTATTTATCACTTAAACCCTCATTTATTTTATCACACAAAGACTTCTTACTTCTTACCCAGAAACACTTTATTTTTCTTCTATTAAATACAGTTTTCATATCTAGAACCTTCTAATTTCTCTTTCCCATCTGTTAATCCCTTCTTCTGTTCACATTCTGAAATAATCCTTGTAAATTTCTGAATTTAGACAAATTACTCCATTTTAATGATAAGAAATACTTTGTTACTTACAGTACTCTAATTGAAATGGTAGAAACTTTTAAGCCTTCATATATAGAAATCTATAAACTTTTGTATATAGAATCACATTTGTTTGCCTTTTTATGAGAACACAATATTCAAGTATATAGAATTATACCTGGTGGGCTTTAAACTTAGTAGTTTTGTTTTTAGTGATGACAAAATAATTTTAAACCCTTTTTAAAAAAATTTACCAATTATGAAAACACCAATAATGTTACTCCATGGAATTCAAAGGAATTAAAAGTACTTGATGTTAAATTTAACAGTTAGCATCTTAACTGTAAATTAATTATATGTCTAAGAAACACATTTATGAGTAATCTCATGTCAAATCTAATTTACTTTCATTATAAAAACCAAGATATTAGACAAGTGTATTGAACAGTATTAGCCATTCTCCTTTGTTGAAAAGTCCTAGAAACAATGGATATTAGACATTTTATAAACATTAATATTTTATTAGTTCTTTGACCACCTAGAAATACTTGTGAGTTAATTTTAGAGACATCTTTACTTTTATCTGTTTACGCAATTTAAATTGAACCTTCTTAGATCACTTGAATTAAAGGTACTTGGATCCATTTTTTAGATTTTAATTTATGAGTGCTCATTATCTGTGCCAATTTTGTATCATGTACATGTTATATGTACATATGTACATATAGACATACAACACATAACACAAGTGTGCACACATAACACAATCAGCCAAGGCCTTGAAGCTTCTTGCATGTGAATTTCCATTGCAATGTTAGATGTTTAAAAACTCCATTATTGAATAAAAATAGGACTGATCAGAAAAACATTAACCTAGATGTGTAGGATTAAAAGCATGAGCTCAAAAATATATATATAGAACTTTAGAAAAAGCAAGAGTTCTAGAAAAAATGATGTGGCCGGTAACTATTTTTAAAAGTACCATACAGTTTTGATTCAGGTTAGCTAAATTAAAAGACACTTTTTCCTTTTTTTCCCTTGGGTCTCAGACTGGTCTACTGAGCCTGCAGGCTTTTCCCACTTACATTTCAATGTAAGTCCTAGCTGAGATCTGGAAGGAGCTGGGAGAAATTGCTATTCAGAAACCTCATGCCTAAGGTATTTTAACCATTTTTTTCTCTAGTTGGTAATGGGACAGGTTTTGGATGAAAATTATGATACTTTATTTTTTATTAGTTTTGAGAACAAAGCTACTATGTTAAGCTCTTGACTGAGATAAGCTATTGTCTGTTAAGCAGGTCCATTCTTTTGTGTGACTATTCCTAGGTTATTCCTCCTTTCTCAGTGACAAACCAGTTAAATCTTGCTCCATAGGTAAGCTGAGGGCAGAGGCTTCAAATAAGGCCCTTTTTTCATATCTTAAAGTCTTTTAAAGCCTGCTCATAACTCAGAGAGGGAAAAAACTTTTTGGTAATATCTGTTCAGATATCCCTCCAAGAAGTCTAGGGTAAGAGATGTGAACAGAAAAGCTGGCCTTAGTCTCCAAGAGGAAATTGACCTTTTGTCTCTCTACAGAGAAGCAGTAGAAGCTTCTGGGTATTCTGTGGTAAGAAGCCATTGGAATTGACTTAGGGCTGTTGGGCTTGTGTGGAGGAATTTGGCCTTTTATTACCCAGGAAGCTTATTCCTTCTGGGGCCAAGACTAGTGCTTCAGTCTTTTCCTGTCTTTACATTCTTTTTTCTGATCTCTATTATAAAAAAATGGTAGTTGTAAGCTGCAGGATATCACTTAAAGATTGATCAGAGTCACATGCCAATTTTTGTAATTTTCTCCAAATGTCTGGAGGTGACTGAATGACAAATTTATCCTTTAAAAATGGGTGGCCCTCTATGGATTCAGGATGGTGTGTTTTTTATTGTCTCCCCGTCTTTGCATGAAAATAGCAGGACTTTTCTGGGGACCTTCTATAATAATTTTCAGTTATTCTGCTCGTCATTTGGATCCCAGTTTGTTTATGGGAATTACCTGTGCTCTAGATGTATAATTAAGTTTGCTTCTAGTTTTTGTTGCTGGGGCATGGGCAAGAATGTACATAACCCCAAATTGTTTAGCTGCTTTAGGGTGGCCTCCTTCTCATTGGAGGCTAACGTTTGGTTAAGTAATAGCATAATATAGTTCCAAGTGAAGTCAAACACCTGGCATAACTTCTAAAACATCTCAATTATTTGGATCCTCCAAAAATCTTCCTGAATTTATTCTTATCAGTTTTAAGTTGGGGGCATCCCTTCTCTTCCTCAGTAGGTGATTTCTTAAGGCCTCCTCCTCTCATGACAGAGATTGAGGGTATGCCTGACAACATGTGAAATTAGGCACTTTCCCTGATCATCTGTAATTTCCCAGTATGTAGAATAATGGTCAATATACAACTCTTAAGAGAGAAGCTCCTACCTGAGTGATGGAAAATTTGAGTTTTCTCAAGCACTAGATAAAACTATTTTCCTAGGGACGTCTCCCTAAACTTGAGCTTCATTATGGTCCAGAAAGCCCATTTCTCATCACCATTCTTTGCCAAAGTTATTTCTGGCCTTCTTTGGCAAAGTGCTAGGGTCTCAGTTTGCCCTATGCTTGAGACCCTGGGAAGATTCAGACTTAAGGGCATTACTGTTTTCCTCCCTGCCACTATGACTCCTGATTATGAAAATCCCCTGAAAAAAGAAATCATGTATGTCTTTGTCTATTTGTGCCTATTTGTTGTCCTATAGACTAAAGGAATCCCCAGAGGGTAGGGGGAACATCTACTGGTTGTTGGCCTTTAATGCCCTTTTTCTGGAGGAGTTGGTTAAAATAAAATGCCTCCATACTGCAGCTTTTTTTTTTTTTTTTCTTTTTAAATACATTGAGTACATCTGAGCACAGGAACAGTAATGGGGAGAATTCAAACTGGCTTATGAAGGCTTACTACGTAAATAAAGGGAACCTGGGTATTTTCTTACTAATAATTCCTAGTCTGTCTTTCAGCCCTACAGTCTGAATAGATAATATTTGGTCAGTGAAGGAAGGGAAGCATCTTGGAGGAAAGGGTGCAGGAGAGGAGTGTTGGAGAGTATTCTAAGGCCCATATGGAGAAGAGTTGTTATTGGCCCTTTCCCTCAGTGCCACGTATCAATTGGTCACCCTAGATACTCCTTAGGGTGGCCAGGAGTGGAGTCCAGAGAAGGAACCTTTGGAATTCACCTGAGAGTGGGCCAGGCCAGAATTCCACAGTTGCTCCAGCCCTTTTACCCATCTCCACGCATCTGAGGTATACCGGGACTAGAGACACTGTGTACTCACACCAATTGCTCTCTGGGCTTGGATAGAAAAAGTAGAAAATGGCTTTGGCAGAACCCAACATGCCTGTTCTGCACAGAGCAGGTGGTTGAAAACCACCTAGGCCAGGAAACCTTGCACCCAAGTCTTGAAGTGTGGTGGCTGCACTGCTGCATTTACATAGCTGATGGGTGCCCACAATCATCCTCCAGATAAAAAGAGACAGAAAAATGCACCTCAAACAGATGTATGGTGTGTGGAGAGGAGCTTACCTTGGTGTACATCTTGGTGGGACCTCCAAATATGATACCGCCGGTTACTGGTGAATTCTACTCCTTTAGATGTTGAAGTTTGAACATTAGAGCAGCACACCAAGACAAGCATTTAAGCAGGGTTTATTTATAAGGGGTAACATAGACTTCTCCCAGGAGGGAGAAGGGGGCCAAAGCTGGAATCCCAGAATGCCAAGAAGTACATGTGTTTTGCCTTTTTATATGTCCTAGGCTTCCTTTGTTCTCCTGCTCTCTTCCCCTTCTCTCTCTCCTTCCTGTGTATGTGACTAGGCCCAGGATGTTTGGTGGGATGGCCTAAAAGGTGAAAAAGCACAGATAGCAGGAAGGGCCCAGGTGGAGTGATTTGGGCAGGAAGAGGGGTGTAATTAACAACTTGCTGTAGGGAGAGATAATCCCCAGGACAGATTATCTTGGCAACAGATTGGAGCAGGACAGGTTATCTTGATAAGAGTGGAGGAGGGGCTCTAAAAGCATTCAAATACCTCTCCAACTTCCCAGAACCAAATTGGCCTAACTCAATTTACCTATCTACACTGACTACTTGTCTAATTATGGCTTCAATTTCACAAGCCATAAAAGCTCAGCGTAATTCATGTGTGTGGCAGATAACTATTCATAAGCACATTCTTTCTGCTACTGCTCATACTAAATAGTATAGCTAACATGTTTTCATGATAAAATTATTTTCCATATCTTGCCAATAGTAGGTGAAAATCTCAGTTTTCGACTGTGTCCTATTTTTTTTAATGCTATTTTAAAATTACTAGTATTAGGATTTCAGGACAGAGACTAATTGAAGGGCCTTTTGGCTTTTACTGACTTTTTATTTTCTACCTCAAATAGTATTTGTCAAATGTGTAGATATTATACACACTTGCTTCTATATATATAGGTGAGATAAGTTTTCCATTTTTTAAAAAAATCTGTCTATAGAATCCCTGCATCTTGGCCAATATGAAATTCTCTGAAGTATAGCTGGGAGTTTTACAAATTTCATTACAAACCTTGAAGTAGGAAAGAATAAGCAAGTATTAATGATACCAAATGTATGTAATTTTAACTGTCAGCTTAAATTCTGTTCTTTGGTAGGAACATGAAACATCAATGTGGTGTAATTTCTGGATTTAAAATTTTCTCAAAGAATATTTGCAGCATTTTTCTTTCTTTTTTATTTCCTTTCTTTCTTCCTTCCTTCCTTTCTTCCTTCCTTCCTTCCTTCCTTTTGTTAATGACTTACAAGTCTCTTGTAAATTTCTTGTCAGAAATTTTAACTGAATAAAGAAAAAGACCATTGATGACTTTTCATAAGATGGATAGGATGTACAATACCAGTACATTGATCTGAAGAGTAACTGAGTCAGTACATAGAAAATACTTAGAACACTGCCTGACATTATTATTTACATGGTATAGTTTGTGTCCTGTGGTGATCCTTCATCACATTTCTTTTATTAGCCTAAAATATCCCTGAATATTTCAGTGAAACTAATGATTTTTTTTTCTCCATGGGAAGAGTAAATAGGGTTAGCATTAAATAAAATGGAATTTCCTGAGTCAGTTAAGGAGCTTTCTGGGGGTGAGAAGGAGGGCACCTCCCCAATCCCTTCTTCTGTAAATTTCCACAATTATGGTGCATGGATGCTATGCTTTCTACATCCTTTTCATCTATGAACTGATTTAGGTCCTGTGGTATAGGCTTACTCCAGATCCCATACAACTTCTGAAAACAGCTTCTATACCTTTGCTATCTTAGCATGAGCTCTCACTAAAGGAAAGTGTTTTTATTGTCATTTTTTGAGAATTTCCCTGGCCCTTTTAATACACTGCTTCTTTCATCATCACGTGATTTCTTCTTGATTTCAGCTGCTTTTAGCATCTATGGTATAGAGTTTGTTGTCTGAGGGTTATCCCTGCATATTGATTTTCTATTGCTCCACAGCAAATGTCCACAAACAGTGGATTCAAACTGCATGGATTTATTGTCTGAATGCTGTGAGTCAGAAATGCAGGTGCAGCTGAGTTGGGTCCTTTGTTCTTGGTCTCACAGGTTCCAAACCAGGTGTCACCTGGCCTACACTTTCCTTTGGGAGGCCCTAAATTTCCTGTTAGCTGTAGAATGGAGAGCCCCACTGCTTTGTTAAATCTGTGGCCTGCCTGTAGGTCATACAGGGCCAGAGAAGTTCTTTGCCATGTGAGTTTCTACAACATGGCTGCTATGCTCTCTGTCAGTCCTCTGCTAAAAGGGGTCTTCCAGGATATATCATAATCAAGGCAGAGAAATCCCATCACCTTTGCCATATTTTATTGGTTAGAGAGGATGACACAAAGGCATGGACAGTAACAGGTGAGAAATCATTGAGGATCTCCTTGGGGTTGGTAACTATAGTCTTTGCCCTGGTTTCACTAAAAATGGAGCTTCAATGTTTTATGTTTATTTATTTATTTTTAATGCTTTTATATGACCTGCAGGGGGAGATGTAGAAAAATATTTGGCTTCTATTTGCATATTGGACCTTCCCTGGCAGAAATTTTAATAGTTTATTGAGGGAGATTATTTCTTTCAACCATATTATACATTTTGATTTGTAATACTTTACACTTATAAAGTAAATTCATCATATTTTTAAGATTAAAATTTGAGTCTGTATTGCTTGGGAATATAACTGAAAGCTCGATCCCTATCCCCCATGCCAATGCCAATCAATGCCAATTTAACAATGAGGACATGGTTTTGAGAAAAAGGAAAAGAAGGTTTATTGCATTTTTAGCAAAGGAAAAACACAGGGGATTCCTGTCTCAAAGGCTGTGGCTCTCCCGATCAGGAGGAACAGGAGGGTTCTAAAGAGTTATATTACAGGTGTACTCTGGTAAGTGGTCCCAGGGCACTCTGATGGCATGTTAGGATTCACTTGTTAATTTGAGAGATATTTGCTTCCCAGTTCCTCAGCAGGCATCTCCTTCCTGTAGTGGTTGTGTTCAAGAGCAGTTAACTAGGGAAAGAAAAGATAACACTGTCTCCGTAATCTTGTTAGGTAGAGGGAAAGTGGAGAAGGAAGAAAAAAACATGTTTTTAAAATTAAACCTTAGAGCAACAAGAGCTATATTCAGAAAGTGAAGGGACCACCGTTACAGGAAGAAGAAAGAAAGAAAGAAAACCAGCATTATTGAGTTTATGTTGCATAATTAGGCCTAGTATTCTGCTATGTTATATTTATTTTATAGATTGAGATACTGATGCTCATGGATTAAGGTGTTGGTACAGGGTCTTAGAGGTAGTTGAGGGATGATAAGACCAACATTCAACATCTTGCCTTAATCTGTCTCCCTTGAAAGAATTTTTTCAATTTCATCTATACAGATTTTTGTTCCTTGGTGATTACAATGATAAAAATCATATAGAAAACTTCTCAAATAAGTGTGGTTGACATTTCTTTATTTGAAATTGTCAAAAAAATGGGGTATTCTCTATCATTGCTTCTCAAACTTGAAAGAAATGTGCATTCTGAAGTTAGAAGCTAGTGGTTTTATGCATGTCCTTTAGGTCAATTTGGCTAATCAAGTTTTTCAGATTTTATATTTTCTTACCATGTATTTTGTACACTCATTTAAAAAAAATTTTTTGTAGTTGTAGATGGAAAACATGCTTTTACTTTGTTTATTTTCATATGGTGCTGAGGATCGAACCCAGTGCCTCACGCATGCTAGGCAAGCACTTTGCCACTGAGCTACAACCCCAGCCCCTTGTACACTCATTTGATCACACATTCATACTAAGAAAAGTATGTTAGAACATCCTATGACTATAAACTTGCCTCTCATTTTTCGATGATTTCATACAAATGAATTTTTCTATCTTCCTCTTCAGTTGACAATTTTTGTTATATTTCTCTTTATTTTTATTGTAATGTTTTTTTGCCTTAAATTCTAATATGTTTGATAGAAATATAGTTACACCAGTTTTATTTTTTTAAAAAATGTTGCTGTGGTATATATCTCTCCTTTTCCCTTATTTTCATCACTCCATGTCTGTGTTTGTGTGTGTATGTGTGTGTGTATAAGTTTCTTGCATTGAGCATATAGTTTAATTGATTTTTTTCTTATAATACCCACAATCCTTACCTATTAATTGGGGTGTTTAAATAATTTACCTTTAATGTAATTCATCATTAATATAGTTTGGTTTCAGTCTATCATCTTGCTGTTTGTTCTATTTTAGTCGCATCTGTTCTTTGTTCCTTTATTGATCTTTCCCAATTTCATTTATACCAATCCAGTTTTATAGAAAAAAAGTTTGATTATATCTCTATGAATAGGAGTTTCTGTATTTGTGTATGTATATATGTAGGTATATATGTATAACAATTGTTGAAATGTATTTCACATACCATGCAGTTCACCTATTTGTAATGAGCAATAGAATAGGTTTTACTGTAGTTTACAAAGTTGTGCAATCATCTCTACAAACAATTAAAAAATATTTTAATAATCCCCCAAAGAAATTTATACCTACTAGGTATAATCCCCCAGTGTCTCCAGTTTATGCAACCACTAGTTTACATTTTGACTGTATAGATTTGCCTGTTTTGAACATTGCATATTAGTGAAGCCATGTAATAAGTCTGCATTTGTAGCTAGCTTCTTTCACCTAGCATAATATTTTCTAAGTTTATTAATGTTGTAGTCTGTATCATTACTTCATTTTTTCTTATAACTGAAAAATATTTCATTGTAGTTTTGATTTGCAGTTTCCTGATTATTAATGATGTTAAACTTTTATTCATGAGCTTTTTGGCTATTTTTCTTTTTTGAATACATATTGATTTAGGCCCTTGGCCAATGATGATGGTAATGATGGTGATGGTGATGATGATGGTGATGATGATGATGATAATGATACTGGGAATTGAACACAGTGTTCCTTCAGAGTTCCTACAGAATAGATTTTGATAGTCCCTTCTTTTCTCAATGTTTCTGTGGAGGAAAGAGTCTAGAGTCCTAATCTTCAATTATGCTTAAGTTGAATACTACAGAGTTCCTAACTACCTAAATAATTTCAACTCTTTCCATTTTTCTACCATCTTGAAACATTTTGTTTGAAAAGATGTGCTAAAAAATTTTCAAAAAAATGAAAGGATGCATTGTTGCGTGCTCAAACTTTCTTTTCCATTTAACATTGGTAAGATATTAAATGTCAGGCTCAATGTTAATATTTACCATAGATAAAATTTATAAAATGTTTTCTGATCTAAGCAATATTTGTGTAAAACATTTTATGATACTATGCTTGATTTTTCTCAGAGTTAGTAAATACTTTCATACTTCAAATGTTTTAATATTTACTTTGAATGCCACTTAATATTTCTTTTTTGAATTAGTTATTTGCTTTTCAACTTAAAGAACATATACCTGATTTTTCTTTATAAAACATAAAATATCTTGAATTAATTTTTAAAATCTTTTTAAAAAAGGTTTTAAGGATTTCATGTATTTTTATTTTTTTTAAAAAATTTACTTTTTCTTCTGAGAACTAGGAAATGTCTTTGTGAAGGTAATTTTCAAAATCATGTTGATTTAATCAACCCAATTAATGTAGTAATTATAAAATATCCTCACAAGTAGGCTTTAAAGTTGGCTTTTGCCTCCAATTACCTTTTCAATTAACTAAGAAGTGCTTCATGGATAAAATTTTGTCCAAATAAGACCTTTGAGAATAAAAGGGTCATTTTGAGAGAATGTCAACCAAGCACTTTTAAGGGATTATTTTAATAATTAAATAAGGATACACATTAGAAAGAGATGAGCTTCTTTGTGGTGTCAACTGCCTGTAAAAGTGTGCCAGAATGTCAATGCCCAAGGGAGTCAATGACCACTTAATATCATGATGAATCTTCTTGTGCATATATTTTTATCTTTAATTATTTCATTATATATTTAAATGGCACTGTTTTTATGAATAAACACTGTTATAATAAAAAGATACATGCTCATTATTAAAAAAATATAAATATGGAAGGAAAAGTATAAATAACAAAATACATATCCCCTTCAAACTTTGCTGATCAGAACTATCTCTGATCTGTTAGGGATCTTTCTCTTTCTTGCGGTAGCTGAGCTTCATCTTCCACTCAGGCTAGTGCTCTGGAAGATGAAAAATGTGTGATCTTGCAACCCAAGCTGAGGTCTCAAGGTGAACTGTGAGAATATTTGCTGCCAGCAGTTCTCTGCCCTCAAAGACTTTTCCTTTGTAATTTCCCTTGCAGCATCTTTCAGCTTAATTTCAAAATTGAAGGCTATTGGTAGAAATACTCAGGACTTAAAAAATAATATATATTCTTTCTTAATACTCTCTCATTGGGTGGAGTAGAGTCAGGAGTAAAGCTACATATAAAACTATGAATCTTTTCTTTCTTTTTTTTTGTTATTTGTCACTTTTCAAGGTTTTAGGAGCATATGATTAAGTTTCATCCCTTACTTGATTATAAGAGTTTAGTTTATTTTAATAGATTTTTTCATTAGATTATAATAAAAACTGTTTGAGGAAGACACCATTGGAGATTTGTCTAGGTATGTACACATCAGGCTGTCATATTCTAGCTTCATTTGCCAACATCAGAAATCAGGGTGGTAAGAGCAAACCTAACCTTCACCCATATAGATTTTATTTATATCACATCAAGACTTCAGGTGTTTTAAATAATATACATCAAAAACTAAAAATTTTCTATCCTTAGTCCATGAAAACAATGATAGTTTATGAAAACATTGGTAGTGTTTGAAAAAAATATTATCTCAATATAAAAACATAAACATAATTAATTAAATTAAAAACATAAAAATGACTTTATAGCAAGAAAATCATTTGAACAGTTTAGCACCTAGTTTTTCAGGTTATTTTCATTCTGATTTGCTGTGCATTTAGTCGATATACAATTGTCCTATAGGGAAAAATACCAAAATACTTGGTGTTTCAAATGAAAAATGTTTTCTCCTGTAATTGATGGCAAATTTAGACACGATTTATTTCCATTATGCAGGGTGCAAGAGAACAGATTTTAATGACATAAATATTTCAAGACCATATATTAAGATTCTTCATGGGAATTTCCTTTTCTTTGGAGATATGGATATTTTGAATCTCTGCCTGAGAATAGTGAGGAGGGGTAAAAAAGATCCAAATTTTGAGGAGTAGAGAAGCCAATTAGGACATGGATATTTTTCTGATTCTTGGAATTAAGTGAGATCCTTGAGATCAAAGAGGTGAAGGGTGGTTAATGAACCAGAGAAATATATACCATGTGATTAAAAGCAATCTTTGAGGAGGTGGACTAGATTTTCATGAGAAAATCATAGACTGACGCTAAGAGAAATGGTACACAAAACCCCTAAAGAGTTATTCTGAAAACAAAACCTGAGCCAAATGTTTATTAAACAAACTATCTCTGAAAGAAATAAAAAAGAGAAAGATCCCTATGTAGAAAGATTAGACTCCATGCCAGAGTTTAGAGAAAGTAAAGAAAAATTAGAATTTTGGAAGCAAACCTCTTTAAGGGAACAGCATTCAAGCTGAGGGTGAGGATTACTGTATATCATAGAAGAATCTACCAGAAATCAGGAGAGTTTTACTTAGGTAAAGGTTTCTTTTACATAGGAGTATTTTCATCAAGGGAGACCAAAATTTAAAAAGTGGGGAATGAGAAGCAAATACGCAGCTGTGATTTAAAAATAGAGTAGCCAGACACAGTGGCACACATGTAATCCTGTGACTCGAAGGCTGAGGCAGGAGGATCACAAACTTGGGGCAAGACTTTAGCAATGTAGGGAGACCTTGTCCAAAAACCAAAACCAAAACCCAAACAAAACAAGGATGTAGTAATGTAGCTCAGTAGTAAAGTGTCCCCTGAGCAGTTCAATTCCCAGTACCAAAAAAAATAAAAAATAAAATAAAAGTAAAGAAAAAAAATTAAGGTAGACCACTCAGATAATTTGAAACAGTAAGAGTTTGGCCTCTTGTTCTGATGTGCTTGTATACTTGAAAAGCCAGTGTGGGCAGAACCACAGTAAATCAGATGGGAAGAAATAGGTGCAGCTGCATACAACATCGAAGTATGGAAAAAAACCTAGAATTCAGTGGCAAGACCTTGGGTATTGATGAATAAGAAAAGGAACTGTAATTGATCTAGTGAACAAATTAGCTCAGGGTGCTACACCCTGGTTTGTGACACTGATGGTGAATCCTTTTTTGATTTGTGTTTCCACTGCTAAAAGAAAAGATCCACGTCTATATGTATTTACTTGACTAGTTATCTCTTCTCCAGGTCATATGGGTTTTCTTTTCTTGTCAGCAAAAATAAATAATTGCAACTGCCCATAATTTAAACAAAATGTGATATTTAACTTTTAACCTAAAGCTTCCTCATCATAGCAGGAATGCTGCCTGCCTGAGCAGAGATGGAGCTCAGCCTGTGTGGTGGCGCAGTCCCGTTTTATTCTCCTCTTGTTAACTGCTTGCCATACAGACTTTGATGACCTAGCATCTGCTTCTGGAAGCAACCAGGAAAAGGAGGTCACAAGCAAGCACAGTGGTGATTTAAAAAAAATAAACTGAGGCATATTAAATTTTAAAGAGTTTATTTGAGCTGACAGAGGTCAATTCATGCATCAGGTAATGTTTGCATGCTCTTGCCAGGTTAGTATTAACCAGCTACATCCATAACTAGAAAGAATGAAGCATCTCTGGATACCCCACAGGCTGAAAGCATTGAATCTATGCAAAGGTTTGAAAAGTCAGTGTTTGGAAAGGAATTTGGATCCAAGGACAAGGAGACACTGCTAGGAATTTTGATACTTCCAAAGTGGTCTGCTTTGAAGGCTGTAACTTCTGGTGTTTCTCTTTTCTTTTTTAATCTAATAATGATCATTGTAAGGTAGAAAAAGCCCTCCCCATACCCAGTTTTAGCCCTCCCTTCCCTAAAGCCTATGGCAGTCCCTGCTCCAGCAGTTTCTCGCCTGAGTTTCCCACCCAAGTTAACACACCCTAACAGCCCAGTTAACTTTCAACCACCTCAGGGATGCTCAAAACCAAGATCACCAATCCTTACCCGACACAACAGCCCAAAATAACCAATCCATAGTCCATGATGCGTTTACCGCAGATCCTATAAAATCCTATGCCCCGCACCCCCTCCTTCCTTTTTCCCCCGCCGAGTGTCCACCTATACTGATTCCCGTGAATAAAGATCTCCTGGTCGCATGAGGTGTACTGTGTCTGATCCGGTCATAACCCTTATAATCATCATTAGTGTATGCTTTTTCTCCTGTAAGTCGTGATTCTTTATTCTGTTATCTCCAACACATGTACTACTCTCTTTTATGCCTTTGTAAGCTTTTGTTTTGGAACTTAAAGATACAAAGGAAGAGCCCAGGAAAGAAAAACAGACACTCCTACATTTACTAAGGCCTTTGTGAAGATAAAACACAAAAACCATATTGGAGTGTGGTGGGGGAATATCTTCAGCAAAGAACAGGAAGCAGAACAGACAGGTAGCTGCCCTGTGCACAAATGGGTAGCTATGCAAAAGCTCCTTCTCCAATATATTACAGGACGATGGTTCTGAAAAGGTTAGAAGAGATTCTAGGTTAAATTTGAATAAAGTGTGTTTTTTTTTTGTGTGTGTAATGATTTGCTTAGCATTTATTTGGTTTCCTAGAAGCCCCATGAAGTAGAGGTTAGATATTTCTTGTTTATTAGTTATCTCTGTTTATAAGTATATAATAAGGTACCAAGGAAATATTATAAATTGAATTCCAGGTAAACAGACAGAAAGAAATATGTATTAACAGGTTAAAGGAAGTCTAATATTCAGACCCCTAGAAATACTAGTTAAATCTTATGCTTAGGTATACCCAATAAATTAAGAACAAATGGATAAATTAAATGAAAATTGAGAAAATTTCCTAAAGGAAATGATTATCACAAATTAAACTGCTATCGTGGTGGAATTAAAGGTTAACCTGAATTTAGTGATGATCTTCTCTGGAATTCTATTTCTGTATGTGAGCACTATAGCATGGCCCTGTTTTAGCCAAATGTCCATTCCAACTGTGATTTGATAAATGGCCACTAGATGGCAATATACATTGATGAATTGAGTCATTTTTACCATTGGGTCCAAGTTGCAGTTAGATGGTGCACAATTTTCACAAAAATTTTAAAGATAAATTGAATAATTTACATCAGTTGAAACATGAGATAATTCTAAAATTGGATTAGAGTATTTTTTCAGGAAGTTTGAAATATTTTTGAGTTTTCATTGTCAACAAATATTCTTGAGTTGATAACTAGAGTAGATATTTATTCAGTATTGTGGTGTCAAAATGCTAATGCTGTAAATGACAGATATCATAGTTCTTGAAATATAATATTGATGTTTTGGCTTATATGTTTTAAATCAGCATTTCTGAATGCATGGTAATAGGAGCATTTAAAAGGCTGGATTTATAAAAGGTAAAATAGCTTTTTTCTGAAGGACTTTTTAGAGACTTAATATATTAACGTGTATAAACCTTCTCTTCCAAAGGAAAAGTATGTGAAATTTTCCAAATGGAATCCTTATAATACAGCATTCCCTCAGAAGACATTCCTTAGGGAAAATGCTGTTCTTGGTGAAGATTTATAAGCATGGCAAGTAATACCATTTGAAGTAAATGCAGGCATGTGTGAAAATGGTGAAATGTGTGAAAATAAATATAAAGCAAGAATATACGTACATCAAATATGGGTACTCTAAATCCAAGTAATTTTTTAAAAGATTATAATTTTTACCCTTTAAAAAGAACCTAACATTCATTGGCTATTTCATTATGCTTGTAAATAAATTATGTTTTGCTCTATAAAGGATAATGGGAAGAATTTTTAAAAATCCTGCGTTAATGAGCCAAAATAAATTGATGCAGTCAGAATGGATTTTTTCGCACATTTTAATTTTTTTCTTCATGTGAGAGGGAAATGGGAACAGAAACAAGAAACTGGGCACTTATTTCCAAAAAAAGCAAACTCTAAGGTTGTCATGGACAGATCTTTTACATCTTCTCTGAAGCCATATATTTCTCACTACAAATTCTTTTTCAGATTGATAAAACTGTGATGCTACAACATGCTATAGCATGAAAGATTCTGTCATGGCCTTTTAACTGAACTAAATTGAGAAATTACTTGGTGAGGTGTCATTGCAATCACACATGGATAGAACTAAATATCACACACAAGTTCCCTGTGACTGCTACCAGTTTCATGTGTTAGGCAGGAAAGGAATTCAAGTCTGATTAATAACTCCTGTGGATGATTTTGAATTAAGCAATCAATTTTGATTTATCGTCCTATGCTGCCATCCTGTGGTTACTTGAGAAATGAATAAAGTGGAGAAATTCAATGTTTAAAAAAATGATATGAGCTCTTGGTTTCTATGGAATAATAGGAAAATGGAACTGAAGCAGACATGTGCCTTCTGTCTCCAGAACGGATGATCTTCACTGGCATTCCTTCATTTATTTTCTCTAACTTCCACCCTGCAGAGATAGGCCGAGTTTAAAATAGTTGCTGCATAATGTATGAAGGAGAAAAAAATCCTGAGAGGACCTAACAGTGCTGAGAAATAATTGTCTCTTGTTCTTAAATATTCTCAAGGGAGGAGGGAGGAAGGACATCTATTTTCACCTTAATTTTCATTTGATCAAGAGAACTCGTTCCTTTCTGAACAGTTTGTCTAAACTAGGCTTTGAAAAATATCCATCATATCCATATAGTAATGAAAAAGCTAAAGCTGATCAGCATAGAGCTAGGCTGATTTATTTTGGAATACCACCACTTCAGGTTTTATCTTTTTTTATCTTAATGAAACATGCTGCTATTATGCAAGTGTTCTTGCCATTACTGCAGAATAATCTACCCTGTAATGGAATGAAAGTCTCTTTTAGGCAATTTACTGTAGAAATGCTTTCACTTATACACAGCAGATAATGAATTATCTTCTAAGAGAAGGCTAGCTTCTGATCACCTGTTTATAATTTCAAACAAATTCCTTGCTTTTTTGTAGTTACATTTAATAAAAAAATTTAAAATGTTAAGAATTAATTGCAATGACATAAATGTTTTTAATATTTACTTTTGTATTAATTGTCAAGTCAATTAAAATCATTAATTAGTGCAATAATTATCAGGAGTTTTTCTGTTAAAATTTCTACTTCACATAAATAGATATGATGAGGTTTTCTTTGTTGATTGAAGTCACAGAGGATAACAGAAGTAAAGAAAATTAGAATCCTAAGCTATTGATTCAGCTTTATGTTTAATTATTCATATAGCTTTTGATAATACATTTTAGAAAGCATTATATACTATAATTTTATTATTAAGTATTTATTTTTGGCACTTATATGTTAAGATATTAATAAACCATGGCTTTGACTAATCAGATGGAATACTTGGATACTAACTTGCTAAAGTTTATTTTCCCATTTATGCCTTCTAGTCATCTATTAAATAAGAACATTATTTGTCACATATTACTGTATTAAAAATCAAGTTGAACAGAATATTGTCATTAAATAAGTCTGTCTTTGTAATCCAGTTGAATTCCGTAAATATCATATTATAATGCAGTCACTTCATCAATTAAAGGTACATAGTTATAATCATTATTTTAAATTACACTAAATTTTCTTCTGTAGGAGAAAAAGCTATATGCATAATGAATCGACATCAAATGAAAGAGGTAAACAACAGCTTGCTAAATAAACAATGTAAAACAATTCTCCATCAAAGCTTCAGTAATTACTTTGTGGAACAGGCTGCCCTTGGTAAAACAATTAATTTTTCCTAACGAATTATGCAAGCCAATAGTTTTTCTTCATTAATGTTTTGTTGAAATGATTACATTTTATTAATGAATACCATAGAAGGGATTGAATCTTTATTCTAACTGATACGTATTTATGTGCTTAACTTGAACTAAATGTGTTTCCAGTATGTAATCAAGTTGGAATCAACCAAATCAATTTACTGGTTGGATGTCCTTCCAGAGATCTAGCTGCTTCACTTGGATGACTCTTCACCAGGAGAGTGATCCTGAAGATACCTTGGTTCTGCCAAGTATCATGTCAGTTCTTAATTACTGTCTATCTGATTTGCTAAAGGAGACTACTAGTGCCTCACACAGAACTTTATTATCCAACTCTAATTGATGAATTTGGATAAAAGCTTAAAATTCATCAGTGCAAAATAAATGACTGTTGACTGAGATGAAGCTCCTTCTCCAAAGGCGTAAGAGGGCAGGAAAAGTAATGCTAATCTTCATCTTGTGTGAGGATGAACATAGCCAGCCTGTGCTACTCTATTTTCAAAAGACGAATGGCCAGAATTATCAAAGAATACCTGAAGAAGAGAGGCAAAGCTCATTCTGTTCACATAACTGTTGTCAACCTAAAAACAAAACAAAACAAAAAAAAACTGGTTGCTGAACTATCTGATGCTTTGCTGCAAATGCCAGGGCTTCATCCTTTATATGACTGAATAGTATTTTGTTGTGTGTATGTATCACATTTTTAAAATCCATTCTCCATGGATGATCTTCTTGGTTAATTTCATGTCTTGGCTAGTGTGCATTGTGCTGCAATACAGATAGGTATGCTGGTGTCTCCCTGAGAGAATTAGTTTATGCCCTTTTTATATGTAAATAGTAGTGGGTTTGCTAGAGCAGATGGTAGCTTTATTTTCAGTGTTTTGAGGAACTTCCATACTGTTCTCCATTGGTAGCTATACTGATTGACATTCCCACCAACAGTGCATAAGAGCTGCCCTTTACTTCCTCACCAACATTTTTTTTAAGTTTTTGTCTTTTTGATGATATCCATTCTAATTAGATGAGAGGGTATATCACTGAGGTTTTGATTTGCATTTCCTTGATCAGTCATGTATACTTAATTATTTTTTCTCCTCATTTGTTACTTGCATATCTTTTTTTGCTTGTTTTTTGAAAACTATTCAAATCATTTGTCTATTTTCAATTGGATTATTCAATTATTGCTGTTGCATTGGTTGAGTTCTTCACATATTCTTGATATTAATCTCTTATTAGATATATAGTTTATACAAATTTCTCCCATTCTGTAGGGCATGTCTTGCCTCTGTTGGTGGTTTTCTTTACTGTGCAGAAACTTCTCAGTTTGGTATAGTCCCGTTTGTCTAGTTTTGCTTTTGATGCCTGTGATTTGGGGGTCTTATCCAAAAAAATCTTTGTTCGCCCCAGTGTCCTGAAGCCTTTTCAAGCGTTTTCAACAGGGCTCCTCAGGTTGGGCGGTGAGTGCGGCACCAGTGTTATTTCTCAGCTATTTGGGTTCTTCGGGAAGAAACTTCAACAGTTCTCATCAATATAACTTTCTATTTTCCAGTTTTGTAGCCCCGTAATGAAGCATCCTAAGTTTTTAATTATGGGGCACCACACAGAAGATGACAGTGTCTCAAAGTCAACATTATGCCTCCAAAAGAGCAATGAGTGCTTTGAGGTTCATTTAGGAAAGCGTGAGCAGTTCAAGTTGGGCTGTGTTTATGTTATGACATTTATAATGACAAGCCATCTGGATGAAAAGTAAAAGTTCTGTGAATTAACCAGATGTGTCCAAATGTTTACATTTGCAGCATCAACAGACTAGCTGGATTTTAATCTAAAATAATACTTGCCTGACTATAGGAGTGGAGGATCATTGCACCACTAAGGGTGTGCATCATTCGGGCAACATTAGCTATCACCTTTGGGTTATGGCAAGCTAGAGGAGAGTCATGGTTAGGAGCTGGTCCTTAGGAGTTAGTTAGTACCTGGCTTGAAGCCTATTTATTTTGCCTGTTAGCTGGGCCCCTTTAAACAAATTAGAAAACTTGGTTGTTCAGATTATTAAACATCTGCAGTGTTTAATCACATTTCTCTTTTAGAGTTGATATGAGGGTTAAATGAGATCATACAGGCTTTGTCGGACATAATGTATTAAACACATATTAGACATCATTATTGCATGCATGTTTATTTGTCACACATATTAATGTCTTTTATAGCAGGAACTGATCATACTCAGTAAAGGTTTGATAAGTGTAACAAAATGCTCTGATATTACAACAATTCCTCCTTTAAATAAAGATTAGGATTTTAACTCTTTCATGTTCTACCTCTAACAGTTTCCATCAATGATCAGGAGTGTCTCCTTTGGATATGGAACTGATGGCAGATATACTTCTTAGGGGCAGATTAGTTAAGAAAACTGGAAATTTCTTACTACCAAAATTAAAAACAATGTCAAAATAATTTATTTTATTTTTTATTAGTAAGGGCAATTTTTTTCCTCTATCCATGAGCACAGTGAGGTTTAGAAATTTGCTGTAAGTTGCCCAAATCATATAGGAGAAGGAGGATTCAAATAGAACATTATCTAACTCCCAAGGCCCCTCTTCAAACTCTGCTCTCTACTAATCCCTCACAATCAAGAACCGATGGCTAAATGTCATCTGAGTGACACGCAATTAGTTGTGTAATAATCCTTCAATCTTACAGGCAAGCTGGAAACTAATTATATTTAAATAAAAATTTAGTCAGCCTTTTGATGATGAAAATTTGGACATTTAGATATTGTCACACCATTGTGACAAAGGCACATCTCCACATGGGATATATATTCTACATTATGGGATAGCCTTTTAAACAAGTTTAATAAGAATACATAGTATAGATCTTATCTTATTCCCTTATGTACACACGACATACACATATATTGAGTGTCTACAATACCCAAAGCCTGAAGATACAGAATAGAAATTTCATGGGTTTCTTGCTCCAATTTGCAGACTGATACAGAGAGGCATTAAAACAATCAGTTGAAATACTACTACACTTTAGTATTGTGGAAATGCAGCAGGGATCACAGTGGCAGAAGAATGGAGTATTCAAATCTGTGACAAGGAGGGAAGAGAGGGGTTAGAACAGGTATCGTGGAAAATTGGATACTTAGTGTACTCAATAGAGTAGATCTTCAGCTGATCAGTTAACAGAAAGAACATTATAGCTAGAGGAGGCATAAAAAGCAAAGAAAAAAAATCCACACAATACTATGGTTCTTGGTGAACTGAAAACAATTTGGTGTGCTATGCAGAGTCCAAGGGGAGGAAAAATTATAGTGGGAAATGCCTGGAATAAATAGAAGGCAGATGAGAGAGGTCTGTGTGGGCTGTGCTTCAGGATGTGGGATTGATGCTGGAGCCAACATTAGACAATGAAAGATGATAAATGCAGACTTAGGAAAGATCACTCCATTGGGAATAAGGATGGCTGGGGAGACCGAGGACTGAGAGACCAGCTAGGGGACTGTTATAGTAATCTACCTGAAGGGTGAGTTGGGCCTAGTGAGTGCTCTCAGTGTAGGCTGGGTAGGAGAGCACCTTGGGGATCATTTCAAAGTTACTGATTCATGGGATCCACTCTAGATACGTTAAGTCAGAATTCCAGGGTCAGAATGTGGCATTGGTACTTAAAAAAACAAAAAACAAAAAACCCAAGTGACTGATTGTCATATGCATCAAGGTATGAGAATCCAGGTCCGCTGGACCATGAGAGTAGCTGGAGAGATAGAAGGCAAGGCTGAATTTGAGGCATCGTAGAACAATTTTTTAATCTTGAGTCAGACTGGAAACTATCTTAAGATAAAAATTCAGTCAGCATTTTGATGCTGAAATTTTGGATATTTAAATATTCAGGAGCTGAATTTGAGGCATTGTAGGCATTTTAGAACCCTTTTTTTTCATTTATTCTGATATCAGAATAACCAGATCTTTAAAAAAAAAAGGCAAATTATGAGTCAGTAAGCCCTGGGTGAGGCCTGAGATTCTGCTTTTCTATCAAGCTCCTAGGAGATGTCAAAACTCATACCATGCCTTGTGGAGTAAGAATACACATTTTTAAAGCAGAGAGTAAGGAAAAAAAAAGTTAAGAATAGCTTTGTAATTCTATGATAACTAAGGATTTCTTGTAATAAAACCTAGAAAAAAAATCACAAATGGTTTTGAACAAAGCCAGTATATTAATAGGCCTGTGAAATACAGGAGAGAGCTCACAAGTTCCCGAGTAGCCGAGGTACACATTATCAGCCTGAGACAGTGGCTGGAGGAAAAGGAGTTGATGAGAATGTCTGACAAGAGTGTGGGATGTGAGATGGGCTGAAGACAGATCCTGACCACAGTGAGAAGAGAGCGCCAAGAAGGTGAACTGCACTAGAAAAACCTCGTAAGGGATCCAGGAAGCTATCCCGTAGGGTAGTCGTGTCTCAGACACCAAGATGAGGGCGGTCAGCTCTGTCAAAATCTGCTGGAGAGTCCCTGTGAGACAATGGAAAGAGGCCCAGGGGATGTTCCAATAAGGAGGACCAGGTGATTTTGGGGTCTGTGGCTTCACAGTCCCTGGGATGGAAACCCAACCTCACTGAACTAGAGGTTCAGGAGGAGGATGCTACTTCTCAGAGATGCTGGCTGGGCTGTAGGAGGGGAGGAAGTAGGGAATGGGTAGAGATGGTTCAGAAGTCTAGGCAAGGTTTTATGTTTTTGTTTTGTTGTTTTCTCTCTTTTATTAAATTGTTTTTTCACTGATTCCGACAATCCTTTATAAGAGTTTGTTTAGCTCTTTTTGACATAAAAATATGTATTTTTAATTGATTTTAGACTGAATTATTTATTCTCAGTTGGTAGTTCAAGTCACTAAAACCCTTCTTAACATGTGATACTAATATTGTTCTTAATTCTGAATATAAATTGTATGCAAATAGCCTTTAAGTTCTGTTAACATAGATGGTGTACCTCACCCTATGATTCCCAGTTTTGCTGGCTCCTCCCCTTCTCTTCTCCCATGCAAGTCCACCTCACAACCTGTTCTTAGCACTCTCTCTTCATAGGGCCCCAGCTGGTACTGTTTTCCTTATTCAGGGTTGCTCTTTTACAAGAGTGTTATAATTTCATATTAGGGCTGGTGTTCATCTTTGATGTACATTAGAATCAGTTTTGGAAATCTAGATGCTAAGTCCTCATCTAGGCCGTTTAAATCAGGATCTCTGAGGTAGGCTCCAAGGCCCTGCATGTGATTCTTAGATGCACCCAGTGGAGAGCAGGAAACACTATCTCACAATACGTCGGTTTGGCACTTGAAAGAACAGCAGAAACAAGACAGTCACTGTTATGATTTAGAGATGAAGTGTTCCCCAAAAGCTCAAGTATGAGACATTGCAAGCATTTTCAGAGGTGAAATAATAAGATTATTAGAAGTATAACTCAATCAATGGATTTTCCCACAGATCTGGATTAACTGTGTGGTAATTATAGGCAGGTAGTTTGCAGCTGGAGGAAGTAGGTCGCTGGGTGTAGGAGACTGGGCCACACAGGTGTGGTGCAAGGGAGAGCTATCAGGCTAAACAGGCGAGAACATCCTGCTCTCTCTGGCCTTGGAACACCAAGACTTGGCCTCAGCCCCTTGCCAACTGATGTGCCTGGAGACTCTTCTCCCCCTAGCCCCGGAGACTCTTCTCTCTCTAGCCCCGGCTCTTTGCCAACTGATATGTCTGGCCAGACTTCTCTTCTTCTGACCTTGGCTCCTGCCCGCAAGCCCAGCTTCTTGCCACTTTCCCATAGTCCCAGACTGATACTAGCCCCACACAGATACCGGCCCTGCCTCCTAGTCAGCCAGCCCTGGCTTCTGGCTAACTAAGATGACCTTCTAGGCGATTGGCTATAAATCAATTAGGTAATCCTCTGGTTGAGCACTTTTATGTATATAAGCTCCTGCATTACAATAAATCTTTGAATTGTGTCAGAGCACACTGTCTCCCGGTGCCTGATTCCGGAGTACGTTGGCACTGTCGTCTCACCTCCTAAGAGATCACCCTGTTCCAGAAACAACAACAGCTGGGGATGAGCTTTTGGGGTTTATCTTTTGCTTCTGGTGAGTGGAGCTCTGTCTCTGCTTCCTGGTTTCCATGTTCCCTCTTTCATGACCTTTCACCATGATGTTCTGCCTCACCTTGGGCTCAGGGGTATGGAGTCCACTGTGGGTCCAAATGAACTTTCTCTCCTCTAAGAGTTTCTTGTTGGATATTTTGGGCCTAGTGATAAAAACTGACTAAAGCAGCCACTCTCCCCATTCTTTCACTGTACTCCCCTAAAACGCGTTATAGAACCTAGGAAGGTCACTCTGACCTTTTCCCTACCTTCTTCTTTTGAAGACTCTCATGTGAAATGTGTCTTGCTCGATAGCAGAGAAAGAGCACCAAGCAGGATCTGAACAAACAACCTTCAGTTCCCTGTAGTTGGTTATCAGATATCTTCCAATATTGCTTCTGCACAACTGTCCAAACCTACATAGTTTTCTCTGGGTCCTTTTGTCTTCATTTCTGATGGCTCATATTTAAGTGTTTGTTATACTCTTCTTTTGTTAATCTGTCTTTTGCTATAGAGGGGGCTTTCATTGCATCTTGCAATGAGAAAGAAAAACTTTTCTCCCCTACACAGCAAGGTTTGAGAAGCACTACTTTAATAACATTGGAACTTTATTTTTTGTGCACAATTTGAAGAAAATCAAAACATATAGGTTAACAAGTGAGCAGGTTCTTTCATATATATGTAGAGGATAGATTGATTTTCAGAAAGTTATTTTTATAATGTCACCAACAGTTATTGACAGGAGCAAGATTGATCATAGGCAGAAATTGTAGGCTAAGATAACTCTTGGGAAGGAGGTATGAATGAAGCTAGGCTATAGAATGAAGAAAACATCTAGAAACAGTGTCTGAAGATCCAAGTGACTGAATGGCGGCTTATAAAAATATTAGTATCAAACCAGAGGGAGCTGGAGAGGGGACAATAACTGTACCCAGGGTAGAGCTTCAAAACTGAGATGATTTTACAGGGTTCTATGTTTACAATGAGTGGGGAAGGATTTCACATGGAGTGTCAGATCCTTTTAGAACATCTCTTTCTCCTTGAAACATGAAGTTGATTCTGAAACAGTCAGAGATAGCCTTGCTTTCATCAAGAACACCAAAAATAAACTATGCAGACTGGAGTTGAACCATGCTAGGAAGAAGAACCTAACCCTTATAACCTGGCTCTTTTCCTAGTAATTTTCCAGTATGTATTTCATGTGTACCTGAATGTCTACTCTGCTGGACAGAGGTAAACCTTTCTCTCTGTGGTGTTGCTCCTATTGGAGGAATAATAAAAGATGTTAAAATTAGACTGAGTTCCAAGGGGAACACTACACAGAACTTCCTTTAGTCCCTTGGATGACCTTGGTAGTTATAAAGTGGGAAGAAACTTTCCTTTAAAATATTTTTTTTGTTGTATCCAAGTTATTTTTTCTTACAGATAGCCCTTAAGATAGTTGAGTACATTGAATAACAATTCCTCACTTTAGGGTGAGTGAGACATTGTTGTTCATACCCAACTGTCTTAAAGTTTATTTTTATCCTATGTTTGAGATATAAATAAAGTAAACATTTATTTATTTATATAAAAATATTTGTTGTGAGAGATTGACTCACAGGATTAGGAGGCCAAGCAGTCCCTCAATATGCTGTTTGAAAGCTGGAAGCCCAAGAAACCTGGTGGTATTATTCCAGTCCAAGCCCCCAAACTCGAGAATCAGGGAGCCAATGGTGTGTGTCCCAGTCCAAGTCATAAGGCCTGAGAAGCAGTGGCCCACTGTGTGAGGAGAAGATGAGCGGCACAGTGCAAGTGAGAGAGCGAAGTCACCCTTTTTGTGCCTTTTACTCTACCTAGGCCCTCAAGGGTTCGGATGATGTTCACCTACATCAGAGAGGACAATGGAGTTACATTTAAAACCCCATTTCTGTCTGCAACTATGACCATTGATTCATTTGAAGAGGTTGTTTCTACTGTGGGAATAGATGACCCACCAGTCAGTTGCTAAATGATCACTGCAACTGAGAAGCGGACATTTGGGATTACATTAAGTAAATCCAAATGACCATTTAAAACCCCCCAATTTAAAAGCCTTTCATGACTGAACAATTGCTTAGTCATACAAAAACCAAAAAGTATAATCAACTGGACAAAAGTTAATTCAGGGCAAAACTAATTGAGTGTAGTTTGTTCACATTACAATCAACTTCAGTGTTTTTCAGTCTTTTAAATTATTGAAATTAAAAATTAGGAAGTGTTTAAATCCATTTTAAGTTCCTTTAATGGCAACGTTATAATATATTAAAGATAGATGCTATTAGCTCCTACAATTACTCCACATTTATCACAGTAATTATGAACTAGCTATTGTGTTTATTGTTGAATTAATTTGATTATAAATGCCAAAAATCATTTTAATGAAATAATTCTTTGTTGCTAAAGACCTATTTAGTATGAGCACTGTATATTGAAACTTCATAATTTGTAACAACATCAATATGTAATCATTATAAAGTAGAAAGTTAATACTAAATAATTAACAATAATTAAATCTAAGGAATTAGGATTTATTAGATAGCTTATTCTAATTTATATTGACATAAAATAATGTAGCTTAGAAATTACTATGTATTTGTTTGAAGGAAAGTTTTAAATTCTTCTTAGGCTTCTTTTTTCCCCACTCCAGAATTATGTATGTGTATGTGTGTGTGTGTGCACGTGAGAGAGAGAGAGAGAGAGAGAGAGAGAGAGAGAGAGAGAGAGAAGGAAACAGTATATTAAAATGACTCTTCTTAAAATTAGCTAAGTGATTCTTTAGAACTACCTTAGCCAATGTGAGTGCCACATGTGGCTATTGAGCACTTGATTTGTGTATCAGGTTATTTTCTATTACTGTGACAAAATACCTGAGACTAAGTACCTCATAAACAAAAAAGTTCATTTAGCTCACAGTTTTGGGGGCTAAAATCCAAACAGTATGGCACAGGATCTTGCACAGTCCTCCCTAACTACACCATCTCATCATGGTGGAGAGCACCATGACAGAAGCATGTGAGAAAGGTAATGGTCACCTTATAAGAAAGGGAGCCACAGGATGGAGAAGGGTCAGGTTTGCTTTTTAACTAATGGCTCTATTTTGAGAACTATCGTAGGGTTCAATGGGAGCTACTTTAATCCATTACGAAGTGGGCAATGGCTCCAGTGACCTAATCACCCTCCTGAGGCTCTGCCTCTTAAAAGTTCCATGGCTTCTTAACATCACTACCTGGGGACCAGGCTTTAGATACATGAACTCTTGGAGGGCAAACTTATGCAAACTATGGCAGCATGTGCAGTAAATTAAGAAGTGCTGGTCCATAGTTTTGAAGACTTACTCCGAGAAAAAGGATGTAAAATATCTTATTAATATTGTTATATTGATTACATGTTGAAATGGTATTTTAATATACATTGATATATTGGTTTAAATGAAGAGGAGAACAAACTTGGTGAGGTGGGCAGTGGTCAGAACAATAGGACACTGAGAGTCAGGCTAAGGACTTTGGATTATGTCATAATTACTAAGAAGACATTGGCATTGGCAGGTTTTGAGAAGGTAGTAATATGGTCAGTTATAAAAGAGCTCATTTGGTTTCTGTGATTAGAGAAGAGATGAGATCACTGTTTAAAAAAAACAAACTGGGACTGTTCTTAGTGCAGGGCTAGGAGGCGGGAGTTGTGGATGCTCACACTTTATGGCTTCCTTTTGAAGGAAGAATAGAATGAATGGACAGCAAGAGCAATGTGGTGGCTAATTTATGTGTCAACTTGACTGGTCCACTAGGTGCCCACATATTGGGTCAAAGGTTATTCTGGGTGTCTTGGGAATGTCTTTGGATGAGATTACCACTTAAGTTGGCAGGCTGAGGAAAGTGGACTCCCTCCCCGCCCCCCATGCTGAGTGGCCCTCTTCCAACCAGTGGAAGGCCCAAAGAGAACAAAAAGGCTGGCCCTTCCAAGGAAAAAGGAATTCTTTCTGCCTGACAACCTTTGGATTAAGACCTCAGCTTCTTCCTGCTGCAATGGTACATGTATAGTCAGCCCTCCATATCTGCAGGTTCTACATCTGCAGATTCAACAAACTGTGAATTGAAATATTAAAGGAACAAATTATGTTAGGACTGAACATACAGACTTTTTTCCTTGTCATTATTCTCTAAACAATGAAAATAATATTTGCCTCCTATTAGGTATATCCTTCCATGGAGATAAACATGTGCATACACATACACACAAAGGTTATGCGTAAGTTGCAAATACTATGCCATTTTATATATGGGTCTCAAGTACACAGATTTGATATTTGTGGGGATCTTAGAACCAATCCCCCAAGAATACAGCGAAAGACTGCATATATATATCCTTTTGCTTCTGTTTCTCTGGAGAATCTTAATACAAGGAATAATTTGGGATGTGCTTGTTTGGAACGCAAGATCCAAATTTGTTGACATTATTGGCTTCCCTTATCATGAATCTCTTAAAGTTCAGTGTCTCTGGCTATCTAGCTTATAAAATCTAAAAACTCTTTTATTTGTGTTTTAGGATAACAACAACAGTATCAGCAAAAACCTCTCAGAAAAACCTGTCCCTTATGTGTCTTCTGAAAACAAAATTATCACAGAAGTTCCTACTTATTTGCCAACTATATTTTGGTCCTATTTATTTGCCATCACAGAGAGAATTGTATTTTGCAGAAGTCAAGGTGATTTTGCATGCTATGCGATTAATCTTTATGAGACCAATGAGCACCAAAATTCAACACAAGAATAAAATTAATTATCCAAAGATGTGGGGGGAAAGCATCTATGCTGTCTATGACTTTTATATATTCTGCCCCTTGGCATCTTTGGATCCAGGCTGTATCCCACTCAGCAGCAAGCCAAGAAAAATGAACACAACTCAGACATTTTTACTTTGAGCGCCTCTGTCACTATTTAACATTCTATCTTCATATACTGCCTACATTGTTAAATTGCCTGAAACTGCAGAGCAGTCAAGCAGTACACAAATTAAGCCACAAAGTAATCGGATTTCAATCACTAAATATTCACAGCTCAATTAAGTTATTTACTGAGATGTTTGTCTTAGCTGTTGAAATCTTTGCATATTTATAGCCACTTCACACTAACCTTTTAAAAATATCCTGATGTGAAAATAAAAAGCCACATTTGTTTTATAATGTAGGTTAAAGTTATGGCTCCAGGTATTTAAAAATGAATAAAAAGTCAATTACCTTCAAGTTTTCCAAGAGTATGATTTGGTATCTAAAATAGAAAGCCGACTACAAATTGCCTGATTATGCTTTTGTTTCTGAAACAGAATATTTAAAAAAAATGTGATCCAAGTTACAATCTAATCTTCTGTTCTTCCTTCCATTTTGTGATGTTATAGATGGATCATATTTCCCAGATTCAGCACTGCTATATTCTGCTTCATATTGAACCATAAAATTCTGAGAGTGGCTCTGGATAACTTTGTTCAGTTCAACTTTTGAAGTTTCATTTCCTCCACAGCAATAAGAAGAGATAAA
The DNA here is from genome assembly GCA_028644305.1 of Xerus rutilus. Lineage (NCBI taxonomy): Eukaryota > Metazoa > Chordata > Mammalia > Rodentia > Sciuridae > Xerus > Xerus rutilus. Next base: position 37,478,619 of record CM053412.1, read on the forward strand.
GGCTGCCTAAGATAGGATGGTTCCTGTGTTCATCTGATGATAATAAAAAATCGTTTTGAATCTTTAGGAAAAACTATATGCTAATAGGTTTATAATATGCAATAATAGTAACTAATACTTGTAGCAAGGCCTTTCTAAGAGTTAGAAATAATAAGTACAGATACTTCCTTTGATCTTTGAAGAAAACTCTTTTTAACCTACATTAATTAAATAAGAAACATTTAAGCTTGAAGATGTCAGTTGCCTAGGCTAGTATTATGCTGGAGACACAGCATATTCTAAACAGGTCTGTCTGAATGCACAGCCTATGCTTTCAAATATTGCACTTTATTGATCCTTTTATATGAAATGACGCTACTATATAAATTTCTCATTGCTGCTGTTACAAAGTACCACAAAATTAGTGGATTAGCACACATTTCAGTTAAAAAAATCTGAAATAGGTCCTATGCAGTTAAAATCAAAGTCTGAGTTCCTTCAGGGGTTGCCAGAGAAAATCCATTCTTTGTCTTTTTCAGCTTCTAGAAACTGCTGACATTTCCCTACTTCTATGATTCTTCTTCTTCTCTGACCTGACCCTCTTGCTTCTGCTTCTGAGCACCCTTGTGATTCTTTGGGTTTATCTTGATAACCCAGTAAAATCTCCTTATCATGAGTCCCTTAATTTAATCACACCTGATATGACCCTTTTGCCCCATGAAGTAACATATTCACAGGTTCAGAAGACTAGGATTATGACATCTTGTGTAGGGGGACCCACATTGAAATTAAAAAAAAAATTTTAGAATGTGCCTTGAAAAACTACTATTACCTCTGTGTATGACAGTAATGTATGTTATATGTAGAGTGATACAATTAAATTTGCATTTTCTATGGTGAAAGCTTGAGTAAGCATGATATCTGTACTCTTCAGGAATATGTGAGTTGCATAATTGGCCTTTGAGAATATGGAACTTCACCATGCATAGCTCTTGCTAGGACATAAATTCCAAGAACCATCTATCTGTGAGGGCAACTCAGCCAGTTTACACCCACCAGACTGGGGGAATCTGTTTTACAATCATATGTTACAGTTCTTTCTTCCTGTGTAAGGACCATGTATTTAATGTAAGAGGGCAAGAGAACTTTGAAAAGATATTTATATTTTTAGATGTCTTAGAAGAGATGTTTAAAATATTGTGAAGACATGGGTATTAAAGATTTGTGGGACTGAAAATACCATGAATTTAGGGATTTTTGTTTGTCTGTGTTTCCTAAAAGTAAATCTAATACATTCAATCTCATATATCTTTAAAGAAGATACATATTAATTTTTCCATGAGTAGCCCAAAGAGAAAAGCTTATTAATGTTGTCATTATTTTTTCCATGGGGTATATTGCTATCCTTCATTCTATCATCCAAAATGTCAATAAAGTAACAATTCTTTTGTTACATTCTGAGGAGATAATTCCCATTTCTTTTACTGTTTTTCCTTCCTTACTTTCTACCACCTGTATCTTCTTCCCTCCCTTCTTCTCCTTTTCCTCTTTCTCTCTCTCCTTCCTTCTCTCCCTCTCTCTCTCCCTTTTTCTGTGGCATGTTTAAGACCAAATTAAAGTGTAATGCTCATGGTTAGAATCTCTTTATGTCCTTTTTCTAAGATTAATATGACATTAGCAGGGTGTGGTGATGCATGCCCGTATTCCCGGGAACTCGGGAGCCTGAGGCAGGATGATCGCAAGTTCAAAGCCAGCCTCAGCAACTTAGTGAGGCCCTAAGAAACTTAGCTTGACCCTGCCTAGGAGAGGAAAAAAGGATTAATATGACATTGATTGACCATTTCTCCCAAACTTAAATATTGGAAGATTTTTGTTTTCTCCCTCTCCTCTTGTAGCTGGAGAATAGTATTTTCCCATTCCATTTGTGTCACCAAGTACTTCCCAAGTTAGGAAAACTAATGGAGGAAAGGAATTATTTTTTTCTCATTGAATATAATTAAAAGCAGAGAGAGAGGCATTTTAACACAATGCACAAAAGACATTCTTTCAGAGATGCTTCTGAAGCCCTCTTTAGCAGCTCCCCATCCCTCAAAAAAAATGATGCTGAAAAGAAATGACTGGGCAGGCTCTGAAGCTGAGGGGAGGGACCTCAGAGGGTGGGAGGGAAGGAGATGGAGAAAGGATGGAAGAGCTTCCTCCAGAGAGGAGAGTGTTTAAGAAGCACAGGATGAGAGCTGGCATGGTGGACCAGGCCTATAATACCAATCAGGAGGCTGAGGCAGAAGGATTGCGAATTCAAAGCCTGCCTCAGCAACTTAGCAAGGCCCTAAGCAACTCAGCGAGACCCTGTCTCTAAATTAAAAAAAAATATATATATATAAAAGAGATGGGGATATGGCTCAGTGGTTCTGTGCCCATGGGTTCAATCCCCAGCAGGATGGGATCAGGTCTGCTTACCAGTGAGGAGTCTGTGGCTGGGCTGCAAAGACTGTTTCTACAGAAAACTCTGCACCTGTGCCCCCATGGCTTGCACCTGAGCTCCTGAGCTTTTCTGAGTATCTTTTAGGACCTACCTCATCTGTGCCACTCAGGAGCACAGTTGAGGTTTTATGGATGGATATTCTTTTTATTTTTTCTCTATAGGAAATGAATGTGCCATCCTTACTTTTTGATGCTGTGTGTAATAAAGAGGTTACATAAGCATTAAGCTTATTAGAAATCATATTTCAAAGGACAGATGCTTTGTTAGTGAAGGGTTTGGAACATGATTTGATCTGTCAGTGTAAACAAAACTGCTGCTGTCATATTTTCTTCTTTGAGGCTGACAATACTGATTACTGCCTATAACACATGCAATGTGGGAGCTGATAGATGGATGCTGGTTTTCTGTACCTTAAATTGTTTTCTAAATTTCTGAGTCATCTTCCTATACTATTATCCTTTTTTTTCTGAGATAAGATATTAAAAATTCTTACCTTTCTTTTGAGAGAAATGAAAGTTATTAATTCAAGCTCAGAACAGTTGAGAATTCGGATAAATGTGTTTGCCTCTCCATTTGAACTTTCAATAGAATGGTAATATAATTTGTTATAATTATTGTCACCTCAAGTGCTAAGCTTCACTAGAATGAGGCATATACTTCCATTGGAACCTTAACCTTGTAGTATAAACTTGCTCACATTTTGCCTAATCATTAGATTGAAAACTCATGGAGAAAAAGGATGGAAAAAATTCATGAGAAATTTTTAAAAAATCCCTTGACAAATATTAAAAATAAGCTGTCTTTTGATATCTCAGGCAAGTTCAAAAATAGACTTTGCTATATATCGAATTATATCCCTTCTCAAATATGTTGAAGCTTTATCCCCCTCCAACCTCAGAATGTGCCTTTATGTGGAAAGTGGGTCACTGCATATGTTGTTAGTTAAGATGAGGTCATACTAAAATAGAGTTGGCCCCTAATCTGATATGAGTGGCAGTCTGATAGCACGATGGCCATATGAAGACAGACACACACAGGGAGAAGGCTGTACAATAAAGCAGAGAGAGAGTTTCGCGTGCTGCATCTCTACGTCAAGGAATGCCAAAGACTGCCAGCAAGTGCCATCAGCTAGGAAGAAACAAGGAAGAATCCTCCATACAGGTGCCAGAGGGAGCATGACCCTGCCTTAGTCTTCCAGCTTACAGAATTGTGAGCCAATACATTTTTGTTGTTTTAAGCTATTCAGTTTGTGGTACTTTATTATGAAAAATATAAGAAACTAATACAGACTCTCCTCCCCAAGTATTTCTTAATTATAAATATGACAAATTCTTCAGAAATATTTTTTTAATAGTGTGATTTTTAAAATTTTTTTTTTAGTTGTAGATGGACACAATATCTTTATTTTACTTATTTTTATGTGGTGCTGAGGATCAAACCCAGTGCCTCACGCATGTGAGGCAAGCACTCGCTCTACCACTGAGCCACAACCCCAGCCCCCAGAAATATTTCTTATGATAATTCAGAAACTGCTACGGCTTCTCCTGCCTGGGAATGCAAGGCTTTCTTATAAATGGTTCAACTGATTAACTCAAGATAGTCTCCCTCATGACTGTAAAGGACTTTGATTATATTTTAAAAATCTAATCATGGATTGGAAACTCTGAAACTGTGATCTAAAATAAGTCTTTTCTCTTTATTTTTTTTATTTAAAAATTTTTTTTTTTTGGTATTGGGGATTGAACTCAAGGGCACTCGACCACTGAGCCACATCCCCAGCCCTACTTTGTGTTTTATTTTGAGACAGGGTCTCATTGAGTTGGTTAGTGCTTTGCTATTGCTAAGGCTGGCTTTGAACTCTCGATTCTCCTATCTTAACCTCCCAAAGTGCTGGGATTACAGGCGTGCACCATGATGCCTGGGCTCTTTTCTCTTTATAAGTTGATTATTTCAGGCATTTTGTTATAATAATGGAAAGCTGACAGACTCACTGTTGAAAGGGTGTGTGCTTTCTAAGAAGTGGTCGAGGTGTCAGTACTGAAAAGGATTAGATTAGATCAAGCCTGACAAATTATAATCAGACCTTACAGAAGATGTATCTGTTTCAGTAGAAGTATTAACAGCAGTTGCTGGAGATGGCAGTGTGTTGAGAGAAGGGCTTTGTTCGTAAAAGTTTATGTCTCCTCTCTTAAAAAAGTTTTAAGAAACTTTGGTGATCATAATGAAATGCATTTGTATTCACAGTTTGTTTGGAGTGTAGGTGTAGATTTTTACTCTTGACAATTAGAATTCACAGTAAATGATTTAAAAGTAAAAGAGTTAATGGAAGGATATACACATAGTGGTCCTCAAAAGGAAAATTGTTGAACTGAAATTCTGCATCCTTATTAGTATGGCCAAGATGGTTGCTTTAAGTGTAAAAGTTTAATTTGCATTTTGCTTAAGTGGGGTTTGCAATTATTTTGTTACACAAAGGGATCCTTACATTGAAGAGATAACTTCTATCTATGTTCAATTTGAATGTGAATGTGCTCCTGGCATTAGGACTCTGTTGAATCCAACACTCGCTGTCTTAAAAAGGCTAACCATTGAAGCATCTGGAGCTTGAAACAGCTCTTTTCATAGCTCCTGTTTCTAAGAAGACCGTTTGGAAGCTTTCATGTTAGAAATTCTAGTTTATCTGAGAAATTAGGAAACACTTAAATGAAAGTGCCTACTATCATCAATAGAATTTTAAAAAAAAAGAAGTTCATTGAAAGATTTTAGTTTTGAATGTAGGAAAATTCCTTGGTCTTCTGCCAAAACTAAAGGAGCAAAACTCTGGTCTGATAACAAAGATAGCTTAGGTTGAGATTTCTCCCTAGTTACCAAGAAGGACGTTGCATCCAGAAACTCATTTTACATAAGAAAACCACATCCTGCCTGTTAATGCGCAGTAGACCCAATAGCATGGGAACCAACATGGAACCAACAATCCTAACTTTGTTGAGTTAAGAGCTGTTGACTCAAACCTCTCACCCCAGTGAGAATGGCTATTATGAATAAGACAAAGATTAACAAATGTTATAGGATGTGGAGGAAAAGAAATGCTCATACATTGTTGGTGGGAATGTAAATTAGTACAGCCACTAGGGAGAACAGTATGGAGCTTCTTCAAAAAACCAAAATAGATCTATTTTATGGGTCCAGTTATCCCACTTCTGGATTTATATCCAAAGGCAACAAAATCTGCATATTAAAGAGATCCCTGCACATCCATGTTTGTTGCTGTACTATTCACAAATTATTAAGACATGGAAGCAACTTAGGTGCCAGTAATAAATGACTGGGTAAGGAAAATATGGTGTCTATATACACAGTGGAAAATGATGCAGCTATAAAAGAATGATATTCTATCATTTATAGCAAATTGCAGGACATTACATTAATGTAAATAAGTCAGTCACAGAAAGAGTTTGCATGTTTTCTCTTGTATGTGGGTATTAAGAAATGGGGATTGGGGTGTGTGATAGTGATTACTATAGACTGAGAACTGGGGCAGGGATAGTGGGAGATTAGGTAATAGGTACCCAAACCCAGTTAGTTAGAAATAAGTTCTAGTGTTCTGCAGAATTGTGGAATGACTATGTTTACAATAACCTATTATATATTTTATAAATAAATAAGAGAAACTTAAAGTCCTCAAACATAGTAAAGATAAGGAGATAGAAATGTTACTGATTTTATCAATGCATATTATATACATGTATTAAGACATTACACCATTCATTTTTGATGAACACAATTATTATGTGTTAATTAAAAATTTTTAAAAATGTTTGAGAAAATGTAAATGTGAACTACCCTGATTTGATCATGACATGCTATATACATGTATTAAATTATCACATGGTAACCCTCTACATTTCTAAAATCCAAATAAATAACAATTAAAGTAAAAGCTATTGGTGACTTCCCAATTCTGGATTAAGTCACAGAATTCATCTAATTAATGGTGAATGGTTTGGGCTTGACCATCCAGGATGGACAGCATCAGGCGCCAGTTAAACCTGATTCCAAATTTCTGCTCTATTAGGAAGGAATATTAACTTATCCAGCTAAATAAAAATATTTCAAAGGTACTCTCTCAGGTTTTGAGAATTTTGACTTTACCCTTTTGAAAAGTTTTTCATTGGGTAGTAATTTTTTAGATCATATTCTAAATGCTTCACATATATTCACTCATTTAAATGTTGTCAAATGATATTGTACTTGGTCAGAAATATATTTTCTTTTGCAGATAAGTAAAATTCCACATATAAGTTATAGTAACTTAATTATCTTTTCAATTAATATATATTTTTATCCCACCCACATTAGAGAGCTATTGATTGCTACCTTACAAGTTATTACAAAACAAAACAGCCTCAGAGATAAGCATTGTTATCTTTCATAGTTTCTGAGTTACAGGAATCCATTTTGGAGGGTCATCTTGGAAGCTGGCTACCACACCTAGACACAATTGATAGAAACTGTATGAGACAGATATATGGCAAAATAATCAATGTTGCATTTGCTAGAACATACCTATTTTAGTATTGTTCTTTAGTATCATTTTCTTTATCAATGACTAAACATTAAAGTATGCTTATAATAACAGATGGAAGCAAATTTATTTTCCATATATTCTACTGCCATATATGTAATTAATTTTATTTCATTTTTCAGCTTTATTGAAGTATAAATGAAGAATAAAAATTACATTTAAGGTATATCTTATATTTTGATGTCGTTATACCCTATGAAATGATTACCACAATAATGCTAATTAACAGCTCAAACATCTCATATAGCTTTTATCTGTGCATGTGTGTGTGTGTGTGTGTGTGTGTGTGTGTGTCTGTGCAGAAGAGGGGGGGCCAGAATTTGCTTAAATGTTAAATTTAGAAACAATAGGAATAAGACTCCTATAAAACACTCCTGCACTCACACACACATTTTTTTATGTTTTTTTTTTCTTCTGGCCATAGTATCAGTCATCCACTGAGAGCAATAAAGGATGCTATAATGAGAAAAGGCTATTCTAATTCTAGGGCACTACTTACACAATGGGGAAATCTGAATGATTAAATAGAAGCTTGAGTTTTAATTAACTTTGGACACTTGAAGTTGAGATCTATGTTTCTCTCCTCACTGGTTTGCCTTTGCAACAATAATATAAAAGACTATTTTCAAATTTCTGATTTCTTATACTATTCTGCTGGGGAAATGGAACCAGTAAGACAAGTAAAGGCAGTGAACGAAGGTGAGGCAATAAATGGGTCAGCACTGTATTGTTTCATTTAAATAATAATAAACATTTATTAATACAATATACATTAACATAAATAATTGTAACCCTAGGGATTTTTTTCATCATCATAAAAAATCAATTATTTTGACATTCAGGTGACTGACAGTCATTTCTCTTTGCATTGATACTTCAAGGTGGATTGAAAGATCCTAAATAGTTCCATCTAGACTTTTGGATATGCTTACTTTGCAGGTTAATCTTTTTCTAAAGATGATTACTAACAACTTTATTATTTAAGATACATTAATATTTTATCAATTAAAATGAACTATGACTGCTATGATGTAGAATTAACAAATTATCTACTCTCTACCATGTAAACCACTGACTGATTCCCTCCCCTTCATTGGTTGTATATATCATCTTGACCTGTAAATGCAAGCAGGAAGAGTGACACCATCTGAAGTCAGATGTAGATTCTATTATCTGCCCCTTTCTGCTATTTCCTTGCAGTTATGGAGATAAATAAAACTACTTGAATAAGAACAAGCAGAGGCTATTTCTTCAGAGCTTATTGTAGCAAGGTAGCAGAACACTATCACTGTCAGTTGGCTAAGAGTCTCAGGCAGCAAGGGAAGTGGAAAAAGGGAAGGCTTTAGGCATGTTCTGATCAAGGAGAGGGCTCAAAGAGCAGCTGGAGTGGATGACTAAGTTCTGGCTACTTTTAGCTGCCTGTTGTGAGGACTGTAGCTTAGAGTTCTATTGCTGAATGTTTCCTAGACACTGATTGTGGCTTTGGTCTCTAACTGGGATCTTAGAATTGGGACACCAACATCCTATTTATACATCAAACATTAAGTGATAAGTCTAGAACTCAAGACACATCAAGGGTTATGAAAACACTCTGGACTGAAAAGAAATGTGCAATGCAAAACAAAAGACAGAATCTAAAGAAACAAAATAAATAATGTTTAATTTTGAGTCCACGGAAGACAACACCCTCATCGTTTGAAGACAATCTGTGGGTGAAATTTTCTCAACTGGCCACAAGAGCAGAGAAATAATAGTTATAATTAATGAAGGTCTTCTATGAAAATCATTCTAAAAACAAAGTTACAACATTCTTTGCCAAAACTTTTAAAGTAAATTTAACGTGGTTCATGGGAGCAATTGATTGGGTTTATATGATACGAGGTACGGCTTCCTGTACCCTTGAGTGCATGATGGGGAATCTGTCAGCACCAACTCTCCTCATAGTGATATCCTTCAAGGGGGATTCCGTTTATAATGTGAGTATTGGTTAAGGTCCACTTTCCTGTTGCCCAGATGGATTCACTTAACTCTAGTTAAACTGAAAATTCTGCTACCATCAGGCATCATTATAATTTAGATTGTGGAGGAGGAGCCTTCTGGGATGCTTTGGATGCATCAGAGTGGCAAAGACATATTGTACAGTTAATTAACCTCACAGAAAGATGAAAGAAAACTACCCAGCAGCACAAACTTGACTTATGTTTATTTTTGTATTTGTGCTTTTTGTCCTCATTTGGTTTTCTTTTCCCCAGCCCACTGCCATATGCTGCTGGGACTCCACTGTAATTATCCTACCCACAGATGAAACACAAAGTGAAACAAAACAAACAGAGAGAAACTTCACCACCACAATTCAGGGTTCTGCTTTGAGGCAAGTGCCTGTATTTATTTTATCACAAGACAAAACAACTTATTTCACATGGAAAAAGTATACTGAAACTTTTTTTCGTGAGAGGTGTAGCCACAACAAATTCATAACTCATACATCTGAGCCTGTATTGAAACATTTGGGGATACATACAACAAAAATTATATCCAGAGATGCATATTAGAAATACGTGGGATGCTTTAAAAATATTCAGTCCCCACTTCTACCAGGAGGAAATAAATCAGAAATTCTGAAGGTGGAACTCAGGCACTAGGAGTTTATTTAATCTCTGATCAACTCCTCCACCCCTGCATGGACACATATAGGTGATCTGATACTTAGTATAAAAGCACTGAATTATATTATCTTAATATTTGAGATAATAGTACTGCTATATGTGTTCTCTAAGGATAGTGTTATTTGGTGTAGTTTTATTGATGAGTAATTAATTAACAGTCAATCTCTTTGGGACTAGTTAATAAAGGTGAACTATCCAATTAATTTTCAGATCTAAACTTAGGACTGCAGAATTTAAGCATTATAAACTGAAATTTCAGAAACTTAATCTATTTTTAGTTGTATTGGTTCAAGAGACTTCTATAATCTGAGTTTAATTGTTCTGACCTAAGAGGTCCATCTGGGCAAAGAGAGAAAATACTTTCATAGTTTCTTCAGAGTGTTTGATGTGGTATTTTTCAGTTTCTTCAGAGTGTTTGATGTGGTATTATACTGCCTTAATATAAGCCAGTAGAAGTTACTGTTATGATTTAGATGTGGTATCCCCCCAAAGCTCATGTGTAAGGCAACGCAAGAAGATTCAGAGGAGAAATGATTGGGTTGTAAGAGTCTTAACACAATCAGTATATTAATACCGTGATAGGGATTAACTGAGTATAATTGACGTGGTAGGGTGTGGCTGGAGGAGGTGGGAATTGGGGCATGGCTTGGGGATATATATTTGTATCTGGCCAGTGGAGTCTCTCTCTCTCTGGTTCCTGATTACCATATAAGCTGCTTTCCTCTGCCACAGTCTTCTGCTATGATGTTCTGCCTCACCTCAAGCCCTGAGGAATGGAGCTGGCTTTCTATGGACTAAGACCTCTGAAACCGTGAGCTCTCAAATAAATTTTTTCTCCTCTACAGTTGTGCTAATTGGGTCATTTAGTCAAAGTAGTGAAAAAGCTGACTAAAACAGTTATTTAACAAATAAATTAGAAGGTGGTAATGTATGACTATGCAGGTGGCAACTTGGAAACCAATAACGAGCAATTTCTTGTTTTCTTAAGTCTTGATGACAAATCACAATCCTTTTTTTTTTGGTACTGAGGATTGAACCCAGAAGTGCTTTTACCACTGAGCCACATCCCCAGCCTTTTTTATTTATTTATTTTTTATTTAGAGACAGGGTCTTTCTAAGTTGTTTTTGTTTTGTTCCTTAAGGCCTCACTAAGTTGCTAAGGCTGGCTTTGAATTTGTGTTTCTTATACCTCAGCTTCCTGAGTCACTGGGTTTACAGGCCTGTGCCACCATGCCCAGCACAATTAATTACTAATGCTCTGATTTTCACGTATTTCAGATCTGGAGAAACTGCCAAAAATTATTATCTTATAAGCTGGGAATAATTGTATCAAATTTTGGTTAAATTCAATCAGTAACTGTTGTGAAGAAAAGAAGAACATACCATAAGAAAAGTGTAAAGACTTAAGCTAAATGTGGAATAGGCAATAATGCTGCTATCCCCTGGCAATTCTTCAAGCATTTGCTGGATTTTAGGCCAGAAAAGGTGAATCAGATTTTTAATATATCAAAAACCACCTCAAATGCAAACAACCTCAGTAGGTATAAAAACTGGCTTATTTCACTGTTAACTGACATGTTCAGCAGCAGTTAAATAGAATAGATTAGAGCTTCACAAAATTGTAAATATAAGGCCTTTAAAAATTATTATTGTAGTCATGCCTTCTTTTACATTATTAAATTTAGATGATTTCTTGTGAGATTCTATCTTCTGTGAGATTACACTTTAAAGCAATGAAAGGATGTATCCAATTTATAAAACTTCAACTCATCTGCACTTGCTCTGGAGCTTACAACTTCCCTAACAGTGAGGTATGGCTATGCACTTTGGCCACACCATGTCGGCTAAACCTGAAAAGGGCTGGCTGCTTTTTAGATAGAAAAGAAAGTTATAGGCTAGAATTTTTCCCACTTGGAGATTACATACTTTTTTCTCCCTTAACTGAGGGACCTTGGCGATATCAAGGTATATATTTGATCAAAATCTCTACTGTGAGAGCCTTTGTTCTAAGCTAGAGTATGTTTTAAAAGGAAATGTCCAAAAAGTCTGTATCTCAAAGTCAGAAATAAAGTAGCTAAACTATTTCAGGTTATATATCAGCTTGGGCTATGAACTAAAAATAAAATAATGATAGGTATCATGACTTCTCCAAAAGAATAAGGATGAAAACTGACAGCAGAGCAAGAACTTGGTGAACATCAATACCTGAAAAAGACCATAAAGAATTCACTGATCTAAAACATAGAAGGCAATTCCTGTGCAGTCTTAACAAAAAGAGTTAAGATGCAAATAATGTACGCTGAATTGATGGGGCTAGACACTAGAACCCAATGTCCACAGACAGGACTGGCTACCTAATTTCAGGGCTCACCAGAAAGTGAAAATAATGGGACTCTTGTTAAACCATTATTAAGAATTTCAAGAGACTTGGGAGTGATGTGAGCCTGATGGCAGAATGAGACTTTCCAGTGTTCATCTGCTCACAGGAACATCAATTTGAACAACCATCAATCATGAAAATCCTTTCACAAAAGCTAAAGAACCCAGGTGAAGAGATTGCAGCCCCTGGATGAAGCACAGAAATAAGAAGAGATGCATTGAAGAGGGCAAGAAGGACAGTTTTATTCCTGTTTCCCCAAGCCTGGGCAGCACAGCATAAAGAGATGCCCTCAGGAGCGGGGAGAAGTGTGAAGTGAACACCTACTTGACTGTGTACACCAGCACCAGGCCGCCCCAGTGAACCTCAATGCAAGGCCAGCTCCTAAAGCTCCAGGATCCATGCTGGCCCCTGAAGACTCAGGTTCCAGACCCACTGCAATGCCACAACAGTCAGTGTAGCCCCAAGCTCCAGAAGACTAAGGAGCGAGGCCCACTCTAGTGGATTCACTGCTCAGGCCTGTCCCCAAATGGCCTGGTGGTAGGCCAGCCTCTGCAAACCAGATTCTAAATAGGGTAAAGGATCTGAAGAGACACTTCCCAAAAGAAGACATAAAAGTGGACAGCAGGCTTATGAGAAAATATTCAACATTATTAATTATCAGGTTGTGATGTAAATCAAAACCATAATAATGTATAACCTCATATACATAATAACAGAATAGTTATTATCAAAACAAGTGATAACAAGTGTAAGAAGGGATGTAGAGAATAGGGAACCCCTAAATCATGTGCACTGGTGGGAGTGTGAATTGGCGTAGTTACTATGGGAAACAGTATGGAGATCTCGTGGAAAAAAAAATCATATCATGCAGCAATCTCACTTCTAGGTGTATCCAAAGGAAACAATATCAAAAATTTGGAGAGATAGCTGTACACTCCTGTTTATTGCATTATTGCAGCATTATCTATCATAGCTAAAATGTGGAACAAAGCAAAGTGTTCATCAATAGATGAATGAATAATTTTAATTGTAATTTATTATACACAATAGAAAATTATTCAGTATTAAAAAGGAAGAAAATCCTGCCATTTGTAATAATATGTATGACCCTGGAAGAAAATGTGCCAAATGAAATAAACACAGAAAGATAGATAGTGCACAATCATATTTGTATATGGAATCTAAAAAGTCAAACTCATAGAAGCAGAGAGGAGAATGATCTTTAACAGGAGCTGGGGTATTGGGAAAATGGGGAGATTCTGGTCAAAGGGTTTAATGTTTCAGTTATGCAGGATAAATAATTTGAGATGTAATGCATACCATGGTAACTATAGTTAATATTGCTGTACTATGTACTTGAAATTTCTTAAGAAGATAGATCTTGTGTTCTCAACACACACACAATAGCAGCTATGTGAGGTGTATTATATATGATAACTAGCCTGATTGTTGTCATCATTTCTCATTTCACAATATGTTGGAATATTAAAGCATTACATTGTGCATTATAAATAATATTTATTTGTCATGTATACCTCAATAAAGGTGGAAAAATTTTTTTTTAAAGTAAAGAAATCTAGTACTAAAGGAGAGGACAGCTTCAGTAAACAGTAAGGGCTTCCTTACTGTTCTGAGATGAGTCAATTATAGGCCAAGTCGGGATGAAGTTGGGATGGTGGAAGACATCAGAAATGTGAACTATTTTTTCCTTAGTGTCACAGAAAAGAACCGGGTGCCACAGTCTTCTTTGAACCACAAAGCTTAAGTAATATTATGGTAATAAGTTTCATTGGTTTATTTCAGAGAAAGCCTAGTTGCTAATACAGAAAATAAGTTCATTTTATGAAAATAAAGAGTTTAGCACACTTGAGAAAAAAAGAATTTTGAGATTCTCATAGCTAAATAGTAAACTAAATGCCAGGCATGTATAAATATGGGCTCTTAATGGCTGCACAGGTTGTAGGCAGATGAAGCCAGTCCTGTCCATCAAAGATGTAACTCTCTAAGAACTATGCATAAGTAATTTTGGTTGAATTGGAAAGTTTCAGTTGTGGAATGATATAAGCTATTATGAAACACATAATCAAGTTTTAGTGGCCTTTGAATCTTCAGTAATTTTTCAGAATAAGCTATTTTCAATCTACCTCTTAAGCTGTAAATAATTATTGAGTTTGGTGGGATAGGATAGTGACAAAAGATATTGCTTAGGGAACAAACTGTTATTAGTGCATCTGTGGGATAAACTGCAATAGATGAAAGACTGAAGGAAGAAAAAAAAAGGCTACTGCAATTGTCTAGGAATAAAGTGGAAAAAGACCCAAACAAAACTATGTCCGAGAACACAAAGGTTATACATATGACATGGAGAAAATTGGGACCCTCATACATTGCTGTTGAGAATGTGGCATAGTATGGTTGCCCTTCTACAATCATTAAACACTGAGTTAACATAGGACCCAGCAGTTCCACTTCTGGGTGACTACCCAAGAGAAATAGTAGTATATATCCACACAAAACTCTTGTGCATGAATTTTCATAACTACATTATTCATAAAAAAACAGAAAGTGGAAAGAATCCAGATTCCTATCAACTATTAAATGACAAAACAAAATACAGTGTATATATATCACATGAAATGGGTCCATGCAATCCCTTTTTTATTCATTATAAAAAAGGACTGATACCTGCTGCAATGTGATTGGACCTTGAAGAGAGTATCATTCCAGAAGCCAGATGTAAAAGCAACATATTATATGATTTCATTTGCATGAAATGTTCAGAGCAGTCAAGTTCATAGAGATAGGAAGGGAGGGGCTGCTAAGGAGTTTACGGGTTCTTCTTGGAGTGATCTAATTGGAAAATTAGTGGTGATGGTTGCAAAACCATGATAAAACTAAAAATGACTAAACTGTATGCTTTGAAAGAGTGACTTTTATGGTACATGAAATGTATCTTAATAACACTGTTATTAAAGAAGTAATGTATTAGTCACAGATTATCAAATTGTACACTTGAGATAAGTGCATTTTATTATATGCCCATTTATACTTTTATTAAGGTAGTAAAAGGTCTTGGGAAAAGCAATGCCTACATGAAAATGCAAAGGGAAAGAAACAAAATGAAAAATTTGAAGTATGAAATATGTTCTATTCTTTACAAATATAAACATTTGTATACAGATATTGGGAGAATTTGGGGTCATACAACACTGGGATTAATATTCAGAAGATTCTTGTTTCTACTATTAACTTGTTTAATGATATATGAATACTTGAAATAAAGAAGAAGGGAAACCAAAGTGCTTGATGATTGAGTTGGTCATAGTAGTAAGGAGTAAATCTGACACAAGTTCCTGTGGGATTAGAGGAAAAAGTCACCATTAACATATAAAAAGAAGATTCTCTTAAAAATTGAGATTATTGAGGAAAAGGAACAAAGCTTTCTTGTTCATCACTGAATCTCTGGTATCTACAACAGGAGTGGGCAAGTCAAATCCAGGTTACCATAGGTTTTACTGAAATCAATTGAGAATGGTAAAAAAAAAAGAGTAATGACACATGAAAATTATATGCAATTTAAACTTCAGCATTTGTAAGTGGTTCTACTTAATACTGTCATACTAATATCGTAGTTCTTGTGCTATAATGCCAATGTTGAATACAGTATTTTCCCCTTACCCCAGATTTTGCTTTCCATAGTTTCAGTTATCTATAGTCAATTGCAGTCTGAAAATATGAAGTGGAAAATTTGAGAAATAAATAATTCATGTTTTAAGTTGTGTGTTCTTTATAGGAGCAAGATGAAGTCTTATACCATTCAGGTCTGTTCTGCCCAGGGCATACATCATCCCTTTGTCCAGAGTATCCACACTATATGTGTTACTTACCCACTAATCACTTAGGAGTCATTTTGGGTCTTGGTTATCAGATTAACTGTTGCAGTATCAGACTGCAGTGCTGTGTTCAAGAAAACTTTACACAAATGCCAGGTGCTAAATCACCATTCCTAACTACATAGTTTTTATTGTTAATCTGACTTGCCTAATTTTTGGTCATCTTTTTTTGCCACTGTGTCTAAAGGACCCAGACCAGAACAATTGTAGAGGTGGAAAAGTTTATTTGAAGGCTCAGTATCAGAGGTCTTAGTCTGCAGAAGGCCAGCTCCATTCCTCTAGGCTCATGGTGGAAGACTGTGGCAGATGGAAGCAGCTCACATGATGATCAGAAAGCAGAGAGAGAGGCTCCACTGGCCAGATTCAAATATGCACCCTACAGCCATGCTCCTATTCCCACCTCCTCCAGCCACACTACCACTTCAGTTAACACTGAATCCCATCAGGCATTAATCAATCAATTCACTAATTAGGTCAAGGCTGTAATCCAATCATTTCTCCTCCAAACCTTCTTGCGTTTTCTTACATGTGAGCTTTTGAAGGACACCTCACATCCAAACCAAAACACCTAACATATCAATTAAACTTTATCATAGATATGTACAGGGAAAAGCATACTATATATAAAATTTATTCATATTTGTGGCTTCAGATATCTGTGGGTCCAGAGTATATTCCCTGTGGATGAGAAGAGAATCCCAAAGTGGCAACAGAGACATTTGGGTCACAAAGTCTCAAAGATCTGCAATCTGAATTTCACAAGAAGAGTTTGCTGATATGTGATCTTGAAGAAAGCTATCACACAGAAGGTGTTCAAAGACGATTTGTAGATTGAAGATATGAAGTCAAAGGACACTAGACTAAGAAAGAGTCATGAATATTGTTTGTGCTGTTGTTAGTCTGAGGTTCTAATGGACCATCAATTGACAAATAGCTATTAGGCTTTGGGAGAAGGAGCACTGAAGCTTGAAGGAGGGAGATAAAATAGAGACATTGATTTGGGAATCATTCTCATAAAATGAAAATCATGATATCACCAAGAGAAACAATTTCAAGGAAGAGAGTAGAGAAATGCTCAGTTTTAGGGCATGAACAGAGAAAGAAGAATGGAAGAGGTAGAAAAGAAAGTTAGGTAATAGGAGAGTGCTTTTAAAAAATAGTACATGGGCCCAGAGAAGGCCGTCATTTCAAGACAGCCAATTTTGCCTGATGTCAATGCTACAATTATGAAATTATTAGTGATCTTGGAAAATAAAACTGTTTTACAGATAAGAAGGAAGTTACAATATTAGGCTGAAAACACTGGTCAAATGATTTTACTAAGTGTTATGTTTTCTAAAGCATTCGGGGTTAAAAGACTTTTTCAAATAGTTATATGGGAAAATCTGAAAAGGAAATCATGATGTGTTCAATCTGTACAAATGTGT
Source organism: Xerus rutilus (assembly GCA_028644305.1). NCBI lineage: Eukaryota > Metazoa > Chordata > Mammalia > Rodentia > Sciuridae > Xerus > Xerus rutilus. Next base: position 37,496,031 of record CM053412.1, read on the forward strand.
TCGTTTACCCAAGCACAAAGACATACAGGTTAGTGATGCATCATTAAAAATAAATTATCAAATTATTTTTAATAGCTCAGGCCCAGCAATTCTATATAAAACACTTGACAACAAGTGTATTTTGAGCTCAGAATGTCAGAATAAATGCATCCATCTTAAACTTTCCTGAAAGAAGAAAGATAAATGCTTTAATTCAAATAAGAGACATTTTTCCTATTTAATCTTTGCTGTTATTTTATCATTTACAATAAATGGTTCAATAAAAATGAAATGCGATTTTTGCCATCCTGCTGTGGTTTTCTTCTGATGTTTGGTAAACACCAGGTCACATACAAGTCATCTAACTTTCCCCTAAGGTCTATTGGCATTAGATAGAGATCTTGATTGATAACTGCTTATATGTGACACTAAACTTTCTTGTGTTTTGTTTATTTCTAGTAAATAAAAACAAGTCTCCCTAGACTTTCAGGTGAAATTTAAGCCAGTCTTTTACCTCATGTTGCACTATCTCGCCTCTCACTGATATAATATTGCTTCAGCAAATGCCTTTCTACTCTCACAGCCAAAGTGATTAGGAAAGTTTAATTGCTTCAGAGTAATGCAACTGAATTTATATTTTTATTGACTAATTTTCAGTTCTAGCAGTATATGGCCAAAACCAATAGTTAAAACACTTGTTGAGATATTTACCTAAGTCATTTTCGGCCAAATGTTTATAGGTGGACTTTTAGTTTTTTTCATGAAATTATACAAAATGTCAGAATGTTCTGTCACAGAGTCATCAAATAAAAGATGTAGAATGGGTATTCTTTAAAAGTTTTTCATCTTTCTTTGATTGTATTCTATCTCACTTTTTTCATTTCATTTCTACAATTATTAGAGAAATACATCATTGAATTTCATTTTTTTAAATGTTTTTTTAGATGTTGATGGACCTTTATTTTATTCATTTATTCATATGTGGTGCTGAGAATTGAACCCAGTGCCTCACACGTGCGAGGCAAGTGCTATACCACTGAGCCACAACCCCAGCCCCTGAATTTCATTTTTTAAAAAAGAACTGATGATCTATTAGGGATACTAGAACACCATTTGAAAGTCAGCATTATCAATAAGTGATCATTTTTTTCACAAAATTAGTTCAACAATGATTTATTCAAAGATGGATGTTTCAGAAATAAGTTTCAATAGAAATCAATATTTCAAATAAAATAAATATAGAAAGAAAATAGCATCAATAAAATTTTTAGAGTATCATATGATATAGAATCTACAATGACTTACTTCTAATGTAAGATAATCTGTGTTTTATATTAGTAGTGAATTTTATTTTCATTTTATAAATGTTCCCCTGTTTTGAGCTCTATAGATTTCTTACTGTTTGGTGTGATATTATTATTTATTTTCTATAAGAGAATACTTGACTTGCTGGATACAAACTGAGATTATAGTGGCACCCCCTCCTCCACAGAAAATCTTAACTAAGTTTCTCCAGAGACCCTCACCATAATTGTTCTTAGATTATCAACAAGAATTTTTGCAAGAGAGTTTTCAGGCAGGGAGCATGTCTGCAAAAGCAAAGTGTGATAAGAAAGACTAAGTCAAGGACCTCACAGAGGCATTTGCATTTCAAAGGATTGCAGTTAGATCCTAGGGAAAGTACTTTACAATCCAAAACTTAAGAGTAAATGTTGGTAAGGATGTGCAGAAAAAGGTACACTCATACATTGCTAGTGGGACTACAAACTGGTGCAACCACTACGGAAAGCAGTATGGAGATTCCTTAGAAAACTTAGAATGGAACCACCATTTGATCCAGCTATCCCACTCTTCCATCTATACTCAAAGGACTTAAAAATCAGCATACTATAGTGACACAGCCACACCAATGTTCATAGCACCTCAATTCACAATAGCTAAACTGCGGAACCAACCTAGATGCCCTTCAACAGATGAATGGATAAAGAAACTGTGGTATATATACACCACGGAATATTACTCAGCATTAAAAGAGAATAAAATTATGGCATTTACAGGTAAATGGATGGAGATGGAGAATATCATGCTAAGTGCAGTAAGCCAATCCCCCCCAAAACAAAGGCTGACTATTCTTTCTCATAAGTGGATGCTGATCCATAATGGGAGGAGGGCATGGGAAGAATGGAGGAATTTTGATTGGGCAAATGAGAGGGCGGGGAGGCTGGGCATGAGGACAGGAAAAATGGTGGAATGAGATGGACATCATTACCCTAGGTACATGTGTAACTGCACATGTAGTGCTACTCTTCATTGTGTACAGAGAAATGAAAAGTTGTGCTTTATTTGTGTACAGTGAATTGAAATGCATTCTCCTAACATGTATAATGAATTAGAAATGCATTCTCCTAACATGTATAACAAATAAGGAAATAAAAAAAAAGGAGTAAATGGTGAATTAGGTCCTGGGAAACCAGCTGGGCAGGGAGGGGAACGCTTCCTTTCCCAGGCACTGATTGTCACAGAGAACATCCTTGGGGTTATTTTTGTAAAACTTGGCCTGAGTTGGTCGCCCAGGACAGTAGAAAAAAATCTACTTTTATGTAGACTTATGCAGATTGTGAGCCTCTAAGCCCCTTCCCCTATACACTGGTTATAAAGTTCTAAAACTTTCTGAACTCAGGGTTCAGAGGGATTGATTGATTGATTGATTGATTGAAAGCCCATCCCCCCTACCCCCAATCTGGCTGCAGCCAATAAACCTGCTTCCTGCTAATTCCTTGGTGTCCAGCCTCCTCTGTCCTACAATCAGATGGGATCAATTTTGGTTCCTGAAAGTGGAAAAACCAGGATCTGTACAGCAATATACAGAAAGCAGATCTCCTTTCTTTGCCATTTCCCCAGATCTGAATATTTATGTCTAGTCATATATTTGATAGAGATTTCCTTCTTTTAACCAGTGTGAGGAAAAGGGAAGCACAAGGTACTCTGAACCATGGCTAAAACTTGGCCTCAAGGGTTTTAAAATCAGCGAGAATTAGAAAAATCACGAATACCTGAAAAGTTCTTCTGTCAAAGCTTAAAGTAGCTTTCGGAAAAGCTGAACTCCAATGCTTTTTTTGTGTTACTGGTTTTTGTAATGGATAGACCAAAACAATAGACTCTTTCCGCAAGCAAGTACATAAAGTCCATAAGCAAGTGTGCATCAGAGTTAATTCACCAGGCCTTGATTGTCCAAACTTGGCACTTCCCAAAAGCCTTCGGTACTGGCCTTTGACTATCTCTTAAAAATAACCTCAGAGTTCCTGGACAGCCTAATTAGAATGTTTTTGTATGACTGGCATAGGCCTTACCCAAAGTTTATGCTAGCGAAGTGATTTATGATGAATGCTGTAGGTCCTGGGGTGTGCTGTATCAGTTTGACCTCTAGGAAATCTGGAGACAGAGAAGCTAAAGTAGGTGCTCCATACCTCCAAGACAGACCCCTAATAATAATGCTGGACACCAAGCCTTGGTGGGCTTTCCTGGTTGGCAACACTGTGAATGACTGGTCATATGCTGGACTGGGAAAATTAAGTTCTGTCAGTGCAACTTAATTGAGAGCACAAATGGAATCTTGCACCCCGGCTTCTCCTGAACTTTACCCTATGAACCTTTTTCCTTTTCCAATTTTAGCCTGTATCATTTATTTGTAATAAACTGGAATCTTGAGAATAACAACTTTTCTGAGTTCTGTGAATCCTTGGATATCATCAGACCTGAGAGTGGTCTTAGGGAACTCCACCACCAGCAGAAATAGAGATGTGCGAGAAGCTATAACTCTAAGTAGTTAAATTATCCTGTGAAACAATATATGCTATTTTGGGGGTTATAAGTACAATTGCATCTCTATATTATATTTCCTCTTGAGAAAAGTATCTTTTTCAAAATGGATTTTAATTAGAGTGTGATTGCAAATTGTTGCTTGTTTTCCTCTATACATATATATTTTTGTTTATGATACAACTTGGAAGGGTCTGGAAATGAGATCTAAAATTTCAAGAAAGGCACAAGTTGTGTTCATTTTCTTCATCTTATTTTGAGGGGGGAATCCATCAACTATCTGGCTTTGTGAAGTTCAAGTGGGATGATATTATTAATGTAGACATATACACAATTAAGTAAAATTGAATATCCCAAGCATTCAGATATGTAAAAGGAAAAAGAATTATGACTTTTCTTTTACTAATTCAGAGGTTTAAATGTGGTAAAATTACACTTCTGTCACTGAACCTCATATACAGATACTGAGTTATTTCATCCACATATTATTATTTGGGAAAGATCACATGTTAAAGTCACAGAAGGAGAAGCACCTGCAAAGGTAGGTGTACATTCCAATTTTAATCATGATGAAAACAGGTAGATCCTACAGTAGTGAATAAGTCTTGGGGCTACTGTTTTTTCTCAGGCCTGGGTTCTGGAGAATCTAGATGTTCATGAAGCCATACTGGGTGCTGAGGACAAAATTACTTTGTAACTTTGAAAACAAAGAACAGACAAGGTGGGGAGTAGGGAGGCAAGCGTCTAGGCAAACCTTGGCAATGGCCAACATCTTCCAGCTCTTGGAACATTTTCTTTTTCCTAGAGACAATTTAAAATGATTCTGAGGTTATTTTTCTTTGCTACTCTCCTTAAATGCTTTGTAATTTGAATGATATAGTCTGTTTTTCCTGTGCTATGGGAAATTAAAGAACTATGCTGGATATTTACTGTTTTCCCCTCCATATGTATTTCTATAGTTCTTTGTTCTCTGCTCCAGGAAGCAGACTTGTGGGCAGAAGAAACTCTTGCTTGCAGGCTTCCATTTGAGCCAAGGAAGATGTCTTTAGGGCATCAGAGATGAGAGGAAATTGGACCAAGGTTCATACTGATTACTTCCTTGGTTGAATGCAGTAAGTAGGTTGGCTGCATGTCTCTCCTGAAGGCCAGTGTTCCTTTTAGGTGACCCTGTAACTTTCCTTCCCCTTATTTCTTCAGGTCCACATCAGTAACCTGGTTTACATTATTCCCCTACCCCTTTTATTTTTCTTTTCTGTAAATCCTACCCATAACTGTAAATAGTCAATTATCTGCTTTGAGTCTGCTGTGTCCTTCCAGGATCCTGAGTGGCTCTATAATGATCCATATACATTTGGAATGCCTATGAAGAAAGCAAATGTACAATGGGTGAATATTTGCAGTATTGTTTTTCCCAGAATGCCTTTCTTATACCTTTTTACTTTTCTAATATTAGCCTAGAAATCCTCTAGACTCAACCTAAGCTGTTTCTTCCAGGGATCCTAGTCTTACACATCTCTCAATCTTTTCCCTATCTCTCTTTATGCTATTCAATTTGTTTTTGATGATTCTTGTATTTTATCATAACTGTGTTTTATTTATCTACATATTTGTTTTTTTTAATAATTGGAGTATAAGCTCTTAAAGGATTATGACTTTATATCTCTTAATTACTTGAACTGTGGAGATTTTTTCTTTTGATTTTATTGTCTTTTATTTTTTATTTTTTGGTAATAAGTTAGATGATTGTCTCCAAATGAATTGAAAACACAATTAAGAAATAAAATGAAGTACTATATTAGAGTGACAATTATCATGTAAATATGCAAGGATGGATCAATATAGAGATACTGCAAATAAAAGCATTAAAATATGGTAGCAACATATTTAAAAATCCTCCTAACAGAGAAAATATGTCAAAATTGTAGCCTATTTTAAATTCTGAATTTAATTATATATATATTAGTTAATAAAATATTAAGTATAGGTAACATATCAATAGAAAAAATTAATAGTATTGTTTATATACTATTTATTAAGTACATAGTACTGAGAAGTTAAAGGAAATATTAAGACAGGGTTTCTAGTTTCTAGGAGTTGGAATCTAGTTATTAACACAGAAAATAGATATAGAAAACAAGAAAGTAATTATATTGTCAGAATACAATATAATGGATTGATACAGATAAGTGCATTAAGATCTTAGAAAAGGCAGACTACTGTGTGCTAAGATAGATGAAAAGAAAAACAAAGCAAGTAAACTGGGACTTCTGATAAACTTTGAAGAAAGTTATTAATAACTTACTTGAGGAGAAGGAAACTCTGGAGAGGAAAAGCAATATAATAAAGACCAGACTAGGCATGGGTCTGATGTGGCTGGACAGAGGTCCAATGGCAGGTTATAGAGGGAGTAGTCGTTAATGAGAAATGCTAAAAGAAAAAAATTTAGATCGAGTTGTCATAGCTAAATGCACAGAGCATGGAATATTTGACCAAGCACTTTGGACTTTGTCTGCTGGAGAAGGGAATGGTGAGTATTAGTCGAGGAGTAAAATGATAAAAGTGGTCTTTTAAGAAGATTAATCTAACCATGAAATTCAAAATGGATTTGATTAGAAAGATACTGGAATCTAGCCAGATGGAAAATTGATGCTCCAATCAAGTTGTCAGGTGTGAGAACCTGATATGTCTAGTGTCAATGGAATGGAGTGGAGCCACAGTCGGAGAAATGTGGAAGAATAAAAAAAGGAAGAATGTTGCCTTGGGTGGAATCTATTTGGATTTATATTCTGTTTCTGTTTGTATACTGCCTTACAATAAGTTTTAGTTTTCTCATTCTTAAAAATCACAGTAGTCACCTCAGGAATGGAGATGAGTCAAGATAAATACCATCATACCCTGCTTTTGTCATAGCTGAACTTCAACTTCTTGGAGAATTACCTGGCACATGGTAGGTTTTCTGTGAATATTATATTTGTTGAATGACTGACTACACGAATAGAATAGTAAATGGTAGCCATTCTCTCTTTTCTCCTTAGTAAGTGTAAGTGAAGGAATTTGGTGATTGAATTACATGAATGGTATATGTGTTAGCCAGTTGGTTTTTTTTTTTTTTTTTTTTTTGTCACAGTGACAGTATACTTGAGAAAAACAAAGGAGGAAACATTTATTTTGGTTTATGGTTTCTGAGGTTTTAGTTCATGTTCAGCTGGCGCTTTTGCTGTGGGCTTGTGGTAAGGCAGAGTATCTTGGTACATGGTGGGGCAAAGATACTTACTTCATGGTGATTGGGGAGCAGAGAGGAAAGAGCTAAGGACAAGATAAGCCCCAAGAGGGCATGCCCTGGGACCCACTCCCTTCAACTGACTCCCATTTGCCGTAGTCCCCACCACCTCCCAGTAGTCCATTCAGCTATCAATGGATTAATCCATGGAAGAGGTCAGAAAGCCCTCACGATCCTATCACTTCCCAAAAGACCCATTTTTGAGTATTAGAAATCAAGCCTTCAACACGTGAACCTGTGGGGAGCATTCTAGATTCAAACCACAATAGCATGTAAAAAAGTTTTCTCCAAGTCAAGAAACGTGTTATTTTATGAATTGTATTCATCTACCTGTGGTCTCAAAAAGTACCCTTAAGATTTGATTCAGAATGCTCCAAAACAATTTGCAAAAACTATCTAAGGAATGGAGCACACGAAAATGTCATATTTTCTATTAGTCTTCCATTCTCTTATTTCTCTTATCATTGTTAAGGTTCTCTTGAGTTGAGGACTCAATAGGATGATGTGTAATGTCAAAAATATTTGTATTGAAGACGGAATATTTTATTCCTAACCCTACTCCAATATCTATTGGCTCTGTAATCTAAGAAAAGCTGTCTGAACCTTGGTTTCATTATTGGTAAAAACTAGACCAATATAATCTACATCATAAGTAATAAGTTTACTATAAAACTTTGCATTCTAGGAAATAACATACAAATAAAAGATGCTATCATAATGATCTGTCTGGGGATAATACAATTATTATTCCAAGTCAGAGAGGTCAATTGCATCAAATGAGTTCTGTTTAAGTGAGAGATAATTTAATTAAACAAAATCAGGCAGTAACTTGAAAAATGGGAAATGACAAATTATAATCCTAAAGCAAGATTCCTGTTATTTCTTTCTCAGAAGAGGTTTCCATCTTCAGATTTAATTGAAATTAATGATTCTCCTGGTTTTCCCTATGATTATGTCTCTATCACATGAAGAGTACTGAGAAATCTAGAAATTATTTAATACTTTTCCTGACACAAATGATTGCTAATGTTATACATGAGGTATTTCATTATGAAACAAGTCCTTAGTGTAATAAGTAAGGATTTCCTGACAAAATGAACATTCAACATCGGTATTCTCTGTCAGAAAGTCTTGACTCAATGTGCCAAAGCTGTAAGTGTGTCAAATAATCCTTTAATTAGATTACAGAATGCAGCTATTATATGTCAAATATCTATTGATCCCAGGAAGAAAATGGCTTGAGGTTTCTTAAGTATGCAACACCAAAATTCATTTGCCATGCAATTAACTCCAAATTACTTCCTTGGGAAATTAATATTAGAGAGAATGTTTAGGCATGTAAAAGCACATAATTGACATTTAGCAAAAAAAAAAAATTAGTGATGCACAGTATTGGATCTTTAAAACACACACACACACTTTAGCATTTTGCTCATTAATACCTGATTTTGACATGCATTCACTTAAGAATTTGTATGTTGAATTGCAAATGTAAAGTTTTTTGAGGTCTGAAAAGATGGGAATTTTTCTTCCAGCTATTCCAATTAGTACATAAACATTTGAGCATCATCTCTCGTTGTGTAAAGGGAGATAAAAAGACTCATTATCTGGTCACAATGAACACAGCTTACAGGTAAGTGAAGCAATGCTTTGAGAGGAGGAACAGATAAGAGTGGCTTGGGCAGGATCGGGTAATGGAGTAGGCACCAGAGCAGCGGGAATATGTTCATGCAGGACCCCTCCTGGATAGCTTCTCATTCTCTTGTTTGGTTCTGACATTTTGGTGTAAGTTGCTGAGTATAAATCTGCTCACTATGAAGTGGAGACAGCACTGGTTCCCATGGACCAATCCAAGCTGAGGGTAGATATTTGGTGTCTGAGGTCCAGAAGACAAGGAACAGATGTTGTGTGGGTGAGGAAAAAGCAAAGTACCTTGGTTTTCCTTTGTTCTCACACCATGATCAATACAAACGACTTCTGACACAAGATGTGTGGGTGAAACCCCCCACATCAAACAAGCAAGCAGTCCTGCAGCAGCCAGCACTGATGTCTTCTAATCCAATTCAGTTTTAACACTGTCTTCCCTGGACATAGTGCCAGAACCCCTAGATTGAGGGCTTGGTTCCTAAGATCCCCACCTGCTTTCATTTTAGATGTCAGTCACCAGGTTGCCTCACTTGTGCTTCTGATAGCAGTTATCTCTGTAAATCAGGGTTCCTAAACCCTCTCTTTGGGTTCAATTAATTTGCTTGAGTGGCTCAAAAAACTCAGGGGAACATTCACTTGCATTTACCTGCCTATTATAAAAGATTACAAACGGTATAAATGAAGGGATACATAGAATGAGGTATGAGGGAAGGGGCATGGAGCATCTGTGCATACTCTGTTCAGAATCTTTATGCATTCAGTTTTCTTTAAGTTCTCTGGACTCTGTCCTTTTGGATTTTTAAGGAGACTTCATTGCATAGACATGGTTGCTAATAGATTGTGTGGGGAAACCTAGCAAGGTCTGTCTACCTCAGCCTCTTTCTTGGCCTCCTTTGCAGTATTTCTCCCTCTAGGGTAGAGGGCAGGACTCCTTGGAATGAGGAGTGTATTATGACCTCTTTTAGAGTAGTAAGGTCAGATTTATGAGCCTGCAAGCATGGAAAACTAAAATCTTGGCCAGGTGTGGTGATGCACACCTATCATCTCAGTGGCTCAGGAAGCTGAGGCAGGAAGATTGCAAGTTCCAAGCCAGCCTCAGCAACTTAGGTCCTAAGAAACTTAGTGAGACCCTGTGTCCAAATAAAAAATAAAAAGGACTGGGAATGTGGCTCAGTTATTAAGTGCCCTTGGGTTCAATCCTTGATACCAAAAAACAAACAAACAATAAACAAACAAAAAACCCCCAACCAACCAAACGAAAAAATCCAAAATCTAAATATATACGTATATATATTATAACATATTTATATATCATAATATCACAGATTCCCATTATATTAACATGTTTTTTCCCTACAGTTTATAATATTATGAAATTATGATTATATGATACTTCGTTTTTTTAATTTCTATTGGTTATTTCTAATTTAATGTTGATGTTTTCTTGTGAATAAGTCTCCTTTGCACTGCATAAATTTATTAATATGGTATTTGACTGCCTAGCAGACTTATCATCTCTTTCTGGAATATGTTAAGTTTCTGGAATATGATTATCCTCAAAGGTAATCCTTCTCACTTCACTTTTTAGTTGCTGATGAATTAATCCATATATTTGTCCAGTTATGTTTTAAAGAAATGCAAAGCATTTCACAAAATCCATACAATCACACTAAAATAAAGAGATAGAGAAAATAAATATATTTTATTTGCAAACACAGTGAGATAACCAAATTCCTTGGGGAAAATCTGTGCGCTCAGTGCTTTAAATGCTATCAAAGCCAGATATATCAAGCGGAAAAAGGACAGGTTAATTGCCATAAGAAGAATTCAAATGATAAATAAAAAACAAAGAAGTAAGAAAGGAGAGGATGGCAAGATAGAGAATATTCCAGGCAGTGATATGCATGTATTGTCATGAATCATATCCCAGAGGTCTTATCAGTTTCCTAAGAGATAGGACTGTGACAGTAGAAGAAGATAAGCATGATTAAATAAAAACTCAGAAGTGTATTAACTTCTTAACTTCCATGAAATGTTTGTGATATCTATTACAATAAATGAATGGCACAGGGTTTTATTTGAGAAAATATAAAGCCAGAAAAATAAGTATGAACTTAGGAAGAGAGGAAGAGTGAAGGAGAAAAAGAAGAGAGAAGTCATTTAAAAATAGTGTTGCAGACTAACATTGAGGACTCCATATAGAGTTCCTTCAATTTCTGTTGACTCTTAATCAAGTGCACATACCTGGAGACCAGCAATGCTGAAAATTAAAAGCTTCGGAACTGCTGTGAAGGAAGTGATTCATGGCCATATTTTGCTTCCCTCTCCAGGCAAATCTCCATTTATCTCCTACAGAGTTAGATAGTTTGAGGTTGACTTCTAAGACAGCCTGTCTTTCCCAATAGATACCTAATCTTTCTGAGAATCCAGTATATGACTTTTTAAAAAGACAGTGTTTATATTTGGTGGTAGAATTTATATTAGGCCTTTGATACTTCTAGGGGTTTTTTTAAAAGCAGAAATTTCTTTTTTATATTTGTAGTCTGATTGTATCAGTTGAGTTGCTGACAAAAGTCTGTACATTCTAATTAAAAATCTGTGAGGAGAAGAAATGAGATTTCAATCAGAGGTTTTTGAGTTTTTCAATAAAATGGCCTGAAAATTAAGATGGCTATCCTTAAGAGGATTTTTGAAATAAATTTAAAGTTATTTGTTAAAGAAGTTAAAGTTGCAAGGTTGAGAGGAATTCAAACTTATGAAACACATTTGAAAGCTGGAGTTTGACATCATTTTTAAAGATTTATTGTTGGCATTTTTTAGGAAATAGTATCTGTTAGTAGGACAACCAGGATCTAGACCTGGCTCTCTCTCCTGATCATATATAAAAGAATACCAGTTTACATATGTGTCAAGTGGGGTAATAACAGTACCAACTTCTTACAGCTGTCTTAGAAATTAATGTAACACTTGGCACTGAGTGTACATTTACTATCAGCTCTCTCAGTATCTCCCTAGTGACTATCATTTTGTCTAAATGTCTATGTAATATATGGTACTACTTACAAAATATTCACATTTGCAATATTATTATTTTTATTATTATTATTAGGTATGAGGGATTGAACCTAGGGGAACTTACACAGTGAGCCACATCCAAGCCATTTTTATTTTTTATTTTGAGACAGAGTCTTTCTCAGTTACCTAGGGCCTTGCTAAGTGGCTCAGGCCGAACTTGAACTTGTGATCTTGCCTCAGCTTCCCAAGTTGTTGGGATTACAGGCGCGCACCACTGTGCCTGACTGCAATATTATTTTTAAGAAGGTGTTATTTGAAAATTAAAAGAGCAATACACAGTAATATATTATTTGTTCTGGATAGCTCTATTTAAGTAATTTATATTGTCTCATTTAATTCTCAAAACAGTCTTTAATCCTTTGCCTTATTGTGTCTCTGAAATCAAGATCATTCACCATCCGCTGTATTGATGTTACCTATGAAGACAGAGCCAGATTTGCCCTTTTCCTTTTTAATTAACTGTGTTTTTAATTGACAAAGGAAAATTTGTTTATGTTTATGGTGTACAATGTGATGTTTTGATATATGTGTACATTGTGGGATAATGAAATTAAAGTACTTAGTATATCCATCACCATACACACTATTCTGCAATGAGAACATTTAAAATTTGCTTTCTTAATAATTTTCAAGTGTACAATACATTCCTGTTAACTATAGTCACCATGCTGTAAGTAGATACTCATAACTGACTCTTCTTGTCTAACTGAAATTTTGTACTCTTTGGCCCATATCTCTCCATTCTGAGTCCTCCCCCAACACCTTATCACCTGGTAACCCTCAGTCTTCTTTACTTCTATGAGGTTAATATTTTAGATTCCACATATGAGTAAGATCATATAGTGTTTGTCTTTCTGTGCCTGGCTTGTGATGGTTAGCATAACCTCAGATTCATTAATGTGTTGAAAATTCTCCTTCCACATCTGCTCCCATGATTTGGTCCTATCTGGAAACTTCTGGCAATCGTTGTGTAATTGTGAACTTAGTGCTCCATTGCTATGTGAAGGATATATATAGGTTTCATCAGTTTGGACTAATCAATTGTCCTTTAATGGAGTATCCTAGACTTAATCAAGAGCAATACTTGCTCCTGGTAGATAACACATTTAAAAAGTATTCAATTAAAAAAAAAACCCTACATAGTATTTTGAAATGCCACTACTCCTCAGTATTTCAAATACTTATACTACCCAGTTATAGCACTGAAGCAGTGAGTGCAGAGAGAGTATGTAATTTGTCAAATAGGTAAGAAGACCAATGGAACAGTATAGAAGACCCAGAGACAAACCCACATAAATATAGTTACCTCATACTACACAAAGGTGTCAAATATACACACATACACACGCACTTTCTCTCAAGAAAAGATAGCCTCTTCAATAAATGGTGCTGGGAAATCTGGAAATTGATAAGTAGCAAAATGAAATTAACTCCCTCTTACCTTGCATAAAACTCAAAGTGGGTCAAGGACCTAGTCATTAGACCTGAAACCCTGCATATGCTAGAAGAAAATATAGGTCGAACACTTCAACGTATTAGCACAGGAAATGACTTCCTGAACAAGACTCCTAAAGCACAAGAAATAAAGTTAAAAAAAACTCAAAAAATGAGATGGCATCAAACTAAAAAGCTAATTCACAGCAAAAAGACAAGAATGTGAAGAGAGAATCTACAGAATGGGAGAAAATGTTTGCCACCTGCACCTTAGATGGGATATTAATTTCCAATATATACAAAGAACTCAGAAAATTTAACACTAAAACAAAACAAAAAGCACCCCAATAACCCATTCAATAAATGGACAAAGGAACTGAACAGACCCTTCTCAAAAGAAGAAATGGGATCAAAATATATATGAAAAAATGTTCAACGTTTCTAGCTATTAGAGAAATGCAAATTAAAACTCTAGTGAGAATTCATCTCACTCTAGTCAGAATGGCAATTATCAAGAATACAAATAACAAATGTTGGTAAGGCTGTGGGGAAAAGTGAATGCTCATACATTGTTGGTGGGACTGAAAATTGGTGCAACCATTCTGGAAAGCAGTATGGAGATTCCTCCAAAAACTTGGACTGGAACCACTATTTGACCCAGTTATCACACTACTTGTATATTTCCAAAGGATTTAAAATCAGTATACTATAGTGACACAGCCACATCAATTTTTGTAGCATCACAATTTATAATAGCTAAGCTATGGAACCAAACTAGATGCCCATCAACAAATGAATGGATAAAGAAAATGTGATAATAAATACAATGGAATCTTACTCAACCATAAAGTAGGATGACTTTATGACTTTTTCCAGTCAGTGGATGGGCCTGGAGACTATTAGACTAAGTGAAACAAGCCAATCCCAGAAAACCAAAGGTCAAATGTTTTCTGTGATATATGGAAGCTAAACCATCATAAGGGATAGAGGAAGAAGAGAAGTTCAGTAGATTAGACAAAGGGGAACAAATGAAAGGGAGGAAGATAGGAACAGGAAAGAGTAGAATAAATCTAACTTAATATTCTTATATACACATATAGAAACACCTAAGTGAATCCCACCCATGAGAATAAGGTCCTAATTAGAATGAGATATATTCCATGCTTGTATAATTTTATCAAAATGGATTCTACTATCATGTATAACTGAGAAGATCCAATAAAAGATAATTTGCCAATAGGGAGGGATGGTAAAACCTAGCATTAGAATTTGAACCTACTTTATCAGCCTGTATGGCCTATGATCTTTCCATCTCATCATCCTGCATCTCCTAAGCATAACTGAGTAATTCTGTGCACACAAAATAAAGAGGCTTAATACTAGAGGCAGATAGAGTTGATACACAGATATTGCTATTGGAGTTAGTTATTCCCACTGAGTTCCTAATATGATAAAGCACCTGTTTTGTTTTTATAGAGAAAATGAGTGATAACTTTAATGATAATAATAGAGTGTGATGTTTCTTACGTTTTTACTATTTTCCTCTTGAAATTCAATAAATGGAAATAGACTTAAAAATGGTGCAAATCATTGTTACATAATTGTACATATTAAAGCTTAAAAGCATTTGGACTCAGTTTAAATACAAAATCCTTCATATGGTTTGGATTAAGGGGCTCAGAAAGTAATATCCTTGGGTTATCTATGGGAGGTGTATTTAATGCTATTCAGATGACAGTAATTCTTCATTTGGACTGTGCACAAAAACAAGATTTAAATGTGGATCCAACATAGTGGATCTTTTAAAGAGGATTTATATGTTAAACTTGGAAGAACCATAATTCAGTTATTCTTATGAAATCATTCTATTCATTGTCTTTTTGTGTGTAGCTTGGCTTCTGTCTATAGCTACTAACAGATGCTATTATAAGCACCCACAGGAAAACCTGAAAATGTGCTGAATTTCATATATATGAAAGCTTAAGGTTTAGGCATGTTACACTTTTTATAAATACAGCATGTGGTGGAATTAAGATCTGTAGCCCAGGGGCACTGTAGAAGTTGCTAAGGAAACACTGTGGGACATAGTATAACATCTCTAAGAGCAGCTTTTAAAATAAAGGTGGTATAGAAAATATATAGGAGGAAATGAATAAGATCAAGATTTTGCTTAGGTCAATTCATAGGCTTACTTTCAGGTCTGGAAATTAATAACTCACACTTGACTATAAGAAAACAGATTGTTCTGACTGTGAGTGTTAAGAATTTAAAGAAATGTTATATATGAACCGAGGGACCTCAATTGAAGCATGACAGATAGTTGAGACAATTAGATGGAAAATACTGGCATTCAAATTGTGGGTTTTAGGCTTTGTCTTACAGTGTTATTTTATTGTCTGTCTCAGTATCCAAATACACTGCATTCGGATTGTTTTTTGAGTTTCATTTTGTTCTCTATCTTCCTTTTTATTTTTATTTTTTATTTTTTTAATTATTTTATTTTTTTTCCCAAAAGTTGCATTTTAATACATGTTGGCAAACATAACAGAAAAAAACAAATTATCAGAAGCTGTACACACTATTCACTGAAAACATTTGTTG
>CM053412.1:37512365-37845968 GCA_028644305.1 Xerus rutilus
GGCAAATAGAAAAAAAATTGTTACAATCATAATTTTTCTAACTTTGCACAAAATTATAAGCAGATTACATTCTTCATATTAAAGTCTATCTTCCTTTTTAAACGAAGACCATTTCTATAGCTCTGCTTTGGGATGTGATATTCAGACACCTAGGGTAAAGATCTAAACATTTTTATTGTAAGTACTCAAATTGGAATCCTGTTTTTTGAAAGATCTTTGATTAAAAAGGTCTTCAAATTATTTTTAAAAACACCACTAGATAATGGGTATTTCTAATATATCAAGTGCCAAAGTCATAGGATGATTTTATATAGGATTACAGAATATGTTTAAGCATTTTAAATTAAATGAGCATTGAAACTGAGAGCTTTCTTTGTTTCTTTGTGTTCATCATGACACCATTCCACCTGGGCTATGTATCACTTTTTAAACATCACTCAATGCAAAACCATCCATAGTTAATAGAATCAAATAATAGCATTACTGCAAAATATGCCATGTAATGATGATGGGCTTAACCAACTAGATGACTTATAATTGTATTCGGATGTAGAAGTTAAGGCAACTACATGACTTATAATTGTATTCGGATAGAAGAATACAATTATATTATATATTTGGATAGAAGAATACAATTATATATAGAAGTTAAGGCAAATACTGCAAACATTCATTTTAACATTAAGCAGGTACTTAACAATAAAATAAACACAGTGATGTAACTGTATATATAATTTAATGGGTAATATTGTTTTTTATCTGATATTACTTTTTATTAGGAGAAAGTTCATGAGTAATAGAGAAATTGTGAGAAAATGATGAAAGAAAAATACTGCCCCAGATTCAAAAGTTACTATAGCACCATGATTTGTAGAAACCTATTTCTCTTATTCTTAGAATCATTATGGAACAGAAGCTACTAAAGTGGCCTCTTTTTAGTTTTTTATTGACTAAAGAACTCTTGGCATTTAAGTATAGGTTGCTTTTTAAAAACTTTAATATCTGCATATCAATTTTGTGACCAGATGTGCTGTAGCATTTTAGACTTGATTTCATTGGTTTCAGAGCTCATCACTTTTCACAAATATCCTGAATTACCTTTCCTTAAGATGTTAACATTGCTTCATTTGTTTTTTGTTTGATGATGTGTCCTCAAATGTATTTTTTTTTTAAAAAAATGCATTGTGTGGCATATGCCTGTAGTCCTAACTACTTGGGAGGCTGAGGCAGGAAGATCACTTGAGCCAGGAGTTTGGGGCCAGCTTATGCAACACAGTGAGATCCTAAAAATAACAATAAAATAAAATGTATTTTAATAATTTTTTCTTATTCTTTTTTTATACTTAAAAAATAACTTCTTGAGGTATAAAATATGTAGTTCAGAAAGCTTTAATTTTTATTTTAAAATTAAACTTTATATTTTTGAGTTTATTACAGATTTTTAAGCAATGACAAGAAATAAGAGAATTATCTCCAGTACCCTTTTCCCAGTTCCCTCCAATGGTCACATACTGAAAAAGTATGGTATGACATTGCAGCAGTGACACTGACATTGATCCAAGTTACACAACATTTTTGTCACCACAAGCAGCCCTCAGGTTACCCATGTAGAGCCACACCTACCTCCCTTTTACCTGAAGGGTACGCTGCTTAAACTCTGGTACCTAGTGGCAATCTACTCTTCATTTCTATGTTGCCATTTCATTAAGTTATATAAATAGGATTATATACTACATAACCTTATAGTGGTTGTTTTAATTGTAATGTAAACTTATAATTACAGCATATTTTTTCTGGAGATTATCAAAGACATTGACTATATAAATCTTTTTTCTTTCTATTACTGAGTAGTTGTATATATCATGCACCACAGTTGAATCACTCACCTATTGAGTGACATCTGATTTGTTTGTAGTGTGAGACTATTATGAATAAATCTGTTATGAACATTCCTGTACAGGTTTTTGAGTAAACAAATTTCCATGTCTCTAATTTGAATGTCTAAGGGTGCAATTTCTGGGTCTCTGATAATTTCTAGTACAGTTTTGTAAGTAAGGAATGATATATTGTAATTTTAATTTGCATTTGCCTAAAGGCAAATGATTTTGAACTATTTTATATGCTAATTTGCCATCTGTATGTCCTTTTTGTTGAAATATTTTATTTATTCAACTTTTACCTATATTCTAATTGAACAGTTGTTTTATTACTGTTGAGTCCTGAGCATTCTTTATATATTCTAGATACTAGTCCTTTGTGGTTCACAAATATTTTCTCCAAATCCATAGCTTGCAATTTTTGTTCAATTCACATGTACTTTCAAAAAAACAAAAGTTTTGATTGTGATGATACCACGTTTCTCAATTTTTCCTTTTATTGATTATGCTTTCACTATCCAGCCTAAGAATTCTTTGGAGTCTTTTTATACATTCCTTCATATTTTCAATGCAACCCTATCATCTGAAACTGGGGCACATAATTTCTTACTATATAATATGTATGCTTTTTATTTCATTTTCTTGCCTATTCTGTAAGTAGAATTTCTAGTACTATATTGAATAAACATGGTAAGTGTGAACATCCTTGCCTTTCCCAGATCTTAGTGGGGAAAAAACTTGTTTTTACACTACTAAATATGATGTCAACTGTTTTTTCTTTGGGCAACTTTATAATGGTAGGTATTACATTTGAGTCTATGACCTATTTTGAATCCAGTTTTGTATAAGTTATGTTATGAACGAAGTTAATTAAAAAATGTTTTAATATAGATATCCAATTTTCCAGCACTAGTTGTTAAAAATAATGTTTTTCCTTTGAACTGACTTTATGCCTTGGCTGCAAATCAGCTGTCTATACATATGTGAATCTAATTCTGGACACTATTCTGTTCCACCAATGTGTTTCTCTAGATTTATGTTTAGATTGCTATTGGTTTGTAATAAGTCTAAATCAGGTAACAGGGTCAGATTCATGGTCATTCAATTTGCACACTCATACGGAGTCCCTCAGGGTCCCAGGCTGAGTTTAATTCTTTGTGCTTGGCATCTTGAATTCTTAACAATTTTATCTTTGAGTTCTGTGTACTGTAAGTGAAGCTCCATGAGACAATGGAGCATGCATGTTAAGTAGCAGAAATATGTACAAGATGCGTGCCTTGTGGTGCTCGTACGTAATCTGAGTATAGCATTCTTAGTACATTATGAACACAGGATTCCAGTGGAACCACAAGAACAAGGGATCTGCATTTTCATTCCACATAGGGCCCACAAAAATGTAGACATCTTTATTAAGTAGCGTCAGGTCACTGACTTTGTTATTCTATTTCAAAGTCATTTTAGTTATTCTAGATTCTTTGCTTTTCCATATGGATTTTAGAATCAGGTTTTCAATTTTTATAGACAACATTGCTGGAATTCTAATGGGGATTTTATTAAATCTACAAATCAAGTTGGAAAGATTAGATAATAAAAATATGAAGTATTCCAATGAGTGAACAATTGTTTTCTGATTTATTTACATCTTAAGCATTTCTCAGCAATAGTTTGTGGTTTAAATGTACTCACCTTGCCTGTATTTTGTCAGATCTATGCTCAAGTACTACATATATTTGTGTTTTTATCAAATTTGGAGACATTTCAGCTATTGTGTCTGAGGAGATCAATTATCTACACATTAGACAGCTTGAAGTTGTTCTGTAGTTAACTGAAGTTTTCTTCATTTTTTGAGATTTTTTCCTTTTGTTTAATTTTGAATAGTATCTATAGCTATGTCTTTACATTTACTCTTCTTTTGCAATGTCATTTCTGTGGTTAATTTCATTTAGTGTATTTTTAAATCTCAGACATCATTTTTATCACTAGACTTTTGACTTTGGCCTTATTTTGTATTGTCAGTGGCTTTATGAAACACGTTTAATTTTTTTTCTAGTTTTTTGAACATACTGAATTGCCTCATAGTAACTGTTGCAATATAGTTGATCATTTTAAAACTTATGTCTGATCTGTGCTGCTTTTTACTTGTCTTTCATAGATTATCTTCTGAAGTTATTTTGCATGTCTAATAATTTTATTGGAGGCTAAACATTGTGGAATCACTTTCTTGGGTGCTTGATATTTTTGGATTTCTATAAAAATTTTGAACTTTGTTCTGGGATCATAATGACGTTACTTACAAACAGTATTATCCTCAGGCATTGACTTTAAGGTTTGTTACAGAGAAGCAGAATAGGCTAGAGCTAAGTTTTCCCCACCATTGAGGCAAGCCTTGTCTGAATATTATATCCAATTCCTCATGATTTATAAAGCTTTGCAGTCTGGATTTTGATAACAGAACATGAATTACTACCTTGTACAGGTTCTGAATATTTTTCTCTCTAAACCTTCCTAGTGGTTCTTTCCTGGTCATCAATAATTTTCTCATATATACACAACTGATTAATATTACTCTACTGAATCCCGTGGTGAACTGTCTGCATGTTTCTAGACTCCTTCTCTGAGCAGTTTTTTCTTCCTCAATATTCTGCCCTGAAAGCTCTAGTCACCTTTTCTCCTTGTAGTTAGCCTGTCGTCTTCCTCCTGTACCACAACCAAAAAAGTTTCTTCTGCAAGCTAAAGCAATTACAGGGATTACCTCATTTGTTTTCTATATCTTAGAAAACGCTTTTTGTTGTTATCTGATGTTCAGAATCCTGAAAAACAGTTTGATTTGTATTTTATTAGAGTTTTCAGTAGTTTAGATGAAAGTATAAATAAAGTCCCCATTATTTCATTTTCTCAGAAGTGGAAATTTCATCTGTTTTAAAAAAACATGTTGTTTGATGCATATAAGTTATGTATATATATGTACATATATATACATAATATATATACATAATTTATATGTATATATAATTTATATGTGAATTAAAAAGAAAACATAAATAACACCTGTGAGTCCATCAAGCAATATAAAAATTATATTACCAATGAATTGCAGTTCTTTGTGTATACTTTCCCTATGTCATCTTATTTTTAACACTATCATCCCTTTGTTTTCATGTCTATTAATCTTTTGGTTTTTAAAAATAACCTTAGCATTTATGCTTAAATAATATAATTTTCACTTTTCCTAGACTGTACAAAATGGGTCTTTTTTATTAGTTTAAGAATTTTTAATGACATTTTAACTGTTAACCATTTATTTGTATAACTTCCTATTATTCTTTTTTATTTATATATTAAAATTGATCAATCATTCACTTGTCAGCGTATATTTGTGCGGTTTCAGTTTTATGTTATTCAGGAACATTATTTTTATGAACATTCTTGTCAAAGACATGTTCTATTTTTTGGGTGCATAGCTTGTTTGTTGTGTTTTCTTCCCTCAGCTGTCTGGCTCATGGTAGGACTTTACTGTTGTCATTAACACATCTTGAAGATGTGTAAGAGTAAGTGTCTACATAGTTTTTCTTTGAATATGATAATTTCTAAAAATGATCAGATGTAGGTTTCTTCTGGGGGAAATATCTTTTGCTAAACGCTTTTGATTTTTTCTTCTCCATCATTCATTTCAGCCTCTTAAGAAAGTCTACCAGCACGTGTGCAGGGCTTCCGCTCTCTAGTCCACGCATCCGTCAGCCGATCTTCCATTACTTGCCAGCCTTTGCCTTCGATTACTGCGCATGCTCATATTTCAAGAAAAGATACATTACAGCTCACAGATTTATATTCTTATCCATGATTCATTTAACTCAGATTGACTGAGTTCCTACCACAAGTCTTCATATCTTTATGAAGAACTTTACAGTCTCTGATTTTAATCTTTTAATTCCTTTGCATTCCTTTCTTATTTTTCCCACCTCATTTTCTTAATATTCCATTTCTTCTTGTTGCATTCTTAGAGAAGCCATGGTGTATAATCTCTGGTTATGAGTTTTTGTCTTGTAACAAGCTGGTTTTTTGGATCCTGGACTAAATACAATTCAAATGACAATTATTTTCTTGATTTTTTTTTTCTTAGATGGCTCCTCTTTTTCTTATGAACTTTTTCAAAATTTAAAAACAGATTTTTTGGTTTCATGCTTTTTTCCTCTTTATACACTTTTCTTTATGGCAATATTGTTCCCAGTTGTTCCTGTTAAATAAGAGAATGCTCTTATTGTTCATGATTTTGTCTTCTCTCTACCTCAGAGAGAGGAAAAAATTATTCTCAGATATATTGTTGGAGAGTGGATGGATACATTTCATAATTTAAACTTTGTTTTTGGTGGTGCTGGAGATTGAACCCAGGGTGTGTGCATGCTAGATAAGCACTTTACCAACTAAACTAAATCCCCAACCCTCAATTTTAATTTTTTTGTAGGCATTCAGCAGTTGGTACTTTGCTCTACTGTGTTGTCATTATTTTTCTAACTAAATGGAAGCAATCTATTTCCCACTCAAACATTGAATTAGTAACAATTTAACAACAGTTACCAAGGGTCTTTATTTCCCTACAATCAATACACTTTTGTTTTTTTGTGGTGCTGGAGATTGAACCCAGGGCCTTGTGCATGTGAGGCAAGCACTCTACCAACTGAGCTATATCCCCAACCCAATCAATACACTTTTAATTTTTGGAGCTGGAGCTTTTGTAAATCCATACATGACTCATAGTCCTCCCTTCTAAACCTCATATTTGTAAATAGATCATTGTTTTCTAAAAGACCCAAGCTAAATAAACTCCATGACAGGCTTCAGACCCTCCAGAAAGACTAGTAGGCCTGAGTTTAGATCCCAGGAAAAGACACACATTGCTCAAGGCTAAAGCCACTCAGATCAGACCATCAAAGAGATTAAAAATCACATACCTGGCATTCTTGAAGTCTGAGTCTGCCTGAACCACATGGGTCACTTAAACTCACTTTGTAGTTGGTCATTTTCAAAAAATTCCCAAAAGCCATGATTGGGTCTTGCCAAATGTTCCGGACACCCCTCAAACTCTGAATGGTCACTATTGTCACCATAGGTGCTGTATGATTGTGATTGGTGCTTGTGTAATGATGCGATGCATATGTCATGCCCACTGCTACCACCTGTCCCCTCCCCCTATGAAAATATGCTCAGCCGTTGTTTGGGGCTCTCTGCACTGACTCGCTGCATTGGTGAAGTCTGAGAGACCGAGCTTAAGCTCGAATAAAGGCTCTTTGCTTTTACATATGTGCCTTGGTCTCCCTGGTGGTCTCCCTGGGGACTCCATGATCTGGGCATAACATTTTCCAGATTGATCTAAATATTAAAATTATTTTCAATAAAAATTCCAATGGAATTTTTTTACTTTGTCAAAGGGATTTTAAAGTCTATCTCAAGGGATATACACAAGTATATACAATGATATTCTTCGAAAATTGTATTTAACATGAAAAATACAAAATACAACAGGAAAAATTGAAAATAGGCTGCATATTCATGAAAAGGAAGCTAGCTAAGTAAAGCTACGGTAGTCAGTGTTATAGGTATTGTTTTTGTGGGTTTGGAGTGTCTGGAATGAAAAATGTATTCTCTGCGATCTTTCATCAAAAGAGTTATGCAGATTTTTCTGTTTCTTTAGAGATCTAGAGGTATCTGAAGAGAGATACTTACGTTACTTGCTATTTTGGGAATTTGAGAGATGACAGGAAGTAACTGGCACAACTATTCCTCAAGAGGTTCCTGAAAATGTTAGCTTGTTTACTTCATTGCATCTCACACTTGCCCACTGTACTTTCATAACTACATGCTTACAAATTTTTCATGGCTCACTTAGGAAAAATGTATTCTATATATTTTGTAGCTATCTAAGTTACTAATCTCTAAATTTTATCACATCTTTGTTTTGTTTCCTAATAACATTTATGCAATTTTCTTAAAGCTCTTCAAAATCTCAGCCTGCAAATTCTTGTTCCCCATTTCAATTGTATTCAGTGCTATTACTATTTAATCATTATGTCCCTTTTAAGTTCAATTTCAATAACATTTTGGTTGGTAAAATTTTATAGAGTGTGGTTGGCTGGTAAATAATACATGTGCTCAGTCTACTAACTCAAACGTAAGGCCTGAAGATACTTTGATAAGTAGAAAAGCAATTTTGCATTTTGAACATAAAAGGACATATAAATATGAAGTTATTAAATATTAAAGTTATTTCCATTTTAAGAAAGAAAATCTTTAACCAAAATGTTCTGGTATAATTTTTATTAAAGCATTTAATATTTTAAATGAAATAAGGCAGATAGTATAAATAAATGAAGTTGAGTGTGTGTATGACATATGGTAGACTCTGTGACAACGAGATTCATATGCAGTCTAGACAGATGTGAGTCCTCACTGATTTCTGCTGAACTTCCAGCATGTGATCCATGGTGTACACAGGGGCGGAGCCAAATTCTAACACCAGGGAACAAAATATGAAGGTGAAGCCAGGTGATGGCTCCAGTTTGGGCCAGTTCTAGAGGTGGGAAATCATGCATATGGTACCATCTCCACGAATCACAGTCTTGTTTCCACATTGTTTTTATTTTTCTACTTTTTTGCCAATAAGCATCTAAATTGCCATCAATAGATTGCTCTAAACAAGTCTGTTACAATATCACTTCTTTAGAGAATGTGCTTTCCCTACCCTTGGAGTCTGGATAGAATGTGTCATAGAAAAATTGCCTTGGTTGAGTTAAACAGGCAAGAAAACTTTAACATTATTGCAGGAGAGGAGAGGGATTGAACTCAAATCCATGGAAACTGAAAGTGGGAAGATTTTAAGGCTGTGGTGTCAGCCAGTGGAATAGCACTACAGGATGTTAGGAGGGAGGTTGGTCAAGAAGACATCTTTGTTTGCTCAACATCACTCATGGATTCACTAGCTCCTCCTTGTTTCAGAGGGACTGGGAGATAGGGATTCTGTTTTTCTTGGTGGCTGTATTTCAAAGGGATGGTTCCCAGGCCCTTGAGAGGGCATTTCTGAGTTGTAAAACTGGAAGTTTTGCTCCTCAAATGGCAGAGATTTAACTATAATTGTAAGCTTTCTGAAGTAAATCCTGAAAGAAAAGAAGGGTAAGCAGGCAAGAGTTAGGAAGAAGCCTGTCCAAAGTTTAGTCGAACTGAGGAAAACATTAAGGCCATCTTGGTCAAATGAGAGGATGAGTGATTTTTAAATTGTAAATATATGTATTTTTCAAAGCCCAGAAATATTTGTAAATGTATATTTTTCCAAAGCCCAGAAATATTTTAAATGAGCTTCATGAACAGAAAATATTTAAAAATTTTAAAGTAAAAATTTTATAAGCTATGTTCACTGGTAACAAAGTCCAATTCACATTTATAGATGACAATTCCAACTAAAGCATTATAATCAGATTTAAATGCTTTTCCTTTTTGTTTTTTAATAAGCATATTTTAATTAGTTACATTTATGAAA
This sequence comes from Xerus rutilus, assembly GCA_028644305.1. Classification (NCBI taxonomy): domain Eukaryota; kingdom Metazoa; phylum Chordata; class Mammalia; order Rodentia; family Sciuridae; genus Xerus; species Xerus rutilus. The sequence goes on from CM053412.1 coordinate 37,521,771, forward strand.
ACACTTTAAAGCAGAATGTCTGAAAGTTATAGTTAAATGCATTACTATACAATCCCAATATTTATAAAAGCATGATTTTCTTTTTGTCTTAATTTTTGCTTTTGTTTGATCACAGTTGATGGTTTATTAGTTAGGCTTCAAGATCAGATATATTTGAATGTTAACTTTTAGGATACACTGGTGAGGACTGTGTGTCAAGTTAACATCATTTAACTAGCAATCTCATTGATGTATACAATTTTACTTTTAAGGTAAAGATTATCCCTAAAGTATGATTAAATGCACAAAATTTTAAATGAATAAAGTGTCCACAGGGTGCAAGAAGATATTATTTAACTTAGCTCAAATTGCCTTGGAAATATCTTTGGTGTTTTTAGTTTTCCCTTCAAACAAGTTGTTCATGTACAGAAATCAAAGTGAGTGGGGGGAAATGGCAGATCGGACAGGCACATTCCAAGCATGACTGTGCCTCTTATAGCTACAATCTCTCTTGATTCCCATGACTTTGTTTTCATTCTGCCTCTTCTGACATCTTTCCACCTGTGTCCTATCCATCCTGTTACTATTTTGCCTTTGGAATTTACTACTGGGTAATTTTGAAAGAAATTTCCCTAGTCAGCTCCTGCTGTCCAGCTAGTCATGGAGAACTTGGATGCAAGCTCAACAATGGTTTTCGTAGAATGTGTCTTTGATGTAAAATAGTAAATATGTTTAAGCTTCTCTGCTTTAATATGGCTTCTTGTGGATAATTTTTGCCTCCTACTTCTGGGATATAGATTCTTTAAAAGGTATTTAAGAATCCTTTGTCTGTCATGATGCACCCTATTTTTAGTTTTTTCTTTGCCATAGAAACTTTCAATATCTAGGTAAATTTTAAAAATTAAGCTTGATTTTACTGTTACTTATTCCTGTAATTGGATTTTCTTTGCTTTTAATTTTTAGCAAGTCTTGACTCACTCACTCCAAATCAATTTTATCCTCTTTCTCTAATTGCATCTTAGTCCTTGTCCTGATTGATATATTTCCATAAACTCAATAATTAACTTATTACTGCTCTAATCAAGTGTCAACATTTGCCATTATAACTGAATAATACAATTAGCCCTAATAAAAATGCTAACATAGTTTTCTGTCTAAACATTCAATCCCTGCATGTGGCTCACTGTTTTTAACTAATGGATTTATGTGCCAAGTATTGGAATTTGCTTTTTTTCCCTCTTATGATCTCAAGAACACAGAAAGTGCTAAAGGTTTTTGGGAAAATGAATAAAAGTATTTTATGAAAACATTTTGTTTGAATCTCTGTCCCATGAATCTCTAGCCTTTTCCTATACCTTTAAAAAAAGCTGTGTACACCCATACTGTTTCACATGTTGTCCCTTTGTATCTATTCCGTTATGGGCTATAATATAGAACCAAATTATATTTTAAATCAATTATAGCATTTTTAATATACTTACATGTCAACTATAATTTATTTTAATTATAAGGTTTTTCTTTTCTTTCCAGAAACAAATAAAATTTCAAACAGTGCTAAGGTTCAAATTACGTTGGAGGATTTTTATGTGGTTCAAAATTGATTTTTTCCTTTTTCCTGTGCATCAGGAGACCTGTCCTTTAGTCCTGATGGTACAAAGACTCTTTATTCTGCTTTTGGTTTATTATTGATAACTGGTAAACCTCTACTGTTTATTTAGTGCCAAATGATGTTTAGAGATGCCAAGGAATGATGCATGCAGTTAGGAAGGGGCACTTCAAGCCATAGAGAGCTGTTAAATATACCACTAACTCTTGAATAGGCAGAATTATTGCCAATGGGTTGTTATGGAGTCGGACACTTTGGCAACATGAATGTATGCTATGAAGATAAAAAATGCATTTTTATATTCACAATTCATTTTACAGAAACATTTGTAATGTGACTTTGTAAGCAATTTCTATGTTAGTCATAAAATTGACTTGGACAGGCATCTCTAAGTGAATTAACATAATTAATATGATTTTATTAATGCAGCCAAAATGTTTTCCTCCCACAAAATTTGACAGACCCTATGCCTGGCAGTACTTGACAACTGGCAATGTGTAACTGTCTCCCTGCCCACCCTCGTCACATCTCTGGCATTATTGGTCCAGTGAGTTTTCATAGCAAGAACTGTTTAGGCAGGTGTCAGATGTGGGGAATTATGAGAGAACCCAATTAAATGAATGTGACAATTAATAACTCTTATTGAGGACCCAGTTTGTTCACAGCCTTAGGCACCATGGGTGATCCTAAAAAATCAAAAATAAATGACCTCTTTTTGTCTCTCAGGAGTTTACAGTCATGGCAAAGAGAGGTCATCTGTTTGGTACATATAAGAGCAGGTTTTAGACAAGGCACCCATCTAAGTTGCATGAAGAATATGACAAAATTCAAGGAACCAGAGTGGAGTTGCCACTAAAAGAATAATATAGCAAGATTTTCATATTTCTAAGGAGCATTGTGATTCTACTTTTGTGGTACACTAGCCCTTTGTGATTTGTAAATCCTGTCCCTATTAGTTACAATTCAACATTGATTAATTATATACTGCCATGTATAATATATTCTGTTGGGTCTTAATGAAGTCACAATGGTAAACAAAATATAAGTTATTTTTTGTGTATGTCTGTGACTACATATGTATGTGTGTGTGTATGCATGTGTGTGCATAAGTGTGTATGGTCATATATTGTCTGATGACAAGGGTCCATTCTGAGAAATGCCCCACTAGGTGATTTTATTACTGTGTAACTATCATAGGATTTACTTATATAAACCTAGGTGGTATAGGTCCATCTTTCAATGTAGTCTCTTGATGCAGTGAATAGTTGGTAAACACATGATGTATGAGGCTGTTGTGGACATAGCATGATATACTGTTTTACAGTAAGCTTTTTTTAAAAGTAAATAGAATAAATGTACTTTGAAATAAGGCTAAAGGTATAAAATGGTAAGTAAACTAGCACCATAGTAATTTATTATAATTATCAAGCACTTTGTAGTAAACATAATTATATGTGTTATACTTTTACAGAACTAGAAGTACAGTAGGTTTGTTTACAACAGCATCACCACAAACACATGAGTGATGCTTTGGGATATGACATGATCAGCTACAGCATTGCTAGACAATAGAAATACTTTTCAGCTCCATTAGAATATTATGGAATAATCATTATATATAAGGCCTATCATTGACTGAAACTGTATGTGTACACATTTATGTGTATACATATTACCTATACACACAAACACAGATATAATTCATATGCCATTAGCAATACTTTGTAATTGCAGAAAGGAGATCATGATAGCATAAAGGAAGAAGCAAGAAGTTTCTGACTAAGGAATAAAATTTATATTATGAATCTCTTATTGTTTAGAAAAATCTAAATGTTAATTACAATGGACAAATGTAAACACAAGTTTCATCATCATAAATGGTCAATGGAATAATTAGTCACAAACTGATCTATTTAAAGCATAACATCTAAGCATCTAAGTGCCAAGTAGAAATGACTGGTGTGGGCTATGGACAATAGGTAAATAAGAGAAGGTGACAGAATAATATGAGAGCTCCTTTGTGCCACCCTAGAACAGTGCAGAGCTAAGAGTTGACATATTTAATGTCAGTTGCCTAACCTAGGAATTTATATCTCTATTTATAGATAAAAAGACAGCTCCTGAGTGATTTGGATGGCTAGGAACACCTATAAGATTATAGAGAAGTTTTAAAGAATGAGAAACCAAAGCACTACTTGTAAAAACAAGTAGAAAAAGAATTTATTTACCTAGATTCCTAGAAAAAAGTGAAAAGGAAAAGTAGCTTTTTTTTTTTTATTGCTCATTGGAGTAGATTAAACGTTTATACAGAGGATAAATTGAGTTCTGTGTTTTGAATATGTCTTCCAAAAGTTCATGTGTTGGGATCTTGATCTCTAGTGGGATAGTTTGAGAGGTGGAATGTTTGGGACTTGACTGGGTCCTGAGGGCAGGGCTCTGATGAATGGATTAATGAATTAATTGATTAAGGGATTAATGGGTATTGTGGAAGTGACTTCGTTATAAAGTGAGCTCTCTATAGCACACTTGCTCTATCTGTGATGCCCGTGTAGTGTACCTGCTGCCATGTTTGATACAGTGAGAAGTCCTTCACCAGGAGTCAGCAGCATTTTCTTGAACTTCAGAATGAACAGAATTCAACAAACTTCTGTTTTTTAAAACTACTCAGTTTCTGATATCCCATTGGCAACAGATTAACACAAGTAAACAGTGACAGTCCTAGAATAGCAAGAATAATCTTTGTGGAACAGAATAAAAATAATCTCAAGAAATGTGAAGGGTAATATGTTCTCCTCCACCATCTATAGAGATAAATTCTGGGCATTCCATGTATAGTTAACATGCTGCTTCCCAACACTGTGATGAAATAGTATTTTTGTGTGCTAACTGATTTACCTAGCAATATGGTGGATGAAAAAATTATTAAGAAATAAGTTGGAAAGAACTGAAGTATCTGTGCTATGCTGTTTGCATTGCAAGTAAAAGAAGAATTTTTCTTCCTCCTCCAAACTAGGGGAATAGCATCAGAATGAGCAAATGAGTAAAATTTCTTCCCATCTTTATTGTAAGCTTCTTCAAGGCAAAGATTATATCATACAGTTTTATGGTAATCCTGCTAGGCCTAGCCTAGAGTTGTGTAAAAAGAATGCACAAAGTATCTATTACTTATTGAGTAATCGAAGAGGATACGAGATAATCTTTTTATTTACCATCAATAGGCTTTACTTATATCAGCTAATATAATCCTGAGTACTACCATACAAAATATGTAGTAAAACTGATATCAGAATCTAGGTCATCTGAATATACTTCTGCATAATTCATAAAATATAAATGCATTTCTGATCTTAAGCCTTGAATATCCAAGTGCTCTGCTTTTAAATGGTCCTCTTGATTTCTGTGCTTTGACCAAGTAATATATAAGGTTTTTATTCTTTCTAGGCATTTCTTAGACATAGGTGAAATAATTTTTGTTACATATTGTGTATTTGTCCAGAGGAAAATTTATAGATAGGATACATATACATACACACACATACATACTGTGAGTTTGGACTTAAAATTGTTATAAATGCCAGGAGTTATCATGGCTAAATATTTTCATCTCTTTTCATTCTTTGAATGGAATTACAGGTATAATTTAGCCTGGTAGAAGTAATGGACTGCCTTGTTTAAAATTTATTATTCACTAGCTTTTATTTTTTTCTTTTAATTTCCAAGTAACATAAAAACAATTTAGAACCTACTTAGTAATTGCTTTAGGAATATTTAATAAAAATACATGATGTTTTTTAATTTCTTTTCAACCCACATCCATTTTTAATTTCTTACAGAATATTTCAGTTTTTAATTTTAAAAACTATTGTAAAAACAAGTTCATAGAAAGAAGTAAGGCTAGTCATTTTTTAGGAGAATCAGAATCCCTACTTACTTCTCTCCAGGTTGGTGCCTATGAGAACTCTTGTTTACCACTTTATCATTCCTCAATGTGACCTTAAGATTTCACTAGAGCTGTTTAGGTACTCCTGTCATTCTTCATTTTGCAAATGGTCATTTATGTTATTATGGTAATAAGTTGAATAAGTTTAACATTGGCCTAGGAGTGGATTTGAGTAAGCTTCTGGGAAACCTCTGCAAATTCACAAAGTTAATGGCTTGACCTCCCAATTCTCTGACGTAAAATATGCTATAATGATTTTTCAGGCTCTTGGCTCTCTTGCATTTAAAAAAAAATAGCTTCCATTTACTTCCCATGAGTTAATTCTCCTTATAATCTAATCGTAAAAGAACAATCCTATATTTATCTTCTAAAATAACGCATGTCTCTGTTTGGTTAAGATCCTTGTTTATGACAGGGAAGGAAAAATTTCCAAGCAGATGTTCTGAACAAAAACAGTGGATTCTTTGGAATTTATGACTCCAGGAGGATATTTTAACATGACAGCTCATATATTTGAACAGAGATCCAAAGAAGAAATATGATAAATACTTTAATATTTATTTTCCTAACCTAATCAGAAGGTTGGTAAAGTAGGAGAAAATATATGCAATATATAAAAGTTTAGTATGTGCCCTTTTAAGAACTTAGAGAGGAACAGTTGAATTTTAACATCATGAAGTTCTGAAGATTTCTTTTTAAAATGAAACTTGGCTTGCTCCATTATGTTTATAGCTCTGTTTTTAATGAATGGTTGCTTAGTAAAAGCCAGGACTCAGATAAATCAGTGTCAGTTTAAAGGAGGTTTGACTTTTTCTCCTGTTGAAATGAATGTAAACAGGGTAAAAACCAGTGGGATGATTTTTAGAGTTATTATAATGTTGTGTTTTTGCTAAAAATGAAAAGAGATTATTAGCAGTGCAGGTTTAAAAAAGAGGTTGCTTAAATAAGTATTGAATGGATAAGAACTGATTTCAATCTCATCAGTGGCATTCCTTTGAATTTTTAAAAACGAGAGCAGCAGAGTCTCTGATTTATGGCTCTGAGGTTGCAAGAGTGATTATATTTCTGGAACAATCATATTATGTGACATATTTTGATAGGCTTCTACTCTTAATTTTTCCTCTTTCTTGATCTAGAAATTTGCAAACCAACACATAAGTTATGGTAGAAGAAGAGTCAGTAAACATCAGTGTGCCTTCATGAAGAGTTGGGAAAGGGAAGGTCAATTTATTTTTTTCTTTTGAACCACAATCTCTTCCTTTCATGGATTGAGGTTTTTCAGTTATTCCAGTGGTTTCTAATCAACTTCTTTATTAGTCTTGAGTGTGATGAGGCAGATGCTAAAAGGCTGGTTTCCTATCACCTGGTCCCCTAATGTAAGGGTTCAATCAGAGCTGACTTTAGTATTCTTAATCCTAAAGGTTCTGGTTCTGAACCCAAAGAGGTTAATACTTAATTTCTTTCTAACTCTGTAACAGTCAAGTAAGTGGATAGTATATTTAAGTAAAGCTCTTGGAAACTAAGCAGTTTGCCTTTGTTTCCGTATACTTCGCCCCTGAAGCCATTTCACATTAAGAATATGATTAAAATCTGAAGTAGAACAAGAGACAGTTTGGAGTGAAAATTTGAATCCTAATGTACAGTCATCAGTTTTCCCTGAAATGACCTTCACAAAGAGCACAGGAACACAGGGCAAACAGAAAGACTAGAGTTCCTTGCCTAGTAGTGCCTGGGCAAAAAGCATGAACTTAGAGAACAGATGGCCCTTTTATAAACCCTGTATTGTGCTGACCCAGAAAGAGCTTTGCATGTGGCTGAGTCACTTCAAGTCTACAGCATAGGAAAAGTGCTGAAAAGCTCTGGTTCACATATCTGCTGCAAAAAGAAATACATAAAATCCTGCAAGTCACATTTTATATTGCTAATAGCTTGAAAATGATGTGCTTTTGGGGAAACTTAAGAGATGTTTCCTTAAAACAACATTCACAGTTCTTGATCAAGTCATCTCTGAAAAGCAGATTTTTTATTTTTGCTTTTTAGTTATACATGACAGTAGAATTCATTTTGATATAATTATACAAGCATGGTATATATGTTATTCTAATTAGGACCCTGTTCTTATGGTGGGATTCACTAAGATATATTCATTTAAGTACACAGGAAAATTATTTCAAATTTATTCTACTGTCTTTCCTTTTCCTGTCTCCCCCTTCCTTTTATTCCTCTTTGTCTAATCTATGGATTATCTATTCTTCTCCTCTCCCCACTTATTGTGCATTAGCTTCCACATATCAGTGAAAACATTCAACCTTTGGTTTATTGTGACCGGCATATTTATTGTGACTGGCTTAGCATAATAGTCTCCAGGTCCATACACCGACTGACAAATATCATAAAGTGATTCTTCTTTATGGCTGAGTAATATTCCATTGTGTATATATACCGCAATTTCTTTATCCATTCATCTGATAAAGGGGACCCAACATAGGTTTGGTCCATAGCTTAGATATTGTGAATTGAGCTACTATAAACATTAATGTGGCTGTGTCACTGTAATATGCTTATTTTAAATCTTTTGGATATAAATCAATGAATGGGATAGTTAAGTCAAATGGTGGTTCCATTCCTAGTTTGAAAAGCAGATATTTTAAAGTGACATTACAGCAAGAATAATTTGACTGGGAGAAATGATTAAAGGGAAACTAAATGAGTGTTTACTCTGATAACTTTTTAATGAGGTTTAAATGAAGACACTGCAAGAGTAGAGAGAGATGTAAATCATGAAAAACTAATATTTCTTATCAGTGGTTTATTTATGTTCTTTCATAGCATCTTTCTATTTTATTGTTATTTTTGCATTTATCAGTGAGTTTCTGTAGTCAATAAATTTTAAAAAGTTTTTGGGTTGTAATGATTGAAAAGTCTGTAAGGATTTTCCTTCTGGAGGACAAGTCACTTTGCCTTTGAAATTACTTTTGGAAAATTTCAATTTCTCTACTGGGCACAATTATGGTTTCTAATGCATACATAGGCATATTGGCAGCATAGTCTTTTGGAATCAATGACCTTGAGACTTGAGCAGGGTTTTGGCCATTTATTTACCTGGAAACTTACTGGCTTTAACTGGAACTTCTTTGCTTAAAAATGTCAATTAGCGGAACAGATAGAATCACAGGTAGCAAAGGACTTCAAGAGATCATATATTTTCTTCCATGTCTGTAGGCAGGTGAAAAAAATAACACTTTATTAATATCAAGTTCTACTTATCTAGAATAAAGTCAATGGATAGTTGTGTAATTCTCCAGTGAATGTTGGTTGGCTTTTTAGCCAAGGTAGGTGTATTTTAGGGACAAAATTCCATTTCTGCCCGAGGATCCATCTTAAATTAACTCATAATTTTCTATAATACTTGACTATGTAGAGGCAATTCAAAAAGGTACGTTAAATGATTTGAGGTCGTTTGATAAATAAAAAATATCAATAATATGTGTCTTTTCTCTGTATTTTCCTCAGAATTGATTCTTCTGTGTTCACACCTGGATTCTCTAGTCTCAGTAGTGAGAATAAATGGATTCACGATAATCATGAAAATTGCTGTTAATTTTTTTTCTCTATCCCCTGAAAATCTTTTTTTCTTATGAAAACTGCTTGCCAATTTTGACTACCACTGACTTCAGAAGTCCTCCTAGGATGTTTTTTCAAATGGATTCGCCAAAAATATATTCTGTGATGTTCTCTTCCCAGACCCTGGAGCTCCTTGGCCAGGTACCACTATCAGCAATGAACTAGAGTTCAGAGGATTTCAATATTATACAGCTGTGTGGGACAAGTTTGGAGAGAAAGGTTCCCTCTCTGTGTAAACCTCCTACAGAGAGATACCTGTCTGCCTGTATCCTAATATGTGACGAAGTCTTAGTGCTACAGCTTCCCTCGTGTTTACATAGTTTGCCTGTTTTTAAAAGAATTATTTGGGAGGCAGATGTGAGGAATAAAGTCATGATTCCAGAATCATCTGCTGTATGAGAGTGAAATGACATGATGCCTAGGTTCATCTCACATCAGCATGAGCATATACGTCTGCCTGAGCACAGGCTTTTGGAGAAACCATGTGCCAGTTTTAAAGACTTGCCCAGACATAGGTAAGTACCACTTAGTCTCCTGCTGTGATCTCCTCCTTCCACCTGTTTACTCTTCATTACAATACTTTGTGCATTTTACAAATTTGGCAGCAAATTTTTTCCTTTTTAGATTCTTTCATTGCTCAAGCCTTTGCTATTTCATTTCTCTGAAATAACAGGAAAAAAAACAAGAACTGTGTTTCACAGAGCTTTTTATTTGGAAGGTATACATATTTAAACTAGTTATATGACTTTATTTACTCTTCAGACAAATTCATTTCTCCTAATTGTAATATCCAGATGGAAGCGACTCCAAGATCTGAGACATGATTTTTCAAATCATTGCAATTGTAACAAGCTTGAGTTTGCACTCTTTTCTGTAAAACTCATGAAATTTGCAGCTTCTTTTGGAGAATTTCCATGTGGGAAGAAGAGATAAAAGGATACCTGGGGGAGCAGAGCAGTTCTAGCACAAGTATGCAGAGAGTGCTTTTTCTTTTCATGTGTAAACCTTGATTGGAATTTTAGTTTATTTTTCCTAGAATGCAGTTTTTGCTGTTTTTAAATGAATGTGACTTTGCTGATGCTAGGTAAGGAGAAAATGGGATTTACGTTGTTTGCCTAAGCCCCCAAGTTAGGATGCCACATGGCAAAGTGAGCTCTCCTTGAACCAGGATCTGACATTTCTGCAGGCAGAAGGTGGTGCTGTTGATTAGGAACAGTATGCAGCCCCTGCATTTTCCCATCAAACTCACCATCAGGTTGTTATCTTTACAGTCACTCTTTACTGAAAAGGGGGAAAAAAAGAAAAAGAAAAAAAATCACAGTCAACTGGCATGAATGCTGGCATTTGACTTCAATTACTTCTTTGCTTAAAAATGACCTGACAGATAGACCAACCATGTTATTCTTACTTTACGTAAATCTTGGAAACTGGGGAGAAATTAGTTCTCAAATATTGTACATATTGTCTCCCTTCATGTAGTGAGGTTTAATATTATTTGCAATGATTGCAAAATATCCTGTGGCCTGGATAACTCACTGGTTACAAGAAAAGCTAGACATTTAAAACTGACACAATACTGTTGCATATAGATATTAATGTTTCATGAATACAGAGTATTGAAAAACCAGTTTTTGCCTCTAAGTTGTTCACTGAGTAAATACTTTTATGGCATGATATTTGAGCAAGCTCAGGGACCAGGTAAGACGCTTACCTTCTCTGAAAATGCTGAACAGTATTGTGATCACATTTGGAGACCCCCTGGTTCTGGTTAAGGGGAAGGATGGAGACTAGCAGGTGTAAGCATGGGTTCATGACCTTGAAAGAAACCCAAGAAAGGCCAAGGACATTCTCAGATCCCTGGAGGAGAGGTCAGGCCACATGGAGCATTGGCAATATCATAAATATAGGTCAATATTGAAAAGCAGTCTTAAAATTAAAAAATAAAGGTGAGGGGTCTTAGTCAAATGTGGGGAGTCATGAGCTGTTTAAAATTCAAGAGAGCAAGAGCCAATAGCCAGCCAGATGTATTTTATATAGTTATTGAGAGAGGGGTTCAGATGCCTCCTATTAGCATGTTAGTTAACACCAATTTAGGAGAATTATGTGTAGCCTGAAAGATTTGTTTATATCTGCTGATATATGGTGACATCATTTAGAGAAAAACTGAGACAGGAAGAGAATCTTTTTAAAAAATATTTTTTAGTTATAGATGTACACAATATCTTTATTTTGTTTATTTATATTTACATGCTGAGGATCGAACCCAGTGCCTCCCATGTGCAAGGCAAGCTCTCTGACACAGCCACAATCCCCGCCCAGGAAGAGAATGTTACTTAGCAAGGATTGTAAACTTGAATCTTTCCACTGCTCTTGAGAACACACATGTTCTCCTTTTCCATGTTTCTTTTTAGGTTCCCTTTCTCCACAGTTTGTTGCTAAATCTGTATCTCATTTTGGTAGGAATTACCAGCACAAAGATTTGCAGAAGAAGATACTGGATTGAAAATGATTCTGAAACAGGACTATTTCTATTTTAAGTGAGGTTCTGTTATTTGCAGATTTGTGTTCTATCCCATAAATTCTCACTTGGGGATAAATACAGAAACTAACTTGCCAGGTTGTATGGAGTCAGTGAGTTCATGTGGGTAAGGCATGATGGAAATTACCTGGTTCATAGTAAGTGTGCCATCAGGGCTTATTATTTTTTCTGTTCACTTAGGAAAGTCTGGAAAGATTCAGAAGAAGGACATAGACCAGTGAGTATGCTTTTCCTTAGATTAATACTCATTTTGTATGCTAGGTCATGATTCCTTTTTGGAATATGTCTCGGGAGTTCTAGCATCCACAGGTGCTTTAGGCTTCAGAGTATAAATTCATAGAGAGAAGGAAAACATGTCACTGATGGCGCTAACTAGCCACCGGGTGGTAAGCGGTGATAAGCCTCTAAACTGTACAGTGAGTTAGGTGCCCAAATGACTTGTCAGCAGAAACATTTTTAGAATGAAAAAGAGAGAGATTTGATATAGTTTTACTATATCAAAAACAAAAGCAAAAGCTTGTGTTTGGTGATACTCTGGATACATAGGACTCTTGTTGAGTTGGTAAAACTGATACTTTCCATCAAAATTCTCATGGAATAGATGTCCTTTTCCCTAAAGGCCTCAAAAAGCTATCTCCAAAAAGAATCTCTTAGGTTGACACATTTTGTTTTTGTCTATTATATCATATAATATCACTTTTTTGTGTGTTGGTGTTTGATGCCAGCTTTATGTTTTTCCTCTAATAGTTTTTAAGGCACAATGTCTTCAAATACTTCTGATCTTAAAGACTGTATAGGAGAGAAAAGTATGTGTACATTAGACTCTATCATTTCAAGGAATGCTGCATTCTACAGAGAATAATATTTGTACATGATTATCTATTGATCATCTCAGACTCTTGATTCCTGTGACTCTTCCTCAAATCCCCCACTCTGTGTACCCACAGCACTCTGATTTTCCCTATCTTTGGGAAAGAGTGTTGTAATTAATGAATGCTTCCCTAGTTTTCCCAACAGCTCTGTGTTTGAGCAAAGACTGAATTTTATTCATTGATGTCTCCATAAAATTTAGCAACGTGCCTACAGTAGGCACTCAATAAATATTTCTTGAATGAACAAACAGATGAAATACATGGTGGAAGGTGAAATTCGTGGTGTGTGTGTGTGTGTGTGTGTGTGTGAGAGAGAGAGAGAGAGAGAGAGAGAGAGAGAGAGAGAGAGGAGACAGAGAAAGAGGGATGGAGGAAATTGAAATTGGAGGCACAAGATTGTCATCTCAGCTTTAAGGGAAGGATAGATATACAACTAGCTTATCTGATTTTCCTCTACAGGTTCTTCAAGGAAAGTGAGTCCCAATTCTATACTAAGGCTAATGAGTGCTTGAGTGATTTTAGAGGCTTTGTTTGAAATTTTAGATTTTTTTTAAAGGAAGTTCAAATGAGTAATACCTGTTGAGATGCTGAATTCTGAGTACTACTAGATCAAGGTTGTTCATGGACTTCATTCACATTGGATCATACCACCATTCTCTTCATTATATCGGGCCCTTTAAGAACTGTTTTTGTTTGTTTTGGTAGTTGTTCCAATAAATAGAAAGTTCAAAGTGAAAGTTGGAGTGTCCTATCCAGTTCCAAGATTTGAGAAACTTTGCAGTGCCCAACAGGAATATCCCATCCCACTAGTAATAAATTGCATTAATTTAATAATATAACAATACCACTTTTTCCTCTGAGTTTTTTTGTATTAGCTTTTCAAATGTCTACCAAATTGTTAAGAGAGAATACTTTTTAAGTTGTTTGCATCTCACAACTTAATAAATGGAACAGTTAAGTATTTATTTTGGCTTAGGGACACTTAAAAATGACTGAGACACTAAAAGTTACTGTGAACAGAATAGGTTTAGGGATCTCTGCTACAGAAAATGGAAACAGAAAATAGAAAACTTGAAATGAGACCTAGAATGAGAAGATGCTGGATTTTTAAGGGTAGGATGCTGCCAGTACTATGGTTTTGTTCCTGAACATGGTTCTATAACTGAAGGTCAAGATAGGTAATTAAACAGAGAACTTCAAGTCTAGGGGAGCAGTTTAATTATATTATTGTTTAATAGAGTTATTGTTACATGAGTCTTGGTTTTATTTCCTCACAGATCATAAAAACTTTCAATTAAATATTTTTTCCCATTACTCATGGATCAAATATTATAGACTGTAGTAATATGACAGTCAAATATGAAATAACTTCTAAACTTTCTTTTCGAAATATGTTTTATTTTTAACCTTCTTTTTAATACTGCTGGAAAATTTTAAAGCAATAATTGGCAGGACTGTTTTGCTGAATTTTGCCTGCAGTCAGTATTCTCTCTCTTTTTAAAAAATCTTTCTATTAGCCCAAAGAAAGAAAATAATGTAAAAGTACCATATATTATTATGGCTCTGGGCACCAGTCAGAACTGAGCTTTCCCCTCCCTTACTTTACACAGCTAATTAACAATTGAACTTGATTTATGATAGACTTTTTTCTTATCTTATTTTTAGAAAAGAGCATAATTGAAGAGACATTGGAAAACAAAGTAGTTTTTGAATTTTGGATTCATATTTTAATTAAAATGTTGTTTAGTAATCTCATTTTTAAAATAAAAGCTGTTAGATATCTCTCTAAAAGCACCAATAATGCAGAGCACATGTCTTCCACACTTGCTGCTTATGACATACATAGGAAATGTTTTCAGGGTCTGCATATTAATCTTATGATTTTCTCTACTTGAAAAGAAAAAGAATATACATGACCTGGCAGAAATCTGATGGCAACATTCCCTTGATGAATATCTCATCTCTTTTCTTTAGCACTGCAAAGTACTTTTGTCCTTTATTTGCCACTAATGCTTATGATAAAAAATTAAATTACTGTTCATCCTTTCAATATGTTTTCCTCAGAGGATCACTGCTGAAGAACAAACATTTAAAAGAGGATGTGGAAGGTTTAGTTTTATACACAGCCCTGCTATATTATTCATTGCAATGCATTTTTAATGTTAGAGAAAGAAAAATAAAATGTATGTTAATTTCTAGTATGAGACAGGCAGTGATCGAGGGAATGTGATAAATTCACAGAGGCTGGAGATGTGTGCTTAATGATAAAATAAGAAGCCTTCTCTCTTCCTTATCCTGGGCTTTTTTTTCTGCATGTAGGAATGAAACTTGAAGGTTTTATGGATGAAAAATCTCAAGACGTCATCTCCAACTAGCTAATAAGTCTCAGGGTCTTTATATTTGCAATTGAGAAAGAGGTCACCAGAGCAAGGTTACTAAAAACCAAAACATAACAAACACAACAGAACAAAAAGAAGCTCTGACTCTCAGCATCACTGCTGGGATTTTTGCTAAGTCTTATATTGCATTCCTAGATTTCATCTCTCCATCTCATTTTACATTCTTTAATGAAATTGCCATTCTTGTTGTTCATAAACAAGTCCATTATTTCCTAAATAGGTGAAAAATGTATGTGAGCATTCTTTTATATTTTTAAAAGCTGATACTATTTTACAAGAACAGTGAGTGAATAATATGCTTTATTTTGTCTATGAATTGTCAGGGCTAATGGTTTTCTTTGAATTCTATTCTCTTAGAATTCAACAACTTATCTTCAATCTGGGAAGAATTACAGCATCTAGTAAGAAATAGACTTACAAATTTCTCATAGTGTAAGAAAGCAGATTCAACTTCGACTCTGTTCTTTATATTCCCATAAGCTTCTCTGTTTCTGTTCCAGGAAGAGGGAAAGGCAGCATCGTTTAACATAAATCAAAGGTAGTAAAAGCACCTGAGTTCTAGGATTTTTCTTAAGTTTTCTAAAGCCATATTCAATCTGTTGTCACCAGAAAACACTTATTTTGAATTTGGGAAAGGTAAATTTGTTAAAAAAATCAACAAACAAAAACTTTAAAACTATCATATGAAGAATTGTCTGTTTTTGATTGTCTGCCAAATACCAAGTAGTACTTGGCTTAAGAAGGAAAAAAAATGAAGCATTTTCCATTTTCCTTTGTTAAGTAAAGAGGAAGAAAAAGAAGGAAACCATATATTTAGTGTAACATGGATGAGACATAGGTTGCTTTTTCAAAATACTGAATTTTATAATCCCTAAACAAAACCCATATGTTTTATTATGTACTTAAACCTGAATGTAGACCATCTTATATAACTCATTTTTTTATCATGCTGTTGCTTTGTACCTTTTTTGATACCTTAATGTAATACTGGAAATACTGTTTAGAATAAATATGATTTTATTTCATGCTCTAATCATATACAAAATAACAAGTGTCCATTTTTAGAGCACTACCTCATTGATTATGCTTTGTCCATGCAGTGATTTTGATTTTATTTTACTCTTATTATAATGGCTATCACCATAGCAACTAGATGAATTTTACCAAAATGAAAACACATTCATTACAAGTAGCTACCTTACAATGATTCATGATAAACAGGCTACATACCAATGCTGAATAAATGTTAATAAAATTCAAATTATTAGTCATAAAGACTAACAAAGCCAATCACCCCAAAATATGGTGTTTTGTCTCATTAATTTCTACTTCTTTGCTGTCTTCTGCTCTATTGATAAGGTAACTAAAGATACTTAATTTAATTACAGAAACCTGGGACTCTTGTATGGAAATTTCTCTTTTAAAAATTTTCCTAAGTCTGCTCATATTAAATCTGATTGAAAGCCTGCTTTCTATAGAAGGGAAGCAGTTAAGCCTGCTCAAAGTTTGTAATATGTTCCCCATGTGTTTGTGTCTCAGGAGGAAAATATATTTGTTCTGGAAGACAGGGTGATATGTTGTCCAACCCCTGCAAACCCACCATTTTCTGAATGTGTGCCGACTTCAGACCTGATCCCCAAGGTGATGATGTTAGGAGTCAGAGTTTTGGAAGGTGGTTAGGTCATGAGTTTAGTGCTCTCATATGGGGCTAAAGAGAACAAATTTCTGCCCTTGTACCATTGAGAACACAGCTAAAGGGCACCATCACTGAACCAGAAGGCAGACCCTCACCAAAAACTGAATCTGCCGGCACTTGGATTTTGGACTTCTCAGCCTCCTGAACTGTGAGAAATAAATTTCTGTTGTTATAAGCCACATATTTTGTGATATTTTGCTATAATAGCCTGACTGGACTAAGATAGTGATCTAAAGTCATTAATTCAAAAATCTTGAAGCTTATCTTTCTGATCTTTAAAGTGAGATTTTTGTAATGATTCATTGAAGTTACTGTGTATATCTATAAGCACAATGTCTGATATATAAAAATGTTCAAAATATTTAATTATGATGATGTTGTTAATAGAATTACTATACTTCCTCTGTAAGTGTCTTCTTTCTTTTTTTATATTAAATCACATTTATTCATATTATTTGGCAAAATTAAAGTGAAATTTCGGAAACATTTACTTTCAGATATATACATCAAGTCAGTTTTCCAAGAACAGTCTCACTCTTTTGTCAGGTAGTGAGTAGGTTAAAGAGCAATAGAACAGATGCTGATCCATGTTTCAGAGATAACTTGCATAGGAACAAAAGCCCAGCAGGCTATGAAAATGTGTGTCTAGGACCTGTGAAGGTCTTTTCAGATTTTAATAGGATATAGGAAAGAAAAATCTTCAAGTCAAGTATAGTAACTCATAAAAGGAGAAGAGCTAACATCTGTATGACATGTTAGGTGTAGAGTGACTCTTCGAGCTCAGGATCAGAGTAAGGGTCCCATAACAGACCTTTGATCCTTAGCTGCTGGTTTGGAATAGAGGCTTATTAACCATACGTCCTTGAAATATGACCATCCTGATGTGGTATTGGCAATGACTATGCCACATTCAACTATGGCTCTTCTACATTCTCCTTTGTTACAAGGGAGACACTTTTCAAACTGGTCATCAATGTTGTTTACTTTCTTCATTATTGTTTCTGCTCTTATTCTGAGGAGTCTTATGGCTGCTTAAGAATATCAGAAAACAATGCTGACCAAAGGACCCCATCTCAGGTTCTGTGACCTCAGGGTACAAGAGCTTGCATTTATTAATGTCACCCATTTATTAATTACACATTTTACAAGACAGCCCAGCCTCTCTTTGGGATAGGCATAGTTATCTGTATTTTGCAGAAAATGGAAACTGAGATTTCAAAAAGTTGTGACTCAGAATCACAAAATTTACACGAGCAAAGTCAGCATCAAATAGCAGGTGATAACAGCAACCACAGCACGAATGTGTGTCTGAAGTCTGCAACATGCATGAGCCCACTCAGCATTGCTGGTTGGATCAAAGCTCATGCTCTCACTTGCTACTTCATTACTATTCAGAAATACTTTGCATTACCTTCTCTCAAGCCCCCATCTTGTTTGCTGATATTTCTTTTCCTAAACTTACACTTTCTACAAGTCCTAATCCTCCCATCCCTAGCAGAATTCCTTTAGCAGATAATACTTTACTGAGAACATTCCAGATGTGAACAAACTTTTTCAGCCTTGTGCCCGAGCAAACTTCATATTGGCATCCTCACTTCTACAGCAAAATTTCTAGTCACCTTCTTTTGTGATTATGTTCTTCTCCTTGTCTCATAGAAAAACTAAATGCTTTTCCTTTGTAATATGAACTAATCTCTCTTATACTCTTGATTTTATTCTGTCTTACCTTATCAAGACCTTGCTATCATTTATGTCCTTATTTTCATGATCAGTACTTAACATGCCCCTACATCAGAGCTTTGCTCTATGCTTATAAACGTTTCAAATTCATTTATGTAAGCAAAGCCAAAAAAAACTTTAGAAAAATATGTGATTTATGGCTGGAACTTAATCATCGCCTCCTCCATCTCTCATAATGCCATCTATTTGCTCTCTTTTGGTTTCCTAAAGGTACTTTTTGAAATAGTTACTAGGTCTATATGTTTTTGTCTCAGTTTATTTCTTATATGTCTTATTATCTAGTCTTTTCTTGCAACATTTTACTGAGCTTCACTTACACAGTGCAAAAGGGACCTCATACAAATGGGTACACAGAATATACAGAACTTTCTAGGAAAATCAACGCTTGGTTTTTTTTTAATGTTTTATTTTTTAGTTGTAGGTGACAGAATATCTTTATTTTATATTTATGTGGTGCTGAGGATCGAACCCAGTGCCTTCTGCGTGCTAGGCGAGCACGCTACCACTGCGCCATAATCCCAGCCCCTCAACGCTTGGTTTGACTTGACTTTGGCAGAGAGCAAAGGGATCATTGCTGTATAGGGATTATACACAAGAAATTGTGAAGAGTATTTTGTTTAATATTTCAAACTTTTTTCCTGAAAAAAGTCAAGATTTAAGGAGAGATTTTAAGCACATGGTGATGGGCTTAGGTTTGTGGTATACAGACAATACAGCTCTATGTAGAGTGTTTATAGAGACAATACTGGAGAATTATCACTCCAGCAGTTATTGCAATTATGTAGGAAAGAAAATGATGAAGATTTGAATTAAGATAACATCTCTGAGAAAAATAATAAAGGAATAGATATGCAGATGTTTCCAGTATAGATAAAAGGATCAGTGGCTGAATGTAGGAAGTGGAGGTTGAGTCAAGGATAAACTCTTAGCTGAGCAATCAAGGGACACAATTCAGGCAGGTAAATGGAGGAGAAAGGTGTGTGTGTGTGTGTGTGTGATTGGAAGGTAATACTTAATTTTTGTCAATGTTAAATTTGACATACTTTGACTATCTCGTCAGCCTTCAAGGACCAACATACATTCTCCTGCTTCTATTTGCGCCAATCTTTCTTCTCACCATGAGAAAACTGATTCTGGCTCTTTGCACAGGGACAGCTTAAAAGGTGGTTGGAATTTTCTGTCATAAATGACCCACCCCTTGCCACCTACAATTATACCCTCTATCTATTACATGCTTAACTTCACTAATGTATCGTTACCATTAATATGTCCCATAAAAATAAGCATTTCTACATTTCTTTACATCTCTTCACATGACAACTCCTTTATTCAGAGTTTCTCAATCTTAGTGCTATTTTGGGCTGGGTAATTCTTTGTTGTGGGGGGCTGTTCTCTCTGCCATAGGACCCTTAGCTGCATCTCTGATATCTGCCCACTAGGTATGAGTAGCATCTGGTCCCCATCCTCCAACTGTGACAACCAAGGAGGTCTCTCGACATTGCTTAAAGTGTTCTGGGCACCAGAATTGATCCAGGTTGGTAAACACTACCCTCATATTTTCCTACCACTCTATACAAATGACTTTTTTCAAGTTGCATATAACTTCTGTGTGATTCAGCCTGATGATGAATTTCGTCTTCATCTCATTCAATCTCTTAGGTATATTTCACAAATTTGACCCCTTTATCCTTCTTGGAACATTCTCTTGTATTAGAATCCTTTTTTTGCTCACCTTACTGAACACTCCTTAAAATTTATTTACTGGTTCCTCCTTTTCCCTGCTCAGCTTCTAAATATTAAGATGAGACAGGGCTCAGTGCCAAACCATTCATATCTAGCTACATTCTCTGCTTAGGTGATGACATACAGTCCCCCAAATTAAAAACTCTCCACATGCTGATGATTTTTAATTTTGTATCTCTAGCTGGAATTCAGACCCATACATCTATAACTTACTTGCTCCCTTTAAGCAATATTGCCAACTTAACAGAGCCATGACAGGTATTTTGTTTTTTCCCCTATTCTTGTCTTGGCCTGAGTCAAACGTGGGAACTCCAAGCTGTTCTTTTTCTCATAACGAATGTTCAATTTTTCAAAACATTTCTATCTCCAACATATATTTCCATGTCTCCCCATTTCTCCTCTTTTTCTATCTCTGCTGCTATAATCTTAATTCTGATCATTATCACATCCCACTTGTGTTGCTACAACCATCTGCCAACTGGTCTACCTGATTTAATTCTTGCACCACTAACTCCACTTAATTCTTGGTAGGCAGAGAGGTTATTAAAACCTAAGCAGATATGAAACATTGCTTAAAACATGCAAATTTTTTTTGGTGAACTTAGAATTAAATCCAAATTCTTCACCAGTACCCATGAGAAACTTTATTATGTGATGCATACCCATCTGTCTTTTCAGAACTTGTCACCTACAAACTTTAGTTTCTAGGCTCCAGGTGTGCATTGGCCTTTTTTGTTTTCCAGGGTACAAAGCTCAGTCTTCCCTCAGGACATTTGCTCTTCATCATGCCTCTGCCAAGTCACTCTTTCCTAGGTCTCCTCATTTCTAAGTCTTTTTTTATTCAATTCTCAGGTAAAATACAATTTTTCAAAGAAGCTTAGCTTTACCACCTAGTCTAAATTAATACCTTCTACTAGCA
Source organism: Xerus rutilus (assembly GCA_028644305.1). NCBI lineage: Eukaryota > Metazoa > Chordata > Mammalia > Rodentia > Sciuridae > Xerus > Xerus rutilus. Next base: position 37,542,828 of record CM053412.1, read on the forward strand.
AAAATTTCAAATCATCCTTTTAAATATTTTTCTTAGTTCACATCACTATCTGAAAGTATTTTATTTATATACAAGTTATACTTTCTCCTTGCACAAAAATGTTAGGCTCAGAAAAGCAGATACTATATTTAACTTGTTGCCACAAGCATCCCTTATGCTTAGATCCATGCCTACAACCTGATTCCTGGTGTGGAATGAATGATCTGCACTTGCAGGTTCTGAACAAATACCTGGTCCATTCTCTATCATTTATTTTCTTATGTTTCTGCATTTTTAAATCTGGATTTCCCACTCACTGACCACTCCAACTAGACTTATTAGCTCTCCTCCTATCTCAAATCAGATCTATCATTCAATATACTAAATTCTTAATATTATTATTCTTTATTTTTCAGACCTAGCATTTTAGAACCATATTTGAATTATCTACCTTAATGGTCATATCCAACTACTCCCAAATATTTAAAAATTTTTCCTTGGAATGCCATTAATATCAGTTTTGTATTTTCCATTTCTATTGTTTCATATACATATTCTAGGTCTTTTGTGCATCTGCTGTATACCAGTTATTTTGTTTTTAATGAGTCTTCTTATGTCTAGTCTCTATTCTGATCCATTCCATGTACAGTTAAAGTCAATTTTCCTTTGAAGGTACTACCATTTGATGTGCTCCATCTCAGTGTTCACTGAGGATCCAATACTGCTCAATGGAGTCTCAAGTTCTCCCTTTGAAATTTAGGTTCTGTAAATCTGACTTTCCTCTACTTCTCTAACTTTATCTTTACTCATTTTGTGTGTCTTTTTCTATTGCCAAACCAGAGAGAAGTTTAGCTTCATTACTTTTCCCTTATTTGGCTAAATTGATGTAGAATAAGAATAAAATATTTTTAGTGGAGTTAATAATACTATCCCTTTCTTCAGAATAGTCTCTCTAAAACAACCTTTCTTAAAATTAGTGTTTATCATGGAGCTTTTGAAGCTGCACTCTTGGGAATGAGTTTGTGAATAGCTTTTCAAACTGAGACATTATTTTTGTATGACCAAGTGCTACTTCTATCTTCCAAATCTGACAACAATGCACATAATTATTATCACTTAAAGTTACATGAAAATTCTACATTTAAAAAAAATAAAATTGTGTCAAAAGTTTCATTTGTTCTGGGATGATAGCACTGTGCTTTTTGTGTACTTTCTGGGTTTTTTTAGGAAACTGTGACTTGTAGCTCAGAAATGAAAAAACACATTTCAAAAGTAACATATCTTATTTTTTGAGATTTGACAAGGTGTTAACAGTTCTTTGGTAGATTAACTAATTTTATCAAAACAATAAAACATTATTGACCAAGTATTTTTCACAAATATCTAATACCTTATGAAACAGCCTAATAATAACTATAAAATACAAATAACATTTCCTTTTTCAAATTGCTTACTTTATTTATATGTGACCCCATAATATAGGTAGTTGTCATATGAAGATTTGGTGACAAAGACAGCAATAGAAGCAATAATACCTAATTTGTAGTTCAGAATTGTTTTGATAATTTGTATTTCAGGGAGTGGGGATATATAGCTCAGTGGTAAAGCATTTGCCTAAAGTTAAAAATACATATGGTAGTTACCTCTAAGGTGTGAAACTCAAGTGGGGAACAGTTGTACTGAGTTTTTCAGTTACATTTAATTTTTGTAGTCACATGTATGAACATGATTAATACTTAAGTGAAAAAAAAGATATTTCTTTATAAATTATGGAGGAGGAAAATGAAGAGCTGAACTAGACTGGTAGCTACATCTCCACACTAATTTCTTTCTGGAATAAGATTGCATGAGGACATTGAATAATCTGGAAAGGTATTTGTGATTAAATCAAGCCTTTGCCACTACTTGTTATTTACCACATGTAATATGCAATCTCAGTGATATATATTGTGTACATTGAATGGAGATCCTAAGTCAGGAAACTAATATGAAAGTAAAATGGTTTAGTCAACTATTCAAGTAATAAGGCTTAGGAGGTCAGAAATAGAATTGTAATTCATCTACAAATCCTTGTTGCTGATCTATCACAAAGTAGATTCAAGGTGAAATTTTGAGTGACTAAAGATGTTTTATAAATAGTCACTTGAAGTCCCAAATTAATTTAAGTCTATATCGCTGGGAAGTCAATTCACTGTCAATGTCATAACTTTAATGCCTAAAAAAAACCAACTAACAGAAAGAATATATTTTAAATTTTTCCTATCCCAGTGAGAAAAAAAAAAAATCTGTCATCTGAGTATCCAGAAGGAAACAAAGGGCTGAAGAGCAAGTTTCCAGAATAATCACTAAGAGACTAATTGGAAAAAATACCCATGTATAGGAACATTACTGACCTTCTTGTATCTCCATCAAAACTCATCTGACTATTGTTCAAGAAATTTTTGTTGTCTATGTGTTCAGTAAACAAATCTGAATGCCTACTTTGTAGGAGAGGTTTATCACATACTATCTTTCATATTTAAAAAGCGATTATTTTACTAAATCTTGATTTTAACATTAGTGTTTTGATTTGGTGCTGTGCTAGGATATGGGAGTTCCACAAATGTCTGATGATTTTTCCCTGCTTATTCATCATAAGAATATGTAATGTGGAGTAGACTAGACTTTCTTATTCCACTATTTTTCTATGCTCTTAAAACATGAATACACACATATTTGCATATCATGTGGAAGACAATTTTATGATTTTAACATTTGCTGCTCTGCTGCCCAGCTTCTGCCGCGTTACTGATAACAGTAAACTGTTTTGTTTCTGTGGAGTTGTCCCATGCTGTATTCCTCTCTGATGTTTCTCAAGTGGAAATAACTCCTGGCTTGAGGAGTGGCCATGTTTAACATAGACCTGGTGAATTAAAGTTGATCGATCTGCTTGTCATAGTGATTCAGGAATGCATGTATATCCCGAAAAATCCAAATAACCACATTCAGAACTATCCCAGGTGTTTTGGTTTCTTTATTTGAAGAAGAGGAAAACAAAATCCTTCTTCTAGGATGTGAGCCTGAGAGGATATGGTTAAAGTTATGAGCAGCAATCATGCTACCACATGTTGCTGAAGGCAGAAGTTAGAAAATGACCAGTGCCTAGAGACAAAGGTTAAGCCTAAGGATCAAGCTGCATTCAAAATCCACAAATTTTCCAGGTGTGGTGGTACACGTCTATAATCCCAGCAGCTTGGTAGTCTGAGTAAGGAGGATCACGAGTTCAAAGCCAACCTCAGCAAAAGCAAGGTTCTAAGCAGCTAGTGAGACTTCTGTCTAAATAAAATACAAAAAAAAAATAGGGCTGGGGATATGACTCAGTGGACAAGTATCCTTGAGTTCAATTCCTAGTTACCCTGCCCTCCCCCCAAAAAGCAGTGTTCACAGATTTTTCTATTGTATGAACCAGTAATTTCTCCTTACTGTTTAATTCAATTCAAGCTTCATTTTCTGGGTAATTGTGGCAGATTAAAGATAGCTGCAAATTCTCTGATAATCCTTTCATTGACAGTTTGAATCTATGTCCTCATCCCCACCCCCTCAAATCCTGGCAGGTTCTGTGACATCAGGCATTGGCCTGATGAACAACAGCAGAAGAGACACTGCTCACTTCCAGGCCTACATCTTAAGAAGCCAGAAGCTTCCATATATTTTCTCTTGGAACACAGTCCCCAGGATCTCTGAGACACCATGGAAGAAGTCCAATGGCTCTGGGGCTCCTACACTGAAGAGGCTGTGAATAATGCTTTGAACCTGCTGATCATGTGACTGAAGTTGTCTAGGATTCTCCAGACTTGTTTGTGCATTTGAGACCCACTCAATTAGAGAAAAGTATGTGCTAAATACCACTGCATTACTTCAGTAGTCACTACATGGGATTAAATAATCATCCACCTGAACCCTGACTGAATACTTGATGCACACACTTGTTAGATATGCTAAAATAGTTTTATTTAATTAGTGAGATATTGCTAATTAGTTATTTTAAAAGTATTACATATAGCCAGTAGGTGCTGAAAAGTAAGAAAAAAAATGTTCTTTTTCAGGAGGAGAGTGACAAATGAGCTGAGAGTTTTCAGTTGAGAGGTGAAAATGGGACTTATTTTTTAGATGTGAGGTGGATTTGAAGAGTGTTTTCCCATTATTGCAATATTAATTAAATTCTTTAACTTGTTTGGTCTGATTCTTTAGCAGTAATAAGATGCACCTTATTACACATGTGAAATACACCTACATGTATGTATATATGTATATAAAATCATGTCATAATAAATTATGACTTCATTCCTAAACTTATGTGCGTGTATGTACATATATATAAAGTATGTATCATGAATACATTAGGAAAACTGATTCATACCATGACCACTACCACCTATGCTTTCTTCCATCAAATGATGTACGTATCTAATGAAAAGTAATGTTGTTTACATAGGAAGTACAATTTAGAATTTAAATCTCACACTTAGGTGGAAGAGTAGAGAGCTGGATTTAGCCTGGACATCATGAATCAGAAGATATGAATTCCAATTCTGGCTTTGGCCAGAAATATGTTTCATGCACAATATGTTAACTTATTTGAAAATAATTCCCTAAATTATAATTGTATCTTTGCAGAAAGTCTATGATCTGATAAGAGGAGTACCTTGAAAGGGCTATACTTTTGTAGGTACATGTTCAGAAGGTACCTATTAAAATAAAAAAACAAAAAACAAACTTGCCATTCTTTGATATCCAGGTCAAATTATTCCCTGAGTTTCTCTAACATTGTAAATGAGTGGGGGAAAATAGGACTTTAGACTATCTTTCATAATGCTCCAGATTTACTTAAAAAGTAATGTAAAATAATGTGCATTGAAAATTGCTTCAATACAATTAAAATTTAATAAAGTTAGAGCTGTTCACTTAGTTATGTTCTGACATTTTATAAATATTAAATGATAGTTTATTTTTTTATTTTCAGAAGATAAGTACAAACATTACTGTTGTCTGGGAAGAGTCACTGTCAGGTCTTTTGCCTTCTCTTCTTTGTTATGAACCAAGATTTTCCAAACATCCTTTTAACTGGTGATGAGTGATGCCTGATTTCTTTTCCTTTCTTCCTTTGTAACTCAGAAGGCTAATTTTCCATGATGCAGTTTTTCACTTTAAAACCTTTTCATGTTTCTACAATGATTTAAACTATCAATATTTCCTTTTGAGTTTATAGCCTAAAGTAGATTTGTGCAAAACATGATTTTCCTCCAGAAGTGTTATTTGATGAAGTAGTTCATATAATTGAAAAAAATTATTTGTAATCCTATTTTTATTAACCAGCCCTTGATATGGGAGAATTATGTCCAGATATCTTTCTAGTGTTGCTATACTATTTCACCTGTTCTTTTTATTTGGCCTATTAGAGCTTGTGGACCATGTGAATTGGAATCACTCTCCGGAGCTTATTAAAAATGAAGATACTAGCATCTCATATACAAGATTCTAATTTAGTAGGATTAAATTGAAACCCAAGGATCTGCATTTTACACAAGTGCCCCCAGGAAATTCTTATGCACACCTGCAATAAATACGAAAGCCAATGGCAATAAAGTATCTCAGTGCATATAATAGATATTTGTAGACAAAATGAAGTAGAAAATGGAAAAAAGTAATTTAACTAGTTTTAGAAGAAATTTTAGTATGCAGGCACATCTTGGAAAATTCTGTGACTCATTTTATTCTAAAATTGAAAAAGGTTTTTTTTAACATGACTATGATAGTGAATTAGGAGCTCACATCAGTTAAATAGTAAAATAGTTGCTCACATTTTGGAGGTTTAAAAATATGTTCACAAATTCTTTTATACTCTTCCCTTTAAAAAGAATATAACTCTCTTTAACTGTGGGCTGCCCTTAGTTACTCTTCTAAGAAATAGAGTGTTGTAGAGCTAGTGATGTATGATTTCTGAAGAGAGATCACAAAAAACATTGTGGATTCTACCGCGAGCTTCTTCATCTCTCATTCTGGGGTAAGTCACTGCTATGTTGTCAGGACACTGAAGAGCACTGGGAACTGTTCAGATAGAGAGGAACTGAGATCTCCTACCACCAGCCAGTATCAACTTAACAGGTGAGCAAGCTATATTTAAAGTGAATTCTCATCTTATATGAATGTAAAAATATCACAATGAATCCCAGTATTATGTATAATTGTAATGCACCAATAAAATTAATTTAAAAAAAAAGAAATGGAAATTGTTAAAAAAATAAAGTGCACCGTCAAACACAAAAGTATTCAGATGACTTAGCTCTGGCTGATGTTTCGGCTGTGACCTCATAAAATGAGTTAGACCATTCAACCAAATCACCCTGAATACCTGACACACAGAAATTTTAAGAGCTGTCAAGGTTTATTGTTGGTTAGTCACTACGTTTGGATTTGGAGCAATAATCAGTCAACATACTTTGTTTTATTTCATACCATTATCTTTGTTACTTTATTTTATGTAGGCCTTTTTAAAAAGTTATTTATCCAGTAATATAATAATTCATTCTGAAGCTTGATATATTCATGGGCCTGTGTTCATTTTCCTTTTATTCACTAGAATCTTTTTACTATCTCCAAAAACTAAATTGCTATGTTTCTTTCTAATAGTACCATTTTGAAAAGGACATTTTAACAATATTATTACTGAGTGAGCTTATATGAGAAATTTGGATACTTTTCCTATGTGTGATTTATTCTTTCATTCAACAAATGCTCTTTGATACCTACTAAGTGTCAGGCACTTTTCTAGGAGCTTGACATGCATCAGTCAACAAAAGAGACAAAAATTCTTGTCCCAATAGAACTTATATTTCAGTAGTGGTTATGATTTGCTCATTAAATAAGAATGCAATGAGAACCAACCATGAATATGCAGATGCATGTACATGCACATGCTCTGTCTCACTTAGGCTATCATGTGGCTTCCACATGATATTTTCAAAATAAATTTTTAGACCATTGCTGCATGAATTAAAATATATATTACAATGACAAAGATAAATTAAGATAGTGATTTTGACTATCACATATCTCTTTGGCTATTTATCCAATGCAATAAAAATGTTTGAGTCCTTCATATTATTCTGTGTGTCACCTTGTCACATTTTAATGCCAACTTTCTATTCATTAGGGGCATTTTACTGAGGGGCACTTTATCTTTGTATTTCATTTAGGAAAGAGTGATAATGTCATAAAGCACATGAGATTTTATTTATGCATAACTGCTCCTTGATATACAAATACTGTCACAAGAAGATAGCTAAGATATCTATTTTTTCTTCTAAGCTGTACATGACACTATCTACTACTTTTATAGCATTTATATTATAATAATGTCTTCTTAAATTTATCAATAACCTATAAAATATATTTTGAACACCTAAGGATGATTAAAGATTTACAGATATAAACCTCATTTTAAGTGAGGTTGACTTTTCAATGAAAATGTAACTGGGAATAGCTGACAGTTAGTAATAGCTTTTTATAGACTTAAAATACTTTATTCTTTCATCTTTTTCTAGCTTTTTAGAGACAGCCAGCTCTTAAGATGGTTAATTTAGTTCAGATTCTTTAATTTATTAATGAGCGACCAGAGTTCCAGGAATTTTAGTCAAGCTTAGCAATTAGCAGATAAACAACAAAAAACCCAGACTGTGACTCAGCAGACAGTCATTTTCATCATACCATTATCATCTCATTAATATGTGTAGATAGGAGACCAAATATTCATTTTACAAGTGCTTAATTTTTCAGTTAGCAGAAACTAAGCTCAAACTTTAGTGTCTTACACTCTTAATTACCAATTGAACCAATATAAAATATTCTTTATTTAATATTTCAAATGGCCTCAATTTAAGAAAAATGACATTACAGAACATTTTAAAATAGGAAAAAATATCTACATAACATCATTGTAACAAAACAATTGTTTTCAATTTTATATTTTTATATTCTGTTTTTTTTTATGTAATTGAGTAACAGTAAATATAAAATTATATCTTTGTGCTGTGCATATTTACTTAATATCCTATAGGTTGCCCAACTTTTGATATTATGAATACCAGTTGCAATCAGTGTATTGTACCTTGTACTTTATTTCATTAGAATGCATTTTTGAGTATTAGTATACTGAAAGATGTGGATACATACTCCCTTGATGGATGTTTCTATGTACCATAGTACTTATTCTCCATGCTATTAGCATTGGAACCCTTTTGAAGGTAGGTAAATATTTCAATGTTCAGCTTATCATTATTTCTCCATCTCTCACTTCGAGGACCAGAACAGAATAAATACCCAAAATGATTTGCTGAGTTGATGAATATCAGTTTCCATTCCCGTTTAGTGACTATTTTACTGCTTTGAACATTACCATTGGAAAATGTTTTGGTTTAATTTAGTTGTCTGAAAAACCCTGTCTAGTTTCAAGTTGCATATTTTTGAGCTAGCTAAAGGCAAATATTTTATTAATACTTAGTTGTTAGTTTCATTTTCCTTTTAATGAAATATGTCTGTCATATGAAATATGTCATTGTTTATCAGTGACTTTAAATTTTTATAATTGCTTTTACCAAATGAAGGCAATTTTTCATATTTTTATAATTATTTGCCTATTTTCTAGTATTGGATATGCTTCAATTTTTAATCTAAGTAGCTAATAATATTATATAGCTCAGCCTATTTATCTTTTCTATTATGTTTTTTCCATTGACTCTAAATTTAAAATCTGTGGACCTCTAATATTGTCCAGATCTTTCCAGATTTTGAATATGCTAATTTTAATTTCAGTATTTTAATTCTGAAATATACTTTCTTTTTTAAAAAAATATTTATTTATTTTTTTAGTTGTAGGTGGACAGAATATATTTATTTTATTTTTATGTGGTGCTGAGGATCAAACCCAGTGCCTCACGTGTGCTAGGCGACCACGCTACCATAACCTCAGCCCCCTGAAATATACTGCGCCATAACCCCAGCCCCCTGAAATATACTTTTAGATATGATGTCAAAAGAGGGTTTGTACAAACAACTTTCAACAACTATTCATCATTTACTCTGTTGTAATTTCTAAATTAATCTTCATGATATTTAATATGTAATTTAAACATTATTACAAATATTGTCATTACTTTTAAGTATTTTTCATATGTTCTTTAGGATATATTTTAGAATATTTCAATTCCCATGAAAATTTATTAAAATTTTATTTAACTGTACTAAATACAACAGGTTAATTATGAATATACTAACATCTTAAAACAATTTTACTTTTATCTGGCCAGTCTTTTTTATATACCTCAAAGTTTGCATTTCATTTTTATATAAGCTGTTCATATTTCTTATTAATATGCTTTATATTTCTTTTAGTCAACTTCAATAAAAATTTTAATGGCATTTTATACATGATGAAATTTTAATATATGAAAACATGTTCACTTTTTATATTTACCTTCTATCCTGTTATGGAACACTTTTATTACCTCAAAGATGATTTTCAGTTTAATGATTAAGGATTCTTAGAAAGTAGACAACCTAATCATATACACATATAAAAATCATTTTTATGATATTATTTAATAGGTAATTTTAAAAATTATATTCGGTTTTAGTAGCTATATCAAATATTATTTTACCAGCAATGCCTAAAATACTCTAATAAATAGTATTTGTCTGAATATAAATTTTTAGGATTTATTTTAAAACTGTTTCACAGTTTTAGAAATTTGTTGTGGTAGTAGTTTTTTAAATCTTGCAAATAAGGTCATGGGTTTTAAGCTAACGTACAAGTAAAATTAACTATATTATGAAATAGTACTTAGTGTATTGTTTACATTTAAATAGAATTGTACATAGTTTGCCAAAATATCTCACATTTCTGTGAAATGACTTCATCTTACAGTATGCATTCTATTATCAAAATATGAAAAAGAACCAAAATGAACCTTCTTTATATGTAGGATAATGGTGTTTATAAATCAATATTTTCTTTTTCTTTTTTGCAAAACAAGTAGTTTTATTAAATTTCCATTTGCTACAACTAAAATCACTATTACACAAAAATAACAAGCAGAAATTGCAAATTAAAGATATCAATCATCAAATTGTGTTTTAAATTTCTTCTTTTCTTTTTCTTGATAATTTCAAATGTACAACACAGAAGAAAGAATGGTATAATGAACTTTCAAGTATCCATCATTCAGCCTCAACAACCATTAAGGTATGTCAATCTGTTCCATTAATTTCCCCCATTCCTGTGTTATTTTCAAGCAAATCACACCTATCATATAATTTCATCTGTTACTATTCTAGCATACCAATCTAATCTGGATCCTTTTGAAAAATAACAATATTATTGTCACAGTTATTTTACTGTGATACTGGGAATGTCATTAATATTCTGACATATCTAGTAAGTGTTCTGATTTTGTCTCTTAAAGGTCAACCAATTTGATAAGGTTTCCTTGCATTTTTCGCTCCTTACTTTTTCAACTACTTTCATTCATTTCTCTTATTGTTCTGCTCTTTCCTCCCATTTTTCTCCTTCTACACATTATGATTGGTTAATATATCTTTGTCTTTTAAGCCATAAGTTCTTCTTCCTCTCCAACTTCTCTCTCCATTTCTTCATTCTCCCTGTCCTCTTTGGGGCCAGTATCATTAAGTGATTTCTCTACCTTCTAGGATTTTTCATGTTTTTCTATCACTTTCTGTAACAGATTGTGATACAAACCGATTGTATAGACTTGCTTCCCAAGTCTAATGCACATTTGGACCATGTTCCTGTCTTTCTGAAAATATTGACTACTGAAAATTGAGAAAAAGCATCTGAGTTAGTGCTATTCTTAAAGATTATGTAGCCCATTTTTTAAGTTCTTTCCGGTGCTCCTTGTGGTTTTGAGCTCTCTCAACATTCTTGTTTCTATTCTGCAAATTGAAACTCATTTATTTACATGTCTTGTAGGATCCGTTAAACGTGATGGAAGTTCTTAACTAAGAGTTAAGTTATCGCCTATAGTTTCATTTTACAAAGATGTTTTAAGAGAATGGGGCATTTTTCTCAAGTAAATATATTTAAGCAACTCCCTCTTAGTGGAGTAAATGTAGCTTTAAAAGCAATGCTGTAATAAATATAAGATACTTAGGTTTTCTCACATTTTGAATAATTTTCTTGAGTAATCCTGGAAGTAGAATTGATGTATATAAAAGGGTATGCACACTTCAGTATTTTAAAATATTTTTCCTAATTTTTTGCCAATTTCAAATGTCCTGAACTATATATAGTTATATTAGTCTTTCACTACAAATGTTAATGTTGATATTTTGTTTCATTATATTAACATTTTTTATTATTGTTTCTATTTTTTTGCTTAAGAATAAAATTGAACTGCTTTCATGTATTTGTTTTATTTTCTTTTTATGCATTTATTTAATTTTAATTAGTCATTTATTTGTTTTAATATTTTTGTTATAATCAACATGGATTCTAATAAAAATATTTAAGCCTTTCATTTTTATATTTGTTTTGTGTATATTTTGGTCTTTTGCTTGTCTTCTAATTTTATATTTTTAGTATGCATGTGTTGCAATATTTATGTAGGCAAATTCGCTGATCATGTCCTTTGTGATTTCTTTCTATCCCTTCTAAGTTTAGTAAATTGTTTCTTTCCAGAGTTTTAAAAAATGTTCAAATTCTTTTCCTGGTTTTTTTAAATAGGAAACTTTTTGTTTGAGCTTGGCATTTTAATACTTTCTTTTTTATAGCAGAGGTATCCCATCTACTCCCTGCCACACGCAGGTATAACCTCTATTACCAGCCACATTCCCCACAAGACTGGTCTGTTTTACAGTTGATAAAACTACACTGACACATCACCAACCAAAATTCAGAGCTAACATTAAGACTTACTTTGGTGTTGTACATTTTATGGGTGTGTTCCAATATGTACCCACCATTATGATATCATGTAGAATAATATTGCTATCCTAAAAATTGTATGCATGCTGCTATCATCTGTGTTCTGTTCCCTTCTCTACCTCATGTAGCCCCTGGGAACCACTGATCTTATAACTGTCTCTGTAGTTTTGCCTTTTCCAGAATTCTATATAGTGGGAATTATATAGGATGCAATCTTTTCAGATTGGCTTCTTTCACTTATAATATACATTTAAGTTTCTTTCATGCTTTTCATGACTTGGAAACTCATTTAGTTTAATGCTGAATAATATTTCATTTTCTGAATGTGCTATAGTTATCTACCCACTCACCTACTGCGGGTCATCTTGGTTACTTTGGAGCTTTTATAATTTTGAATAAACCTGCCTCAAATAGTTGGGTGCAAATTTTTGTGTTCACATGAGTTTTCAACTTCTTTGTCTAAATATTACAAAGTGCAATTGCTAAAAATTATGGTAAAAGTATGTTTAATTTTGTAAAAAATATAAACAGACTGTCTTTCAAAGTGGCTCTGATATTTTACATTCCTACCAGCAATGAGAGTTCTTGTCGTTTTACATCCTTACTAGTATTTGTTGTCACAAGTATTTTGGATTTTGGCTATTCTAATAGTATCTTATTATTTAATTGCAAAACTCTCATCACAAATAATGTTTTATATCTTCTCATATGCTTATTTATCATTTGTGTATATATTCTTTCGTGAAGGGTCTGTTAAGGGTTTTGGCCCATTTTTAGTCATGTTGCTTGTTTTCATACCATTGAGTTTTAAGAGTTCTTTTTACACTTGGATAATAGTCCTTTATCAGTAGTGTCTTTTGTAAGTATTTTCTACCACTGTCTTTTGCAAAGCAGAAAATTTTCAGTTTAATAAAATTCTGCTCATCTATTGTTTCTTTCATGAAGCATACTATTTTTTGTTTTTGTATCTAAAAAGTCATAACCATATGGCTATAATTTCTACAATGATATTTTCTAGAAATTTTACGATTTTGCATTTTATAGGTAGGTCTATGATCCATTTTAAATTAATTTTTGTGAAAAGCATAGCATACCTATCTAGATCAAATTTTTGAATGGGTGGACTTGCAGTTTTTCCAGTATCATTTGTTTAAAGGATGATTTTGCTCCATTGTATTGCTTAACTCCTTTGTTAAAAAATCAGTTGACTGATGTGATGTTATGTGGGTCTGGCTGTGGACTGTCTATTCTGCTTCATTGGTCTATTTTTTTATTATCTTGTCAATTCCAAACTGTCTTTATTACTGCCTTGATTGTTTTATAGCAAGTCTTAAAGACAAGCAGTGTCAGTTCTCTCATGTTTCTCTTTTTAATACTGAAGTTTACATAAAGTGCAAAAAACTATTCTGGGTCTTTTGCACTTCATGTAAACTTGTCTGTTGATACTTGTAAAACAGCTTCCTAGAATTTTGAATGAAATTACAGAATTAAAATTGGGAAAAACCGACACACTGACACTACTGAATCTTTCCACAAGCTCATGGTTTCTGAGGTTTGAGTCCACAGTCAACTGTTTTCATTGCTTTGGGCTCAAGGTGAGAGAGAGGGAAAAGCCAGGGAGACAAGACACAATTCCCAAGGGCACATCCCAGTGACCTACTTCCTTCAGCCACACACCCCCCCTGCCTAAAGTTACCACCCAGTAATCCATTAAAGTTATTAAGTTATTAATTCAAGTTATTAATCCATCAAATGTGTAAATCTGTCAATTTGGTTTAAAGCTATAATCTATTTATTTCATCTCTGAACATCCCTGCATCACCACAAAGCATTTTGGGGGGACATCTCATATACAAAACAAAATAGGCCTCATAATCTAATAACATCCCCAAAAGCCCCAACTGTAAATATCATTGCTTTGGGACCAAATCATCAACATATAATCTTTTGGAGGGCATTCCACATCCCAACCATAGCATTCTGTTATAGTAAAATCTATTATTATATAATGCACATTGAATGGATGTTTTATGGATGTTGATTTTGCAGCACCATGCATTCATAACTTAAAAATAATGATTCACTGTGTTATGTAGATCTTCCAAGTGTTTTCCCATCTCATGATAAATATATTTAATTATTATATTTGTTAATATCCCTACCAATCTTAAATATTGAGAAACTATCATTCTTAATAATGGTAGCTAAGTCTCAAAAATCTCAATTTTCTCTCAAAAGATTGAAGCAACAATTTTTACCATTTGCTTCCCTTAAAATTATAGAATCATTTTATTTATTTTGCCCAAAACCCAAGGCTGAATAATAGGTTGTTGGTCTTTTGTAGGATCCAACTACACCACTCCAAAATGTCTAAAGTCAATATACTATGGAGATACATGCATACCCCTGTTTATAGTGGCACAATTCACAATAGCCAAGTTATGGAAACATCCTAGATGTCTGTCAACAGATAAGGAAAATGTGGTATATATGAAAAGTGGAGTTTTATTCAGCAATAAAAAGGAATGATATTATGTCATTTGCAGGAAAATGGATGGAACTGGAGAGCATCATATTAAGTGAAATAAATCATATTCAGAAAGTCAAGATCATATGTTTTCTTTCAAATGTAGAAGCTAGAGAGGAAAAAAAAGGAAAAAATGAATTTTACAAAAATAGAAGGGAGGCCAATAGCATAGAGGAAGTTTATCAGTTAGAGGGCGAATGGACAAGGGGAGGTACTGGGAAATAAAATTGATCAAATTATGCCATATACATGTAAAAATATAATAAAATGAATCCCCCACTATGTATAATTATTATGCACCAATAAAAATGCAAAACAAATGTTGCTGCCTCAACGAGGCCATCCTTAAATGCAAACATTTTTCTTGCAAGTAAATATTGATATGTGAGTACTAATACAATTGGTTTTCATCACCTTATTTCATACTAAGTCTCAAACAGTTTTTCTTATCATTGCTTTTGCACTTTAAGTGCAAATGTCAATAGAGTACAAGAAAAAAAGGAAAAATGATAATTTTTTAAAAAATGACATTTGCTACAACTTTGTGTACCTCCCAGAAGCGTTTTGAGGACACTCAAAGATCTGCTGCCTACACATTGAGAAAATGCTGTATTTATCTATCCTAACTTTTAAATCAGGGATTTTTGATTTTTTTGTACTTATAGTTTAAATCAACTTATTATCTTTTAAAAAAATAAAATGTGGAGTTAAAATTTCTATATTGAGAATCATTCAATTATTGTAAATCTAAATAATTATTAAAAATGGTCATTCTTTATCATATTTTATTTATTGGAGACCACATTGAGAATGAATCAGAATTCTCAGTTATGCAGTTCTAAAATGAATACATTTTTTTCAAAAAGCTCAAAATATTTATATATTTTCCATTAAATTTTCTAGGATATAAATTTCAAGAAGCAGGGGCACGTTTGTGTCTTGCCATTAGGTTTAAAAACTTATCTGAGCCAACTTGGCCATTAAATTAATATCAGGTTGTTTTGGTCTATGTTGATAGTTCCAGGGGTTTAGGGTATATGTGGGGTCTGTCTTCTCTCTAATAATTGTTTAATAAATGGCAGCAATTATAACTGGTAACTATTAAAATATTAAGAAACAAGAAAAAAACTTCATATGATCACTTATGTATGTTTGGGGAAGTGCTCACTGATTGCTTTTGAAATTCCAGTGCTATTCCCAATGTCTAACCCTAATGCCACTGATGAGATAAGATTAAAAATGTAAAAAAATGGTGAAACTTGAGACTCAGCATGTCCCCAAGAGATATAATCATGGTGTTGTCTTAGTAGTGGTTTATATTCTGGTGATGGCTCATCTGAATTGTCAACTTGATTGGATTAAAAAATGCCTAAAATTAAGAGGCTTCTGAGTGTCTCCATGAGGGTGTGCCTAGGAATGGTTGGTATGTGGGACAGCAGACTGAGGTGGAGACCCACCCTAAGTGTGGGCAGCACTGTCCAATAGGTTGGAGGCTTAGATGGAGCAAAAGTTGGGAGAATAAGGAAGCAGCAGCAAAAGAAAGCTCAGTCCTTCCTGAGTGGGTTCTTGATTGCTGCTGCAATCACTTGAGGACATCAGACTCCAAGTTCTTCACTTTTTCAAACTAGACTCTGGAGACTTTGCAGGGAGTTTCCTGGACTTTGGTTCTGGACTGGAGCTATATCATTGATCCCTCTTGGGCTTAAGCTCCAGCTTCTTGGACTAAGCAGCTACTGGTTCCTCCAGTTCTTCTCCAGCCTGTAGACAGCCATTGTGGGACTATCTAAATTCTGGTCATGTAAGCTAATCTAATAAATCCCCTTTTTATAAATATATATATATGTATGTGTGTGTGTGTGTGTGTGTGTGTGTGTGTGTGTGTGTATCTATCTATCGTTCTGTTCCTCTAGAGAACCCTAATATAGCCCTCTTCTCTGATAATTGCTTTTGGAGACCCTGGAAAAGTCATTTCAAGTACATCAACTGCAGATGTATTTTTTAAATAAGATTTAAAGTAAAGAAATATCATAAAAGGGTAACTAGTGTGGCTGTATTTAACAAAGAGGGAAGAGCATCACTGATAACTATACCTAGTTTCACACAGGTCTTTACTACTACAAGTTGTTCCTACACGTAAGGAGAACCTGAAAAAAGTAGAAAAACCAGAAAAATAAAAGCACTTGCTGTAAAAAGCATAAAAAACTCCTCCACTTAAAAAAAAAAAAACCTTAGGAAAATTAGTAGTAAAAGGTGGTGAGAAACTCTCTGTGTTTGCAGACTTACGTAAACCACCCTTGGAGCACCTAGTAGGGCCAAGAAAAAGTGTTATGCAATGTGAAAATGAATTGCTGTTATGGAGGTTAGGAATTCAGATGCTCATAAAAGAAATTTGTATAGCCAGTTCCTTTCTGTTGGAAGCTGTTGTAAGGTATTTGTTGGTGGGTATGCACACTTCCTCTTTTTAAACAGAAAGGGAATTTATTTAGAAAGGGCAACAAAGAGCCTTAGAATACCCTTCTCTTCATCCTCCTTGGAATTTTGAACAGGGGAGGTGACTCAGACACAAAGAATAGGAACATTTTTATTGACAGCTTCCCACTCTCATCTCCACTTCCTCAGACCTGGACTCTCTTACATGGATCTAGAAACTTTTCACAAACCCATGTAGACACAGGTTAAAAACTGGTCTTGGTGCAGGCACTGGCTGGGGCAGCGGAAAAAGAGAAACAGACTGCTCAAGGGCCATCATACAAAGGCTCACAGACAATGACAGAGTGTGATTTTTCCTGTGAGCTACACTCATTTATTATTATCCATGACAGAGTTCCCCGGGAACTGATCTGAAAGGCTCTGGCAGATCCAGTATCTCCAGACTAGGACAAAAAACAGTGCAAGTCAGATTTACATCCATTTTATTTTTCTCATTAAAATACATGAGATTTGGGTATAAAAATATGCAAATAACCTGAGATATACTTAAACTATCTTTTAAAATGTTGCTTTTATTTCATTAACTGAGAGCCAAGGAGAAGAAAAGTCAATGAAGAAGTGGAATTCATTGCCATTAAAAAATCTTAGTGTATAATATTATTATTTAGAATGCTTTTACTTTGAACTTTAGAAATAAATGGGATGCATATATGTATCCCTTCAGAAAGATATTGCTTTGATCTCAGCCCACCTATATCTCACAGTTCAGATTTTGGTTCCTTACTTTTTGACTCTGTTTAGATAGGCACAACGGTGGCCCACACTCCGTCTAGACCAGCACAGCAGCCACTTCTGCTGATTTCAGTTTCACTCTTCTTCATCTGAGACTTTCTGAAGCAACAAGAATCAAGAATCTTTTATCATAAATTGGATAGCAGAGCTCCTTTTTTGAGAAGGAAAATGACTACTGGCTCAAGTCTAATTAGAATTCTAAATTATGGGCTTCAAAATTCTTAATCACTAGGATTCTCTCTGCTTAGTTGATCTCATTTTCTGTAACATTTAAAGTCAAACACTCTGCTTCCTAAAAGCAAATATATTCTCTCTCACCCACACAAAATCCAGCCGCCTCAAGCCCAGATCCTACACTCCTATCTCCACAGCCTCTGGCTCACTGCTCTCCATGAGGCAAAACACCCTCCCTCAGTGAAACTTTATTTATAACTCATTCTCACCATGACGACGTCTCTGACTATAGATAGGGTGATCATGAGATTTGTCATCTAAACTGGGACACTTTTAAGAATAATAAAGGGATCATTAATGTTTCCACCAGGCAATGACAAGATTCAAAAATGTCCTTTGCAAATCAAGGTAATGTTCACCTGAATTATGAACCTAATTGTTTCATAAACCACTGAGCATAATAAATAAGTGTAAATAAATATACCTTTTCTCCTCCTCACATATCTTTCCATCTCTTATTCATTATGATCTTGATTTTGTGGAAGATCCAGGTAAAGCATCATTTCAATATTTAAATGTATAAGTTTTCCAACTCATAATTTCCCACTAGGTCTACAGTTTTATCTATTCTTTGGTGACCATCGAACACTACTGTGTAGTATTTTTTCGTATGCTTTACATAATAGTTTACGCAGCTGAAAATGTTTAGAGGAATGGAGGACTTGTGGTAACTTCTGGTTAAAAGTGGACAGCCTTCCACACTCACATATTGCTGGTGAGACTGCAAATTGGTGCAACCAATCTGGAAAGCAGTATGGAGATCCCTTAGAAAACTTGGAATGGAACCACCATTTGACTCAGCTATCCCACTCTTTGGTCTATACCCTAAAAACTTAAAAACAGCATACTACAGTAACGCAGCCAGTTCAATGTTTATAGCAGCACAATTCACAATTGCTAAGCTGTGGAAGCAACCTAGGTGCCCTTCAAAAGATGAATGGATAAAGAAACTGTGGTGTATATACACAATGCAATATTACTCAGCATTAAAAGAGAATAAAATTATGGCATTTTCAGGTAAATGGATGGAATTGCTAAACGAATTAAGCCGAAAAGGCCGAATGTTCTCTCTGATAAGTGGATCCTGATCCATAATGGGGGAGGGGGCGTGGGAAGAATGGAGTAACTTTGAGTGGATGAAGGGGAGGGATGGGAGAGGGCATGGAGGCAGGAAAGATGGTGGAATGAGATGGACATCATTCCCTATGTACATGTATGACAGTATATATGGTGTGACACTACATCATGTACAACCAGAGAAATGAAAAGCTGTGCTCCATTTGTGTACAATGAATCAAAATACATTGTGCTGTCATATATACCTAATTAGAATCAATCAATCAATGAATCAATAATAAAAACATGAGCAGCCTTCTTGTAATGATGGAGGCCTGGTGGACAATAGGATAAGACTGCCCAACAACCTTAAAGATCAGTCTGAAGGGCTTGGTAAAAGCCATCAGATACTGTGGATCTACGCAAGTTGGTTAAGGTCCAAAAGTCAGCTAAGGTAAGGGGAGAGAGCTGGAAGGTGGTCCATGTGGCTGTGCAAGTATCTCAAATCTGGAGGCCAGGTGTGCGCAGCAGCTTCAGAAGCTGCTGCATGTCCGTGCAGAGCCTGCTTTCCTGCTATCTTTTAGGATGTGTTCCAGCATCTTTTCCACTACAACCTGTGGAAGAAAGAACCTGTACTGGCTGGTGTGTCCACCCCCATGAGCCAGTTCAGCAATGACTATATTGTTTAGCAGGTACCCAACCGTTAATCAGTTAAGTTTGACAGAGATTTTCTGAGTTTAGAAATGAATTCAAAATTTTTATTCATATGCTATTTAAATGTCGTTCAAACATTCAGTTGAATATTTGGGGTCTTAAGTTGGATGAATATATAAATTGCTTCTCTTTCATCAAGGAAAACCTTTTGTAGTTGTTTACCAATAAAAATGGACAGTTCTTTTATTGTTTCAAAGTCATTTAAAAATTTGTACTTCGCCTTATGATGTAAGGATGTAAAAAAATAAATGAAAGGATCTGACCTATAGTTTTTGTTGTTCGTCAATGTTTCAATGAAATTCCTTGTTCTCTCCGTTTAGCAAACATCAAATTTATTTCTGAAAGCCAGCCTCAGCAAGGGCGAGGCGCTAAGCAACTCAGTGAGACCCTGTTTCTACATAAAACACAAAATAGGGCTGGGGATGTGGCTCGGTGGTCAAGTGCCCCTGAGTTCAATCCCCAGTACCCAAAAAAAAAAAAAAAAAAAATTTATTTCTGGTAAAAGATACCATGTGAACTATAGAGTAAGAAGGAAGTTTGGAGAAATAATTTATATAATTCATTTTTTATCCTTTGTGTTCAAATTAATTTTTGTTGTTCTTTTGTTAAAAGCTTTTCTGATCTATTCCTAGCTCTTATTAACTAGAAAATTCTAGCCCACATAGTGGATCCCTTTTGAATATATGTCTTTCACACATATGTAAATACATACACATGCATATCTGCATACATATACATGTGTGTGGCTATATAATATATATATATACCACATGCATACATGGACATAAATTTGTCCATGCACACGTGTAATTATGATAGCATCTTATATTGATTTCCTGTAGTTCCATAGACTCTGCTTGTAGAATGCAATGGCAGCATTATTTTTTCCTTTTTCTTTGAGGTCCCCAAAATGTCTCCAATAATATTGGTTATGTGGCTTTGTTTAAGATGTGCTGAAGAAATAGTTGTTTAGGAAGTAAACACTTCGCTGGTAAAAAATGCATACAGTCAGACTTTGGCTAATGTATGAAAATAAATAGCATATAAGATCTGATGTTATTGTTTGCTTATATTTAATCAATTTGAATAATATCAAAGAAGACAATCAGAATCATCTCTCTATATTTCTATGCTCAGGAAAAGTGAGCATACAGTTAAATATTTACCACCAAGGAAAGATTAGTGAATTAATTCTAAAATCATAGAAATATTTCAAGGTTTAAAAATAAGGCCAACATAAAACAGCAACCCCTGGCTTATTCTTATCCCTATGCAAAGGAAAGCTATATGCTCTAAGCTGTCTTGCTCGCAAAGTAGTGTAGGGATAAAAAGGAGAATATTCCCTGCTTCCCTGCAGGCACTAGAGATGTGAGTCTGTTTTCTAATTGGTTCTCTGCTCATGTACAATGTGGAATAAAGCTGGCAACCAACAGTGATGAACACAAGGATGTAACTGGTCCTAGAGTCACTGTGTAAGATGCTTGGCCTGAGTGAGATTATTATCATGAAATTGTGGTTCATTATTATAAATCGATCTCAAGAAAAGAATAAAGAAAAATGTCTTTTACAATATTTCAGCTTTCATGAATATATAAAGAAGAGCCTTTTGGAGTTAGGCCACTGAGTGAATTTCTTTGGAGGTATTCTTAAAAATTTCTTCAAAAATTTCCCCAATATAACTTACAGTTTTGCTAGAGACTGAGAAATATTTTGAAGGTGGCTTTTAATTTTCTCTAACTTCCAACCTCTATGAAGTTTCTAAATATTGGTGTATGTTTTATAAAATTCCATATTGTTCTTTTATTTTATGCATATGGGTGTAATTCATGCATTTAAAAACACTTTCAGGACAAAGAAAATCTGGGTTTTGCTTTCTTTCTTAGATACTCTGTTTCTTTAAAATAATTACAGACAGGTCAAATGAAGATGAAATTTGCCAAATGCAGAATTAGGGTGAAATTTATTATGCAAAGGTATACAAAAGACATGCAAAAATAATGAAAAAATTGTTTTATAGATTTTTAAAAATTGTAAATGAATATATCTGTACTTTTAATACGTCTGGAGGCTGATAAACACAGCTGTCCATAATGAGAAAGTAGATTACATCATGTTCCTCTAAATAAGACTTCTAATGAGAAATCAGGATTAAGTTGAATTGGGAGGAGAAATTTGTATTTGCCTAAAGAATTTCAAGCTGATCTCCTCTAGGGAGAATGATGGAGCATTAAGAGATTTTAATTTGAAATGAGGTTATGGGATTGTAAATTGCTGACAGATATTTAGTAAATGATTTAGTGTTTGTGTTTACACTCCAGCTTAGGAAAGATTTTGGCTTTTTCAGCAAACTGAAGAAATGTCTTTACAACACATTTAGCTAATCAAAATCAAGTGTCCAAAAAGTGAGGGAAGGATGAGCAATTAAATTGATATTTTTGAATTACGCATTCAAATTGAACAATAAACCTTCAATCTATGAGAAAATCTGTTTATTATTTTAGTCTCATAGAATTAACTTATTAGTATCAAACAAAGAAGTATGGGGTGATGGTTTTGAGCTGATGTTGTAGTAACTCATCATATCTGGTATATTTGAGTAACTTTGCACTTCCCATTTCTAGAAGAAACCATCATAATGCAAAATATAAGATTTCTTTTTTAGGTAATTTAGTACATACTCTTTCTTTAAGCTTTCAGGAGTTGAAGAAAGTGTATGTAAAATATTGTATTTATTGTACGCCATCAGGAGTAAGGTAGCTCATGTCCGACTAGCTGTACAAAAGGGTATTCCTTTGGGGAAGACAGATAACATTGAAATAGATAACACAACTTACTCCCTTTTTCCTTTTGAGACTTTTATTTTCAATGTGACACCTACCATCATATACAGTCTCTTTCTCTTCTTTGTGACAAACTCACACAGCTTGCGAAAATGTGATTCAGGCTTCATTAGAGAAATGCCACCCAAAGGGTCTCTTTCAAAAGCTTTGTGTTTTCCAGCTGGAGACAAGACTGAATGCATCATGGTTTCTATGGTCCCACAATATGTAGCCCAAGACAGACACCACTGTCATTACAGATATTGCAAGAAAATGTGCTATTTCTTGCTGAGCTGCCTTGTGGACCAGTGTCACTGGGGAAATATCACAGCCTGGCTTATGGGAAACTGTCCTATTTTATATGCAGGTACATCATAAAGAGCTTTATCCTTGGGAAGCTAGCTAGAAATACAGTGCTTTCCACTCAGCCAAGATTCTCCTTTTTATTTCTTCTATAGGAGAAAGAGTCTCATCATCTACCTTTTTATGTCCATTTCTAATTTGGAAAAATCCTTTTTCTCTCAGATTTGCTAGCTCTGACACCCTCTCAGGGTTTGTGTCCTTCCCCCTTGTTCTTCACATACATTTTCTTCTGCCCTAAAACCTGTGCAATTAACTTCTGTCACCTTAAAAGCCTTTCTTACAGCACATTGCTCCAGCTGGTGAAGCATATGTAATTACATCCTACCCCACCTGTCCTGGGGCATGCTAGTTTCATACAATTTTCATATCACCCTTTTTCATTATTCAAGCAGAGTGAAATTTTAAGGACAGTGTGATTAGGCTGAAATTGGAACTATTCAAGGTTTGGCATTGTGTGAAAAAGCAGACTCGTTTCTTCCTTACATCGAATCTAAAAAGCTACTTTTAAAAAATGGCCCAATCAGCTTGACATACACACACTAGTCACATCTACAGGACAAAGTTAAGACCTTTTTGTGGACCCACATTAAGGTTCATTAGTATTTTCATGGAGTTTAATCTGGAGGACATGGTGTTAATGATTTAGCAATTTTATAGATTTTCATAGATGCTGTCCTAATTGTGGCAATGAGAACCAAGAAAGACACACTGAAGCAATGTGAACAATACAAGCATTTATGCAAATTGTTCCATTGAGGTGGTTAAAGAATATTGAACATCACTTGAAAAAATCATTGTACATTGAGAGAAAAAGTAAAAAAAGGCTTAAGTAGTTATTCTCTCTTCACATTACATCTAAACAGAAGCCTGTAAAGCAGACATAAATGTGAAAAATGAGCTCAATCCACTTTAATAAGTATTTCCCAAACTTCCTAACAGCCAATCCTCAGAGTTTACTAAAATATACTCGGATTCAATGCAATCAATAAAATTTTAATATTTGATCTGTTCAGGATTAAACTGGGTTACTAGAAACATGAGGGTTCTAAAGTCATTGTGATTTTGATAATTTCATTTATTATACCCAACTTGAAAGTAGAATTGAAAAGTCAAGCAATACAAAGTCTCTAATACTATGATATGTTGTCTTTCACACACATCTATAAGCATTTTATTAATTTGTCACACAACAACATTGTTTTTATCCAATGATTAAAGCCATGGCTGCATCACATGAAGTTATTGGAGAAATTAAGATTGTGCTGAGCTTCCGGGGACAGACCACAAGCCATAAAGAATATGGAAGACTGGCTATTGAAGAGTTGTTTAATATGTAGTTACAATATGAGAAGATTGTGTAGGTAAATTTTGGATTTTTTTTTGTTCTTTTTTTATCATCTGCTATTCTTTCCTCCACAGTTAGAAAAAAAAATTGAGAGCTGACCACTAATAATATTAATTAATTGCTAGTAAAAATTACAGAGTATGTATAAAGGCATATCATTTCAAGTTCCTTCTAACCATGAATTGTAGTCATAAATAATAAAGAAAATTACCATTTACCAGGACTAAAAATTCATGGTCATGTAAATTTTAGCTCTGAATTTTACTCAATAGATGTTCATTTGTTTGAGAATATGATACACATAGTAAAAATTGAGAGGTCCAAAAATATCAAATTTTGGAAGGGTATGGGGTCAACAGGATCATTCATCTATTACTTATATACATATAAATTAGTTATAATAATTTTGCAAAGAATTTAGAATCATCTAATAAGACTGAAAGGGTATATACCTTTTGACTGAGAGACTCCAGATAGGAATGTATTACTCAGAAAAACTACTATCTAAGTATACTAAAGGATATGGTAGGAATGTTTACAATAACATTGTCTAACTGAAAGTCAATGGAAAATCACCCCAAAATCTATTGGTTGCAGAATATACAAATAAACAAATTGAGGTATATTTATAATGGCATATAATATACCAATGAAAACTAATTACAGCAACATGAGTCAACATGGTTTAATCTCAAAATTAAATATTGAACACAAAATGAAAGTCCAAGAAAAATACTGATAGTATTATTTTATTCTATAAAGGTAAAAAGCTAGACAAAATAGATACATACACATCTGGTAAAAATTTTAAATACATATCCATTTATAAACTATACAGAAATACAAGGGAATCATATAGCCCTAAAAAGTCAGAGGGAGTTGCTTCTGAGGAAGATATAACCAAGGATGAGAACACAAAAGTATTTGAAGGTAATGATAATATTTAATTTCATGAGTGTTGGTTTCATGAATTTCTTAATTCTTTAAACTATAGATATACACTGTGCAGTGTGGTGTGTGTTTGTGTGTATCTTCAATGAAAGCAAATCTGATTCAATTGCTTTGAATCAAAGCAATTCAAAATAATATCCTTCCTAGAGTCAAATTTGTCTCAGAAAACATTTTATGCCATCTTGAAAAAATGCTATTTAGAACCATTTAAAATCAGGAAAAAATTATGTACAATGTAAGTGATAAAACTTAAAGGAGGGGCTGGGATTGTAGCTCAGCGGTAGAGCGCTTGCCTCGCATGCGTGAGGCCCTGGGTTCGATCCTCAGCACCACATACAAAGCAATAAAATAAAGACATTGTGTCCATCTACAACTAAAAAAAAAATATTTAAAAAAAAAAAAAACTTAAAGGATTTTTTCCTACTCCATGTATAACACTTCTTGTGACTATGTTATTGATTTTTGTAAAATAAAAACAATGACATATAATGCAAAGCACTATAAATTCATGTTTGGGAGAATTTGAAGATCTGAGGATGTAGTTCCTCTATAGGAGCTTTGAAGTGAGTGTTGATGTTTCAATTAGTGCCAATTCACAGCCCATGAGAGCTGTGGAGAGCTACCATCTGGTGGCCTACTACACACAGAGAAGAGATGAATGTCTCATGGATATAACTAACTTCCTGATAGATAATTTCTCTGTGAATAAATCCTTAGCGCAATTCAAGTGTATATTTATTTCAGCTTTTTATTGAAATCGATGAGACAGGTGAACAAATATCCATTAAGGAGTTACTGCCTTTCATGGAACTTACAGTGACAAGAAGGCAATATAAAGTTCTCAATCATTCACACAAGAATTGTGCAGTCTGGTTTTAACAGGGCCAATAGCACACTTGGAGAGAATAAATGTCTGTTGTTCTCATGGATTAATATTCCAAAAATTGAATTCAAAGCCCCAAATCATGTGGATTTATTTTAAAGTTTAGCTATAAAGCTTTCCAAAGTTATAACCTAGCCAACCAGGAAGGCTTTGAGCTAGAAATTTTGTGGCTCATGTTATTCTGGATGAATATGGAAATATGGTATTAGACAGCTTGCTGCCACTTTCTAAAAATCATTACACCCACAGAAATTCTATTTGGCCCACCAAATTTGCACTCTCTCAGCTCATCTTTCATAGTATCCTTTCTGCTTTTCTGTTTCACATCATGGGGCTTAGGTAAAGGTTTACAAAAAAGTAAAATTCGTCTAAAAATATCAGATTTCTTTTGAAATCAAGTTGGACAAGATGGGAAGTGACCATGTTATATTGAATTAAATTTTCTCAAACTAAATTCCCAATTCAATTAAACTCACTGATTGTTTAAACTGTGAGCACTTGGCTTAGTATTTGTGTTCTATTTATATTTCAATAGTATATATCAAAATAAGCTAGTCACAGTAATGGCCATTTACTGAGTATTTATTAAATGATAGGTATTCTGTCATATTGTTACATGAATTTCTTATTTAAGATGAAAAATCTACTCTAGGGCAGTTACCATCTGCATTTCCTGACAGAATAGCCCAGAGTAACCAATTGGAAATAGCTGAGTCAATATTCAAAACCAGTTCTTCCTCAGATAATTGTGCTCACAGACATTACGAGATTTAGCTTAATGGTTTGTATTTGCAAACTCTTGTATATTACATATCCTCAAAGATACTGCCTCATCTTTGAGGTCCCTCTAAGCATTTCTCATAGTAAATAATTATAATCAGTGATATTTGGAATTTGGGATATAAATATAAAACCATGGTTGGAAAATGTGGGTTCAACTTGGGTAGGCAAACTCATTATTAAAAAAATCTGCTTTATGCATTAGATTTATTTATACATGTATATTTTTCTATTTTACATGACTGAATATAAAGTCCTTGACTATTAATAATTACTTTAAAGGCAAATGGTTTTAATCCCCAATCAAAATACAGAGTGTGGAAAGGATGAAAAAAAAAACACAAATAAAACAAAATCCAAATAAATACTGCCTATAAGAGACTCACTTTGGATTTAAGAATTTGTGTAAGCTGAACATGAGGGATTAAAAGAGAGATAAGTCTTAAAAATGGTAAAAAGACAGGGATGGTTTTACTCAGACAAAATATACTTGAAGTAAAAGACTGTCTAAAGAGAAAAAAGAGAGTATATAATGATAAAAGGATAAACTGTCTAGGAAGACAAAAACAATTTATAAGTTTATGTGCACTTAATATCAGAGCTGCTAACTACATAAACATTTACAGAACTAAGGAGAGAAATAGCAAAAATAATGATATTAGAAGACTTCACTCTTTCACTTTAGATAAAGGATAGGTCAGCCAGAGAATGCATGAAGAAATATTGAATTTAAATAGTACCATAGATCAACTTAAACTATTAGACATGTACAGAACAATCCAACAATCCTATTTTTCTCAAGAACTCACAAAATATTCTTCAGGTGAGAACACATATTTGGTCATAAAAAAGCCTTAACAAATATGAGAATAATGCAATCATAAAAATATCTTTCCCAAACACTATAGAATGAAGCTAGAGGTCAACATCAGAATGTAAACTGAAAAATTCACAAATAAGTGAAAATAAAACAGCTCACTTTTGGACCACCAATGGGTCATAGCAGCAAACAAAGGGAAACTAAAAAATTTCTTGAGACAAAAACATAATATGCCAAAACTTACAAGATGCAGCTCTAAGAGGGAGGTTCATAGATATAAATATTTATAGACTTCAGTGGTATTCTAATCCTCGCCCTAACTCAATAGCAAATACAGCCAATAAAGCAATTAAAAAAGGAACTAAAGTGTTAAATAGACATTTCCTCAAAGAGGACATAGAGGTGACCAACAGGTACATGCAAAGTGATCAACATCACAAATCTTCAGAGAAATATAAATCAAAACTTCATGAGATACCACCTCCTGCCTGTTATAATGGCTATTATTTAAGAAAAATTGTCAAGTGCTGGCAAGAGTATGGAGAAATGGAAAGCCAAGCTGGAAGCCTACCTTTGGTGGGAATGCAAAATGATATTGCCAGTACAGAAAACTATGAAGTTCCTAAAACAGTTGAAAATAGAATTTACCACAGGATCCAGAGATTCCACTTCTGGGTACTTATCCAAAAGAATTGAAATTATGATCTCAAATTATATTACTACTCCCATGTTAATTGTAGCACTATTAGAAATATGTGGAAACAATGTAAATGTTCAAAAACAGATGAATGGATACAGAAAATATGGTACTATAAAGACATACAAAATAATTGTCTTAGTCGATTTTTGGTTACTGTGACCCAAATACCTGAGAAGAACAGCTTGGAGGAGGAAATTTATTTTGGCTTATAGTTCTAGAGGTTCAGTCCATGGAGGGCCACCTCCATTGCACTAGGCCAAAGATGAGAGGTAGAACATCATGGTGGAAAGGCATGGTGGAAACTACCTTGCTCATGTTGGCCGGGAAGCAGAGAGAAAGAGGGGAAGCAGCTACAGGGATGATGAACCCTTTCAGGGCATGTTCCAGTGACTTATCTCCTCTAGCCATGCCCCACCTGGCTATAGTTACCACTCAGTCCTTTAAAATTGGGATGGACTGATTAAGTTACACTTCTCACAATCTAATTATGTTACCTCTCCCTATCTCTACTTAATTCAGGAGCTTTTGGAGGCTATGTCTTACCCAAATCATAACAGTAATAATATCAGCCTTAAAATAGGAAGGTAATTCTGCAATATATGGCAACATGAATAATCCTAGGGGACAGTGTGCTAAATAAAATAAGCTGTTCACAGGAGAATAAATACTGCATTATGCCAATCATATTAAGTATTTATAATCATCAAACCCATAAAGCAAAAAATGGAGTTGTGGTTACCAGGGACTTGGGGGAGGAAAAAAAGGGGAGCTGCTAATTGATGTATACAAAATTTCATTTATGAAAGATGAATTAGTTCAAGAGATATATGATGTATAACATTGCACCTATAGGTAATGGTACTATATTTGACACTTTAAAAATCTGTAAGAGGGTATACTTTGTTTAGTGTGCTTAACAAAATTTATAAAAATTTTAAAAACTCAGATAAAATGTAATTGTAAACATAATAAATATGAAAATTCCTCAAAAATGATAATTA
Organism: Xerus rutilus; assembly: GCA_028644305.1. Taxonomy (NCBI): domain Eukaryota; kingdom Metazoa; phylum Chordata; class Mammalia; order Rodentia; family Sciuridae; genus Xerus; species Xerus rutilus. Next base: position 37,572,199 of record CM053412.1, read on the forward strand.
TTATAATAAAAAATGAATTGAGAATTGATGTATGTGTAGATTGCAAATTTTGCTCAAAAGTATACCTTTTCACATTGGCTGAATTTAGCTACAGATTTATTCCTATGAAGTTAATAGTCATCCTGTAATTAACAAATCCTGCCAAGACCCTATGATCCAAATCAGTCTTTCCTCTCTGAGTAACTGTAGAAGGCTAAGGTGAAATGGGCTCTTGCTGATAGGAGCAGCATTAGCTAATGTAGAACTAATAGAGATCATACTGCAAGATGCATCATGTTCCTAAAATAATACTACTTGGTAATTTGCAAAGTAAAATCATGTCTCCAGGTACTTTCATTTGTAACATGTCCATTAAGCTATTTCTTCATAGTATCACTCCTACATTTAATGCAGCATTTCAATTTCATGGTGTTTATTTTTTATTTAACATATTGATTTCTTAATTTTATTTGTGATTAACATGTGTTAATTATACATATCAATGAGCTTCGTTGGAATATTTTGTCACATGAATACAGCGTGAGCTGATCAGAGTAATTACTGTTTCTCTCCTCATCATTTCTTTATGCTTTTTCCTTCTAGGTCTTCATAAAATATAGTTATTATGAACTGTATTCATCCCACTGTGCTACCAAACACCAGAATTTATTCCTTCTTCCTAACTATTCTGATGCCCATTATTCTATCTCTTTTTTCCTGCCCCTTTCCCCCCTACCCTGTTCTTTCCTTACCTTCCCAACTTCTAGTAATCATTATTCTACACTCTTCCACTTGTGAGAAAGAACACACAGTATTTGTCTTTCTGTGTTTGATGTAAAAAATCATCAGTATCATTAGCCATCAGGAAATGGAAATCCAAACTACTACAATGAGATATTATCTTAGCCCAATTAGAATAACTATTATAAAAAATTAACAGAAGCAAGAAGGTGGAGAAAAGGAAAACAATTCTACACTGTTGGTGAGAATATAAATGAGTATAGAATCATAGAGAATAGTAGGGAGATTCCTCAAAAAACTAAAACTAGAATGACCATAGGATCCAGCTCTCCCATTTTTAGGTATATATTCAAAAGAAGTGAAAATCAGCATACCAAAGAGATGCACGCTTATTCAATTTCTTTTCTTTTTTTAAAGAATTTGTTTTTTTAGAGCAGTTTTAACTTAGTCCAATGGAGCAGAAAGTATAGATATCCCATATAGCCCCTGTCCCCACACAAGCACATCATCACCCACTAGTAATATCCTGCACTCTAAGGAAGCATTACATTTATTACAATTAATGAAACTACACTGGCACATCATTAGGATTCAAAATCCACAGTTCACATTAAAATTTACTCTTGGTGTTATACATTTTATGTTTGACAAATGTATATTGACATGTGTCCATTGTATTTTCATACAGAGAAGCTTTAGTTTTTAAAATTCCTCTGTGTTTTACCTATTCATCTCTCATTCCTCCACACTCTGGCAACCATGATTTTTTGGTGTTTTGGTACTGGGGATTGAACCCAGGGATGCTTACTCACTGAGCCACATCCCGAGCCATTTTTAAAAATATTTTATTTAGAGACAGGGTCTCAATAAGTTGCTTAGGGACTTGCTAAATCGTTGAGGCTAGCTCTGAACTCACAATCCTACTGCCTCAGCCTCCAGAGTCACTAGGATCACAGGCATGTGCCACCATGCCTGGCTGCAAACACTGATTTTTTACAGTGCTCATCATTTTGCCTATTCTAGAATTCCATATAATTGGTGCAAACAAGTAGATACTATATGCAACCTTTTCAGATTGTCTTATTTCATTCACAATATGCATTTTAGTTTTCTCCATGTCTTCTCATGACTTGAGAGTTCATTTTTTAGCATTGCACAATATTTCATTGTCTGGATATAACAGTTTATTTGTCCATGTACTAACTAAAGGACATTTTGATAGTTTCAAAATTTAAAAAACAGCATTTTTGAGAAATGCTGTTACAAACACTTGTAACATCAGTGTGGACATCAGTTTTCAACGTCTCCTGGCCAAAGACCAAAGAGCCAGTCATTTTTCAGGTGTGAGTGTTAGATTTTTCCAACATCATTTGTTTGAGAGATTTTCTTTTTTTCCAATGTATTGATTTAGTTTCTTTGTCAAAGATCAGTTGACCATATTTAAGTAGGTCTCTTCTTAGATCTTGATTTTTGTTCCATTGTTCCAGTTACTTTTTTGCCAATGTCACAGTCTTGATTACTGTGGCTTTGTGGTAAGTCTTGAAGGTGGGTAGTGTCAGTCCTCCAATTTTGGTCTTTTTCAACTTTCTGGGACTTTTACCTCTCAAACTTAAGAACCACTTTGTCAATAGTCCCAAAATGACTCGATGAGATTTTGATTGGAATTGCATTGAGTTCTATGAATTAATTTGGCAATAACTGCCATCTTGATAATACTGAGTCTTCTGTGATCCATATTATCTTTCATTAAAGCCCATATCCATTAATCATTATTATTTTAAAATACCATCTGATAATTCTAATACTACTGCATACGAATCTTGTTATGATGTTTGTTCTTTCTATCTGAACTGTATTTTTTTTGCCTTTTAGTATGGCCTATAATTTTTTCCTTCATAACCAGATGTGATTTACTGGGTAAAAGGAACTGCTATGAACTGGGCCTTTGGTAATGTGCTGGTTAAAGGTTAGGAAAAGGGAAGAATCACACAGTTCTTTGATTAGGTCTCAGGCTTTAAGGACCCTATACCTGTTATATGAACTTCATACCATCTTCTCAACTTCCTTTTCCACTCCCCAGAGGTGGGACAGGAAGGGTAGAGTGGGCAAGGGTTGATTATTTGCCTTCTCTTGGGTGGAAGACAACAGGGAATTGCACTGTGTATTTCCCTTTTCCTAGGTCATTTAGATTTATAAACCAAAGGGTTTCCTGAGGGAAGAGTTTAGGAAGAACAGAATATTTTCCAATATTTCCAATGGTTACTTTTTCCCTATCCCTGTCAGAAGCACAAGGAGAATTTTCTCCAATATTCACCATGAGCAGGCGGGAAGGCTCACAAAAGTATGGGATACCCCAGCCCCTGCTTCCCCTGAAGTTTTCATCTCATATTTGTCAACATCAAGTCTCCAGAAATCTGGAGCACACATTTCTCTCCCTAGACACTGAGATTTCTGCTCTGGTAAATTGTAACAAGTTATTAACCATTTGGGGGGCAGAAGTTTTCTTGTGACCTCATTTCATTTATGGATCAAGGAAAAGTTGTTGATTTTTCAGTTTGTTCAGCTTTTTAGTTGGAAGCATGGATAGGCAAGACCAGAAATAAGTGTGCTGTTTCTTTGGAGCCTGTGTAGAACCATTAAGAGCAGATTAGTAACCATATATTTTGATGATAGGTGTTTTACCATGTGTAATAGAAAAGAGATTCATAGTTCATGATGCTGGGAAATCATTCTGTGTCTGGCTTTTCATCATAACCCCGAGGGAAGAAAAGCAATTGATGCTGATGAGGAGGACTATTTACGTAGTGCCTCCATAAACTCCATAGCTATTTTTTTGTTTTGTAATCTTTTAAAGATTATTATTAGCAGTTAAATGATAACTCTATTTGTTGTGTCATATTATCTTTTTCCTACATTCAATTTTTAGTTGGTGGAGATTGATTTTTGTTTGGGAATTTATTTTAACCTGTTCTTGGTCCATGATGTACTGCCATCTTGGTCCATGCTTGCTGGCTTTTGCTTTTTTTATTATGTATGATACAGTGTAAACTCACAAACCATCACAATATAAAAATGAAACACTGCTCGTATCTTACTGCTGTGGAATGTGTTTTTCCTATTCCATCCTTAATTTTCCCTCTTTTTATGGTATACATAACTTGAAATATAAGGTGTTAACCATTTCCTCACATATACCTATACATACATATATTACCCAAATGTATACATCTATCTCATACTAGATAGGATATTTTTAGGTGCAATTATAAAAAGAAAGTATCATAGAAGTATAACAATACATTGTAGTACTAATTTCTATTGGCAGTTATCTCTCAATCCTTTAGAGATATTTTGTATCTATACATTTTGTATCTTCTGGCTTCCATCCTTGCTGTTCTGTGGTTCTTCCAACAGTCATTCAGTGGTATGAAAACTTTCTCCTTTCTTTGTCTATTGAACATCTTTGCTTTTGACTTTTTTTCAGTTTTATTACAGTGTGTTTTGTCATAGTCTGCCAGTCATTCTTTGTCTTCTTTTTCTATGTCTGCCTTATAATTACATTTTTATTTCCTTAAATTTTCTACATATCTACCATATACTCTGTATCAGATGTATCTAAAATCTCCAGTCTTCATTTCTAAATCTTTTTAAAAAATTTTTTTCTTCCATATATCATTAGAGAGCATAGGCTTCCAGTTTGTTTACTAATCTTTATATTCTTAATTCTTCACGTATTTTGGGCAAACTTTCCTCTAGGTATTGAATGCATCTAATTCTGATAGTAGCCAACCTTGATATATAACCACTTTGGTATCCTTTGCAACCTCATGTTAACTTCTTCCCCTTACTACTTTCTCTAAGGTCACGTGACTAAGGGCAGCTAGGCTCAGGCCAGCCCTCTGGCTATTCTGCCCCAACTCTGCCACTTCCACTACCTCTATTCTTTGTCTCTCTACCTCTCAGCCTTTCTCTGGGTCTAGCTTCCTGATACTCTAATTTCATCAAAACTCTGATTCCTAGCCCTATGATCCTATGCAGATTTATGTTTTTGTTTTTTGTTGTTTGTTTTGTGGGACAGAAGATGAGCTTGAAGTCTCCTGTCATTAGCAATGGAAGAAATGGTATGAAGTGAAACTCTTGTGTTGGGGAGACATACATACTCTGGTGAAGTGTTGGTAAGTTTTGTAAACTTATTTCTAAACAAAATATACTATAGACATAGTAATAAATAGAGATAGAGAGATAGATATGGATTTTTTTCCCGTGGTATTTTGCTCTCATGTTCTTAAAGGAAACAAACCGTTCTATGCAAGCAAGTTAGTATACCTACCTTAGAAAAGTATTAGAAGGCTTTCAGACTTTTTACTGTTTCCTTAATATTCAAAATCAGTTTTTGTTTTTGTAATTTTATACTTCTATTTCTGCTTATTTCCTGAAAGCAATTCTTCATGTAATTATAGATAATGATCAGAATCTCGTGCATTTACACGTTGTATCAATTACTTTTCCATTTTAATAATATTCTTTAATGTTAGCTTAGCTTAAGAGTTATTAAGGAGTTTGTAGAATTCTCAAAACATAGCTAACTACTTACTCAGCTTTTAAAAGGAGACATGCGTTAGGAAAATCAAGCCTGTGTAAAAAACCATAATTGGAAATACCACACAGTCTATTGTGAAAATGCAATTACTTTAAAAAATGAATCTGTGAACTAGGTCACTGAAGAGATGTACAGAATATTTTAGTTTTCTTTTGGTTTCTAACTTATTAACATCATTATTTTCAAAGGAAAGGAAGGAAAACCATTATCTGTAAGTTGAAGAATTTAAGGAAAACATGACATTATAAAAAAACTAATGATCTGCATATGCCTAGATTAAAAAATATATGAAATGATAAATTAAATATATGTTTACTCAAATGCAGCACTCAGATAAAAATGCAAATGTGGTATGTAAAACCATAAACAGTACTTAATTAAATAATGACTCAGTGTCTGCAGAAAAAGAGACCTATGCAATAACTATGTGTTCTTTTTCTTCTTGATGAAAATGCAAATTAAACCATTAATAGTTTATAAATGAGCCTAGCTAAGAGACAGCTAGTGCATATCCTGCTTTAAATTAAATAAAAGCAATAAGTTTCTTGCTACATTCATTGTGGTATACTCCAAAATCACTTCATATTTATGGAGTACAGCCTTCAAATATTTTTCTTATTGTTTGTCTGCCAGGAAATCTTCTTTTATGCTACTGTGAGTTTTGCATAAAAGAAAAATCAGTTTGAACATAATTTTTCTTTAATTTTCTATTCATTTTTTTACTTTTGTTTCTCTCAATATCCCTTTTTTCCCTTGCCTCCTGTAAAGCCACACAGACTTACATCAGGAGAAAGAGGATAAGAAACAACAAAATCATATCAACTTATTAGCTTTAGGATCAGTGCCAGAATTTCATAACTACATTCTTTCCACTAAGCGATATTGATCATAGTTAAACTAAGGTTTGGAAAGGTACTTTTCCCTTTACTGTTTGTAGAATTTGTTTGCAATTGGTACGCCTGCTTCACCTCTTTTTAACACAGTGGAGAAAGGGAATGAACAAAAGCAAGTATATTACATCATCAACTTTCAGTGATGAGTATATTTTTTTTAAAATATTTATTTTTTTAGTTGTAGGTGGACAGAATATCTTTATTTTATTTTTATGTGGTGCTGAGGATCGAACCCAGTGCCTCACGCATGCCAGGCGAGCACACTACCACTGCACCATAACCCCAGCCCCTGATGAGTATATTTTTAAATTGTATGGCTTCTTTGTGATGGAGTTTTGTTTATTTCCAGACTATCTTTTCTATGTACTCAAAGTTCTCCTTTGTATTTCCTACTTCCCTACCAAATGAATGCAAATGAAGTTTAAGTCTAGTAAAAAAAAAAACAAAACAAAAAACACGTAATTACCAAAGCAAATCCTCTGAAAAAAACGCATTCCAAAACCAAGTACAAACTTCCCTTAAAACACAAGTTGATTATCATTGTGTTATTTTCCTTGAGTTATTACAAGTAATAACTCAATTGCTTGTAAATAAAGTTTTTTTGTTTTTTTGGTTTTTTTTGAGTACTGAGGATTGAACTCAGGGGCCCTCAACCACTGAGCCACATCCCCAGCCCTATTTTGTGTTTTATGTAGAGACAAGGTCTCATTGAATTGCTAGAGCCTCACCTTGCTGAGACTGGCTTTGAATTCGCGATCCTCCTGCCTCAGCCTCCTAAAGTGCTGGGATTACAAGCATGTGCCACCGCACCTGGCATAAATAAACTATTTGAATACGTCTATATATTAAAAAATACAAATTCTCCAAATAAATAAATAATGTTAGATACTCTTTGAAATTCAGATTGGTTAATGTACTGAGATGTGAGGGTAGTAAATAGGATTGCAAATTAGGAAAGGATTTTCAGGAGGAAATAAAGTTATTTATTTATTAAACTGTTTTTATTCTTATTATTTTACTTTTACTTTTATTTTATTTTTATTTTATTTTATTGTGGTGTTGGGCATTGAACACAGGGCCTCATGTCTGCCAGGTAAGCACTTTACTACTGAGGTACATCCCCAGCCTACTTTCATTTTAAATATAAAGGGTGGCCATGCGATAACATGATGGTGTACAGTTATGAAATGACAAGAAATTTTCTGTGAGAGAAAGAGTAATATTGATAGAACAGCTTCAATTGAGTCAAAGCAAAATGTAGCCAAAAGGACTGTACATATTTGCATAAACATTTGCAGTTTTTGAAGAACTTTAGCATCCATTTTTTCATTTGGTACAGCAATTTTATTTTTAATTAGGTAGATGGTATTATTCTAGTTTTAAGTATGAAAGGACTCAGAAAATATTAGCTGCCATAACCACAATACTCAATTTGAAATTCGTAGAACTGGATCGAATGCTTCAAAAAAGTATTGAAGAACAGGGTAGAGAATTTTATGATTTTCATGGGAGCAGCTATCCCTGAAAAATGAACATGGAGAGTTTCAAATTAGGAAAGAGTAAGGGTACTATTGCCCAGTGAGTCTCTACTTCAAAGAATTTTGACCAAGGAAGGTAAGAATATGAGGCAATCACTCCTGTACTCAGCCTACCAAAATACCGTCAATGACTATGAAATGCAGAAAATTGTGTCAAAGATGGTTGTAGCAATTCCTGCCACACTCTTTGGATCAAGAAGTAGGGTCATCTTCCCCAATCCATGGAATACAGGCTTGCCTTGTGACTACTGCACTCATTTTTTAATTAGAATTTTAATCTAGTCCATGCTGTTGAAATAAGATTTATAAATGTCTTTTTATTAGTTCTCCTTTCAAGACGCTAGAAGCAGAAATTTATCCATTGGTAAACTCTCCCTTTTTTCTATCTCAACCACTGCAAACCACCCTAAATGCCCATACAACAGGTAATTGTTGTAGAAATAAACACATTGCACTTATAACTTGAACAACTAGTTTCTTACTCAGTATTTATTCCTCCTTATCTCCTTACTAACAGAGCTCTGATTTTCTTGGACATACAAGAGATCACCTTGGGAAAAAACATGCATTTTCTAACATTCCTTTCAAATGTATGATGTGTTTTGGCCATGAAGATCTAAGAAATAGTAAGACATATGCCTAACTCCTTAAAAGGAATCCAACTCGGCCAGCATGGTCCTTTGACTTTTGCATTTCCCGTCATTCTGCATGGAATATGGTTGTGGCATAGGAGTTTCATAGGCCATTTACAACCATGAATTAGGAACATATATAGAACAGCTGAGTAGGTGAACAAGAGGAAACTGGGCCCCTAATGACATTATGGAACCATTGGTCCTGCCCTCAATTGCTAATTATGGGAGTGAAATTTTCATGGCTTGAAGAAAAATAAGCACTCATTGTATTTAAATGTATTTGGATTTTTGTTATACATGGCTGAACTCAGTTTATTATCCTCACAGATATCACACTATTCCATTTTCAGATGAATAAATGGAGTCCTGTGCAGTTAAATGATGCCAGAGATCATGTAACAGGAGTAAATTTCAAAGTGGAAGTAGAACTCTGGTTTCTGATATTTTTTTCCAAAGGTTTTTTTCTCTGTAATGTACCCAGCTTGCTGAGTACTAGTGAGATCCTTGAGGTAGGATGTTGCCTTTATTTTATTTATTATAATATTTCTTTTAATCTTCTGACATCAGCATATGCGCAAGACACTTTCTTGGTACTCGAGGTAGAGAGGACAACAAACATCTTGTTTGTGAGGTGCTTATATCCTGATGAATGGATGAACAAGTATATGAATAATTAATATAATGCTTTCTTATTTCTTCTGAATGACTGATTACCATGAAGGTAATGATTTATTTTACTTCATACTCTTAGAACAGCACATGAATACGTCTACTCCCTATCTTCCCATATTTTACCAATGAGTAATTTGAAGCTCATTGACATGAAGTGCTGTGCTTGGACATGTAGTCCTTGAAGAAACATTAACATCCAATGACAAATTAATTTTACCAAGGTGGTGGAACAGTCAATCCACTAGGACTCAGGTGACAAGTTACAGGATGCCTGTAGTAGGTTAGCTGAAGTGGAAACTGAAGGAAGGCATGACTGAGCATGTGATAGTGAAATGAGCTTCATTCACTCCAAGCAGCTAAGAGGAAACCAAACTAATGAAGGATGGTTGTTCTAGGAAGGTTACAAACTAAAAGGTCTACACCAAATGAACACAAGCATTATCAGATAGTCTCCTGGAACTGAGGGACCCCAAAGTGTCTTAATCAACAGGTAGAGCCACAAAAAGTAGCAGCAGTTGCAAACTAGAACACCAAACACTTCTCTGAGATAGCAACTCAACAGACACACAGTTATCAGCCCTGGGCAAAATTGCTCCCTCAGAAACTTCTCATTAAAATGACCTTTTGTGGTTGATAATTAGTGTGAAGAAACTAACTAGAGCTGTACTTTTAAAAAATATTGAATCCTTAATGCAGTGAGTTAACAATTCGGATTCAGTTTGACATTTCTTTGTTATGGGCCAAATAGAGTTTAAATTAAATATTTCTCAGCTATCAACAGCATGAAGACATCTCAATCATTCCAATTATTTTCTTTCAAGAATATTGTATTCATTCAAATTTCTAGGTTTTGATTTTCAATTTCCCCAAATTACAAAGAGAATGTGAAAGACAGCAAAAAAACTTCAGAAGGTTGCATGGAGAACTGATTGTCCACATAAAAAAGTTCCAGAAGGTTTATCATTTGTGTAAATGATCTGATCATACAAAGAGTTACTTTACAGAGAAAGATGATAATGTTAAATTCAAAGCTAATTCCTCTTTTTAATTCATGATATTCATTTTTTGTTTCTTTGCCTGATTACAAAGATAATGCACAATAACACTTTGAAATTTAAGAAGTTTGTCTCTAGATATCATTATTCTTTATTAAAAAAGATAATTACAGAATTTTGAGAACCTGAAAGTTTTTCTATACATAGAGTATCTTCTATTTTCATGTGAATTTACATAATTTATATTAAAATTGTATTACATTTATTTTCCATAAACATCATGGGAAATGACTGTCTTTATATGGGGTCTGATATTGAGTATAAAGTTTAAGCTTTATAATTTTGATTGATGCATGTAGTATTAGTTTACATTTTAAAAACCAAATTATTTTGTGTTAATAGTACATTTTACTACAAGAAAAAGGATTTTTATTAGCAGAGTTGCATATTTTGATAAATATTGGTTCTTCATATTTAATTTGTTCTAAGTGTAATATAGATGTCTGATGGTTCACCTATTGATATAGATATATATTTAATATATTATAAATAAAGTAATATATATGTAAAACTATAACTACATAGAGATATCTGTATCTATATATCTATAGGTAGATACATACTGTATATATGTGTAATGGATATATGTGATATATACTTACTGTATATATGTGACTTAATCATATATCATATTTTCAGTAGCCCATCTTTGTCTATGAATTATTTACCCAGAGTGTTAGCCCCACATTAGGAGATGAGTATGGTCCACCTTTGGTGTAAGCATTATCTTTAAATAATTTTAATACACAATAAAACCAATTGAAAACTAATAGTTTTTATTATTTCCCTATATCAGTGATTGTAAATAATACTAATATTATTCTTCCTGAAATTATCTTTTGCTGACCTAAGTAATTGCTATAGTTACTGTTGGTTAATTAAATACATATTTATAATATATATGCATATGTGTATATTTATTTCAAATTTTCACAATTTGTTATTTATTCTTATTCTCTGCCTACTTATTTGCTTTTTCCCTTCCTTCTCCATGTAATCAGATATGAAGCATCAATCATCATTAATTTTTCATGATATTATCCTCTATGAAAAACATTTAGAAAAAGTTTCACACAAAACATTTGTATCAGTGGCCTTTCCTACAGAAAATTTGATCCCAGGTGGTTGTGATGGCGAATGGTATTTCACATGGTTGACCTGCTCAACCTGGTCTCTGTCCCATGATCCTGAATTCTTGTCTGTAGCATCATATTCATAAGCCTTTGTAAAGGTCTGAAGCTTCTTGAAAACCCAACTGCATTTGCTTTAACACATACAGAAGTTAGTTCTCTGCTCCTCTGATTCTACCTTGTCATAGAAAAGCTCATTAGTGTATTCTGCTTAATGCCAGGTAAATTATGTTCTTTAACTTCCCTTATTTTGAAGTATAGAAAAAATGGAAGTGGTTTGGCATTTTCAGAGTAGAAATGCGTTTCCAACTTTTATGAGTTGAACCATTTCTTTGAGATGCTCCAAGTGACTACTACCAATTTTGGTTATACATAATATTTGCATTTGACTAGGCAGCAATTTCAAATACTCCTCATGTTCATAAAAGCAGATTTCAGGCCACTTCAGCTTTGGATATAAAGTTGGCCTTACAAAAAATTATTATTTCTCTAATTTAGTCTTATTTCCTTTAAAATGGAAGATCATTTTATAATTTTCACTAAATACAAATGCTAATGTTAAGGGATCTTGCAAGGGACTCTATATAACTACCATTTTGCTCTGATCTTGTTTTAAGAGTTTTATAGTCTCTCAGTACAGACAATTCAATAATGATAACAATTACAAAACTGACATTACTTAAAGATGTTCTGTACTTGGTGCTAAGTGCTAAACATGTATACTTTCAATTGATTTTGACCTTCTCAAACTTTCTTAGTAAGTGGCACTATCATCCTTTGACTTGATCAAGTCTCCAAACATTCAGCTTTCCCACATCCTCCAGTTGATCCTATCAGCTTTAAAGGACATCAACTCTCATTGGGACTATAGCCACCATCTCTTAATGACTTTTCTGCTTGCATCCTTCCTCCTTGCCCACAATCCACTTTCTATATATTAGGCAGTGAACTTTTAAAAATGCCAATTATATCATGTCATCGACCTGTCTGAACTTCCCACTGGCTTCTAAGTTGTACTGACATCTGTTTTCCTGCGTTGACCTATATCATCCAAACATTGCCTGCTTGTCTGACTACATTTGTCATTTTTTCGGGTCCCACTGTAGCCACCAACTGGGCCTTGTTCTATTTTTCTTGAAGTTCATATTCATTCTCACTTCATGGGCTTGGCATTTCCTGTTTTTTCTTGCCAAGAAAGCTGCAGTCCAAGTGCTTGACACTGCTGGCTATGTTTTTGTGAAATGTTAACCTCTTCAGTTCCATCTGCTCATGAGTACTTCCTAGGGTATTATCACAAGGGCACATTTGTTACTTTTATTATATCTCTTCAGAGTCAAAATCACCCATCAAGTGACATCAGGTCTCCTAAGGCATATACCCTGGGGCAATTTGTCATTTGTCTATAGCACCACATTGTGTTCTTGGGCACAGATGTGAGGTTGAAACAAACAAACACATAATCCATTATAGTGGAGGATTTCTCCCAGGACTTGCTGTACTGTATAAGAGAGAAAATCTGTCACATGTATGATTTATATAAGGAATATTGTTAGGCAGGAAGCTAGAAAATCATGATAACTCTTGGGAAGGGACTCACATAATATGTATTTGAATACACACATTTATACATGCATAAAAGACAAAATCATGAGTGAACACTTTGTTCAATTTTTACTGAGTAAACACTTCATGAACGAGTGCCCAAGACCATAGCTGGCATTGAGCAGACATCCTCCTTTCACTTTCATCTACTCTAGCCTCGACCCACTCAAGAGAACTATTATTCTGACTTGTAAGAGAACAGATTACTTCCTCTTGGTTTTAAACTGCCTATAAACAGAATCATGCTATATATATATCCTTTTATACTATATGCTGTACTGACTCATACTCTGTGGCATTTTTTTTCAGTAGTATATTTTCTAAGATTTGTCCCTGTTGCAGTGTGTATTTGCTGGTCTGTGGGGTTCTTTTTGTTTGTTTTTGGTTTTGGTTTTTAGCTGTTCTATGGTATTCTACTAACTGAATATAACAAATGTATTTCTATGGGTCATTTCCTAGTTTTTTTCTTAAAACAAATACCAGTACTATGAACATTGTTATAAATGCTGTTTGTTATATGTACATTTTTTTCCACTTATATGACTAGGAATGAAATTGCTTGGTCACCGAGTGTGTGTTTGTTCACTTTAAGTTAACATTGTCAAACTGTTTTCTGAAGTGATTGTGCCAAATTATTTTTTTCCACTTTTTATGCAAGTATAATATAGGCACAGAGTATAACATTAGCCTAATTAAAGCCATATTCTCCAAGCAATGTTTATTCTGCTAAATCACCAAGTTAAGAACTTTAAAAGAAACAGAATGTTTCTTCCCTTTCTAAGTCATTTCCAGAGGCATACTGGCTCCATAGAAAAGTAGAACTCTGAATATAGTAAATTGGTGGAAACCTGTCATAGTCAGGCAATCTAATACATAGAATAAAACAGGGCATAGTGCTCAAGACCTGTGTTCAATTTTGGTTCTTTCTTATTCTGGCTCTAGTTTGTTTAAATCATTTGATATCTATTTTCTCAGTTTCTATATTCCTAAAATTTGAATTAAAGAAAAATTTTAGGTAAATAAGTTATTGTGAATCTTCAACCAAGCAAAGCTTGGAATTCTCTTTACCATGAAGTAGAATAATCTCTATGCCAGCCAAAAAATTTAATGAAAAGAATAAAAATTATTGCTATATTTTATGGATTTTTAAAATATACTTCTAGAGCATTTTTTGACCCCATTCTTTTCAAAAGCTCCTGAATGACAACTTAGAGATCCCTGTGGTTTTTCTGTAACAGACTCCACACACAATCTTAGGCAGAAAGTCGCAATTCTTAGGCTTGGACAATTTGTGCATGCATTATCCTGGCCACAGGGATTATGTTAGCATTGAGCACTACAATAAGTGTAATTCACAGATGTCTTCCAATATTGTAAAGGAGTAATTTCTTCCTTTTAATTTTTTATCACAGCTTTGAGATAAAATTCATGTATCATGTAATTCACCCATTTAGAATATGCAACAATGCTTTTTAGTATAGTCAGTCATACAATCATCATCACTACTTAATTTCAGATTTTTTTTTTGCAAATCTCCATGTTTTAAAATTTTATTTATTTATTTATTCTACTTAGGTATACATGATAGCAGAATGCATTTTGATTCACTGTACATAGATGGAGCACAATTTTTTCATTTCTCTAGTTGTATGTGATGTAGAATCACAACATACATGCAGTCATACATGAAGCTAGGGCTATGATGTCCATCTTATTCCACCACAGATTGTTTTTATCATTCCCCCAAATATATATATATATACTTTAGGAGTCATTGCCTATTATCCATAAGCCCCACTCTTTGGTAGACCTAGATAATCACAAGCTTTGCCTATTATTCATATTTCATATAAATGGAACCATAAAACTCATCCTTTTGTGACTGGCCACTTTTACTCAGAATAATGTTTTAAAAGTACATTGTAGTTTAGATTTTGGTTTGAAGAGTCAATTTATATTTTGACAGTCCCTGCTGCTAAGTCTGAGAATCTCTCGAAACTAACAGGGGCTGAGGATCCCCTAATTGTCCCCTTTTAATTGAGTTATGTGACTGTGATATAAGCTAGCTTCTTAGCCATGTAGACAAAGAAGGTTTTTATCCTATATCTTAAAAAATGTGTTCCTTGAGATACTCATGGCAGGAAATAATGCTGGATTGACTTCTTCACACTCCTTCTTCTGGCACACCTTGGAGATATCTGTAAGTTTAAATTTCTGTAGCTTTATCTTCATGTTGTTCTGTTAACTTTGATTGCTGCTGATCTTGGTCACAAATCAGTGACATTCAGCATTTTCCTCTACTCTTGCGTCTAGCTAGAAATAAGCTTGATGATAAGTGATGCTGTTCCTTGCACACCATCTTCATCCTCACTAAAAACGACTCTTCCAATCACAGAATCAACCTTCTTATTTATTCTTTCAAAGTTTATTGCTCCTTGGTTTGCTGTGTTTCAAAACAGGCCAGAGTTGACAAATACTGGTTTTAATAATTCTGATATTTTCTCTCCTAAATCACATATTCCACCCAATTTCCGTAGTTCTAACTCATTCACTAAGTACATTTTCTTCCCTCTTCTTTCCAATATCTAAATCAGAGGAAATCCTGCTATATTAAAGATTCCCAAGGTGAACGCACTATGAGCATGTAATACAAATGGCAGACAAAAGTGGTGAAGTGTTGCTCCTTCAATGTGTAACAGCCTGGTAATGTTTTCCTTTCTTTAAAAATTGATTGAATGTTTTCATTTTTCTCTGTAGACTTCCTGGATTACAAAATGTTAGCTTTATGGCCTCCCAGACTCTTCTACTTCAACATTTTAAACACTAGCAGAGTATACATGGTCTATTTTTTGCATCTTTTGCAACTTCAGAAAGATAGAAACAAGCCTGGCAGAGTGTTGGGTTGTTCATTCCTCAAGTTGTGTTTAATTTGAATGCCTTTCTCAGAAGCAGCATCCAAATACTCCTACCCATATTGCAGAGAGTTTTGCTGCTGCTGTTGTTACTCAAGGTTGGTTATTTTAATTTCATAATGATATTAGCTTTATGCCACTCTTATACTTACTACTGATGCAATTGCCCCCAAAGTTTTAATGTTGTATTATGAGCCCCACCCACCCACCAAAATAAGCAATAACAATAGTACTGGGAGCCTGGAAGTGAGGCTCCGGGGCAAGTTGAAGAGAAAAATTGACAAATAGCTTTTTAATTAAATCAATGTAGAAAATTGCTTTAGACTATATAATATAAATAGATCTATTTTTTTTCTGCATGGCTCACATGGTATGTGTTTGGTTAAGACTCATTAAACAAATTCATTTTTCGTGCTTCATAAGTATTTATTATAGTTAGGGCAAGAAGGGCAATAACTGAGCTACAAGGAGGGTATTTTCAACAGTATTACATGTGCAAGTTGGAGTACTTAACTGTTTACCTAATTCATTTCACTAGCACTAAAAAAAAATCATTAAGCAACAACAGAAAATCATTGAACAGGTTCATTACTTCAAAATTAGAGTTGATAGTAAAAATTCATGATAGGCTGGGGTGTAAGTCCATGGTAGAGTATATCCTTGGCATGCCAGAGACTTGGGGTCAATCCCCAGAACTCCAAAATATACAAACAAACAAATAAATAAATAAATCTCTTTGTATTTGAATTTAAGTTTATTTGGACAATGTTTTGTTTTTGCTATTAACTCAATGACAGAAATAATTCTATGACAGACTATTTGAGTTTCTTAATAAAGACCATATTTGATTAAAAATACAGGTATTGTCCCCAGTGGCTTGGGAGACTGAGTTAGGAAGATTGTGGGTTCAAAGCCAGCCTCAGCAACAGCAACAGCTAAGCAACTCAGTGAGACCCTGTTTCTAAATAAAATACAACAAAGGCCTGAAGATGTGGCTCAGTGGCCTCAGAGTTCAATCCCCGGTACCTGGCCCCCTCTAAAAAAATAGAAGCATTGTCTGTATTAATAACAAGCATCATCATGAACAACAAAATGACAGGCTAAGGATTTAACACACTTTTGCATAGTTCTTTCAAGATAATGTGGTTTGTGGGCTGGGGATTTAGTAAAGGGCTTGCTTAGAATGTGCATGGTCCTAGGTTCCATCCCCAGAACCAAACATGCAAAAATAAGCAAACAAACAAAAACATAAAACTAATATTTGTTACTTGAAAGTATCCAGGCAATTACAAAGTGGAGCACACACACTTGAAGTCAATTATTACACAAAAATTATATTTGGGGGGAACATTACATTGAGAAGCAAACAACACATATCTGAGAAGTTATATTTAAAGAAAGCAAAGATGCAGAACAATCTGACTTTCCAAAAGTGATACTTCCTTAAATCTATCTTATCTGCCTTCAACATGCCTTCCCAGCCTGACTGTCCTAGCAGCCCAATTCATGGTTCACTACCTAGAACATCTCATGAAACTTTCTATGAAAGATGGAGGAAATTTGGCAGATGTAGTTTAAAGTGAAAAACCAAAATTCTATGCATTATTTTTCTGGCTGGAGAAATGGAAAGATCATCTGAATGACGGACAGCTGAAGAATAAAATGTTTTTAATGGCAAAAAGTATAAATCTTATATGTAGTAATGTGGCTACATCATTATTCCAGAACGAAGGTGCTATTTTTTCAGTCCTCTGACAAGTCTGCTGGGGACTTACCACCCCCACAGGTGGATTCTGACAGATGGAAAAACTTGTTCTCCTCCATTGTCTGGTAGTCATCTTGATTTATGATTTCTCTGAAGATGATGCCAAAAATTTGGTCACCATAGCAAGGAACTGTAACAAAACTGCTGCTCACTTTCAGTACTTATTCTAAGACAAGTAAAGTAAAGGTTGATTTTCCAAGTATCCTTGGGGTTTAGCAAGAGTAATTTCTAGCTATGCTTGAGATTCATTCCAAATATTGAGCTTGTGGTAGGCTCAACAACTAGTGTTCTAGGCAACTTTGATGCATTATTCTATCTGAATCCTCAAAGCAACTTCAGAGTTAATTTCTATTTATATCCATATTGTATGGATCAGAAAACTGAGCTTCAAGGATGGGTAATTTATCAGATTAGATCATACATTTACCATCATTCAAACCTAGGTCTATTTTCATCATCTGCTAAATACTTTGTTTTATTGCTTCCTTCTAGTAAGGAATATTTTCAGCTGATAGTTATTTTTCTTCATTTCTACTTTTTCCACTGCCTTCTTTGTTGTGAGCTTTTTTCCTATGATTGCTTTCCACAGAAATAACTACAGTGCCTATGACATGGTTCCTCAGCTGCCAAGCTACACAGCCAGCCCACTAATTCCTGCCAAAAAACTTTGTGGCGAGGTGTGTCAGGCCACTGACACATGGAGCCCACCATACTGGTGCTGGCTCTGAGGTGCCTTGGGCCAGTTACAAGGCCAGCAGAATATACCAGCTTGTCACCTCTGCCCCCCAGAGGCCCAACCCAGGCTGATATGGATGCTCATTGCAGAATCATATTCCACACAGCACACGTAAGAGGCCAACACAGCTAGGCAGCTGAGAACCCTGACATCCACTATCCCATGACTTCAAACTTTGGCTTCTTGACCAGCAGAGAAAATGGCAGTGGGGAAGACCTGAACAGAAATTTAGGTTCAAGAGTCAACCAATAGCTTTAGTACTTTCCCAAAATCTGATTAGCATAAATTTTGGACTAATAGCATGAGTAATTTGCCAGACCATAATTAGCATAAATTTGGACCAATAGTGTTGATCCAAATGTTATATAAACCCTTAGACTAACATTCTCAGGTGGTAATCCATGTTGGGTTCCCTCCTCACCATGGTCCTCTTTGGCCCAGAAAGTTCTGTTTCTATTCTTGAATAAATCCTACTCCTTTCACTTTTGTCTTTTCTTGTTTGTGAGTTTTATTCTTCAGATTCACAAGATAAGAACCCAGAAACAAGACATTGACACTGAGCTGCTGGGGTCTGCTGCAATACCAGAGGGTAGAGCCTGCCTCTAAGCTGCAGCACTTCTCAGCTGCAGAGGCCTGCAGCTTATGCAGTTCCCACCTTCCACTAGAAGCAGAGAATTGAGTTTCATCTCAAATTCTGGTATCACCTTGTTGGGCAAAGTTAATTTTTTGTAATGTATTTTATCTTTGTCATATAATGAAGTATTTCCTCAAAGAAAAAATAATTACTACCTGATGATAGGAACCTAATTTAATTTATATACTTTTTTTTTTTTTTTTGGTACCAGGGGTTGAACTCAGGGGCACTCAACCACTAAGCCACATTCCCAGCCCTATTTTGTATTTTATTTAGAGACAGAATCTCACTGAGTGCTCAGAGCCTCGCCATTGCTGAGACTGGCTTTTGAACTTGAGAACCTCCTGCCTCAGCCTCCCGAGCCGCTGGGATTACAGGCCTGTGTCCCTGTGCCTGGCTTATTTATATTCTTATACTAAGAAAATATAAGTATTTGCCTCAGAATATATTACATTGAAAAATAAATAAAACAATAATTTATTACTTAGACATTTTTATTATAGGACTATAGAATAAGACAGTATGGTGGGTGCTTAGAAGTGATTGTGTTTTTCCCATTCTTTCATATCTGGGTAGAGCTAGGATCCAAGAAATTGAAACTTATTCAGTCATGATAATGACAACTAGTAGCAGAATCTGGTATCATTTCTTTTTCCTTTTTAATAATCATTTCAAATGTTTTTCTTTTCCCCCACTTGATTGCATTCTTCTGAGCTTGTCCTACATAGATAGATGTAGATATGTCTTAACAAGGATATGAACCATTGTGACCTAAATAATTCTGCTCGACACTGTCATTTAGGTCAATTTTTACTGCATCAGGCAGTAAACTTGCTGCATTAAATCAAAGGATGAAATAATAGACTAAATTTACATACTTTATTGAAAATTCTTTGAATGATGTAAAAAATGGACACTATTTGAATGTCTCAGAGTAATTGATATGTTTGAAATGTGACCAGTCTTAACAATAAATCTTTACTCCTCTTCTAAATTCTTAACATGAAATTAAAATAATAGTCTTTGTTTCTGCTATTGCTTAAAAAATGTTTTAGTCATTGTTGTGCCTGAGAGCTCTATTTCTAAAAGAAAAATTTACATTTCTAACCCTGAAACAAAAATAAAATAACAAAAAATGGCAGATATTCAGATGAGAACTTCAGCTTTGACAGTTTTTTTAAAATCAATGTCTGTTAAGAGAACCTATTTATACAAATGCTTAATCAGCTGAATTTGTTGATACTTTAAAAAATGTCACTTCCTTATTAGATAGCCATTTAGGACAAAAGAAAAAAAAATCTCCATGCCCTTTTGGCTGAACCTATATCAATACTTTAAAAGGTTTTTGCTGCTTTGAAACACAGGATTGGTTTTCTGACAATGATTTATGTACTAATATCCCCCAGCATATTGCCTCTTTTTCATAATCATAAACCTGTTCAAGTTTGGATCTTGGAGGTAAATATGCCAATATAAAACATGCTGACCCTAAAAGAGGTATTAGGATCACACACAAGCACACTTATAGATAATAGAAAAGGCTAGAAGTAAAACATGGAAAGAAAAACACCTTTGATTCCATGAAGCCATCTACTTTTTAGACAATAAGAAAGTTTTAATTCATATTTTTGGACTGACTGAATGGAATACCTGGGCTCTCTGAAAATATTAATGATTAGGTGCCTTAGACAGGCCAAGTAATTTTGCATACTTTCAAACAAAATTTAACAACTTTTGGAGGAGAACCTGAGACCTAGGCAGAGAAGGAGAATAGGGACACAGAATCAATCTTTTTTTATACCATGCTAACAAATTAGTCTGACTCAGAAATCGAATGCCCCTTTCCAGAAAGACTTGGAATATAATAGGACCCACCTGTTTTGGAAGACCATTTAGTAATCATATGTAATTCAAGAATGGCCTGTGGGATTCTCATTAACCTCCCACCCTGACCCTACATGATTTATCAGTACCGTTCTTCCAACCATATCCAATATTCTGCTCAAGATGGGTTTTGGTAAGTGCAATGCTATTCATCTTATTGTACTCCAGGGGCTGTGTCAGCTTCCTGGTGGCTCTTATAATTTGTACTCCTATTATCACTGAATTTTCTCACTTCTGCCTTCCTCTGCTGGAACATGTGAATGTGTGCATTAGATAAGCCATCTTCAAAAACATTTGAGAGGTAAGTCCTTGGAGAAGGAGATTAAGTAAGATCAACTGGCATTAACAAAGTGTCTTTCTCAAGGCACAGAGAACGCTACTTTATTTAAAAAAAAATATTTGGTTCTCACAAAGATTTCATTTTAATTACCTTGACCTGAGTGATTTAAATGTTAAAAATAAGACATCAAATTTATTGGACCACTTACAGTAATTTCATTAGACCTCCCACTCATGTGAAACAGAAACATGAATAAATTTAAAAATGATTTTACTCCACAAGCGGGAAAAACCTCAAACAGTTTCATAGAAACTTCAAATTCAAGGAAACTTAAAGAGAATTTTCTTTTCCTTAAGTTCTAAGTAAAAACAAAATGAAACTAAATCAGTTTATTTTTCATCTTACCTTTTTTAGCTTTTTATTTTGTTTGTTTTGGGTTTTTTTTTGGTACCAGCAATTAAACCCAGGGGCACTTTACCACTGAGCCACATCCCCATCTTTTTTCTTTTTTCTTTATTTTTTTTTAATTTTTGATTTTGAGTCAGGGTCTCACTAAGTTGCTTAGGGCCTTGCTAAATTGCTGAGGCTAGCCTTGAACTTGTGATTCTTCTGCCTCAGCCCCCCAACCCCAGGGGCTGGGATTATAGTCAAGTACCACCACACCCAGCCCATTTTAAAAAAAATCTTAATATCATTTTCTCATTAGCCTAATCTGAAACACAGGAACTTCTTCCTAGATTTCTCTTGGTTATGTTCCACAGTGATTAACTCAACTCACACTGTCTCAAACAACTAACAGTCTCCTCTCTATCCTCATTACCCACCTTAATTCTCTTCCCTCACTCCTGTTGGAAACTCGTATTGATCTTCTTAATCTTAGTCTTCCCTCTCTGCTTACTTTTCTCTAATCCATCCTCAATGTCATCTCAAGAACAATTTCAACAACATAATATCTAGTTCTTCACTGAGAGGTTAAAATATAGCCTTTTGCATAATATAATCTTCTTATTATGAAACTTACATAAATGTGCCTCCCCTGATTCTATACTCATTTCCCTCTGAGATGCTCTGTGTTGCCAGATCCTGTCACCCTCCCTCATGCTTTCCCTAACATTCCTTTCATCTGTCATGCCCATTGCTGACTGCCACCCAAGTGTCTATTCATCCTGTCAGTCTCAGCTCCAGGCTCCTCTGCTCCTTCAATGTTATCTTGGATTCTCCCAAGTAACTGCCAACAACCTGCTTTAACTTCTTCCTGGAACTGGAATGTGCCTCTATCATAGCAACAATATATTACACTGTTAACTTTTGATGGGCATGACTATCTCCATTCTATAAAGTCCCAAAGGTGGGTACCAATTTTCCTTCCTACAATCCTGATTAATTAACATAGAATTCGAACAAAGTAGACACATGGTACACATTTTGCGCAATACAGGAATTTGTCAAATAATCCCCTCAATGAAGGCAAGGGCAGATAAACATGAGTTTTTTTAGAATGTGATTTTAGAATTTTAGAATGTAATTAAAATGGAATACTTCCTCATCTACAGCCACATTATGGACTTTAGTTCTTAAAACTATTTTTGGTCTTTGTGAGAGACAAACTACTTAGGATGTTTACGGTGCCACATTATCTGCCAATAGTGATAACCAGAGGGTAATAAGAGAATCATTTCCCACCGATTGTGAGACAAATGTCAGGTGTAAAATCTTGTCTATCAGAATGTAGAAATTCTAAATTCAGATGTTTATACTTGTGCTGTGACTCCCACGTTGTAATAAAAATGTACATCTTATTTTCCTAAGATATTAAGTGAATGATAAGCTACTCATCTTTATTTTTCCCTATGAAGAATAGGATAAGATAGTTATAAAATTTAAAAACAGATTTTGATTGTAGTAGGTGAATAGTGAATATACTGATTAGATAAAATAGGTGGTTTCCAGGGATGCAAGAAGAATTACTTTATACAAAAGTTGAATTTCTTTTCTTTGAAACAGCAAATTTTACAAACCTTTTAAATAGCAAATAACAATGTCACCTTACTTTGAATCAGTAATTTCTCACATGATAAGGTGTTTCTTTTTCCAGTTGCTATTTCATGATGATCCTGAGATCCCGAATTTATGAAAGCTATAGGAGAAATATCATTAAAATAATTTATTCTTGGATCTTTCCTGACTCAGAATATATTTTGGAAATTTTCTTGTGTTGACCACTTGTGTAAGTCAGCTTTCCTTGTAATACTAAGTACCTGAGATAATCATCTGATAAAGATGAAAACTTTATTTTGTCAAAATTTTCATTTCATGGTCTGTTGAGCTCATTGCTTTTGGGCCTGAGGTGATACAGCCTATCTTGGCTGGGAGTGCATGGTAGAACAAAGCCAGTTCCCCTCATAGTGACCAGGAAGTGAAAGAGAGACGAAGAGGAAGGCTGGTATCTCAATATGTCCTCCAATGGCATGCTCCAAAAGACCTAACTTTCTTCCCTTAGGCCCCATCTCCTAAAGGTTCTACCTCCTCTCAATTGCACCAAGGACTCAGGAACCAGGCCTCTGGGGGACTGTTAAAATAAAAACTATAGCAGAACTTAATGAAAAAAACTCACACCAAATTTACTTCTAAAAATCTTAAAGATGGCACAAATGCATAAAGTATTTCTAAAAGTATATGCATATAAATTTAATTACAGCCAAGAGTAAGTTAACATCATGGGTGTCTGGGAAGTATGAATAAGATAAAACTTGCTACTAAATTTTTTAAGAAAAAATTCAGAGTTCAAGTGAGATGCTGGCATAGGTTAGGTGTAGCGGTGTGTAAAATTAATCCTCCCAAACACTTCTCATTGGGTTTATACATTTGGGGAGTCCCCTTCCTTTTCCATGCACCTGCTAGATTTTTTTTTTCCCCTTTCATACCAGGGATTGAACTCAGGGGTAATCAACTACTGAGTCACATTCCCAGCCCTATTTTGTGTTTATTTAGAGACAGGGTCTCACTGAGTTGCTTAGTGCCTCGCTGTTACTGAGACTGGCTTTGAACTTGTGATTCTCCTGTCTAAGCCTCCCCAAAGTGCCACCTGCTAGCTTTATCCACACTCACCCTTTGATTCTCCAGTCAGTGTTTTGAGTTGAGAGTTTAAAGCAAATAGATACTCTCCCTCCGAAGGCCCTTCTGAGTATATGCAGCATGCAGCATGCTGATTGCAAAGGAAAAAAAAAAAAAAAAGCCTAGCTAAGAGGCTGTTTCCTGGGAAATGGGAGGGAATCTGTGGACAGTTTATCATCTTCTCAGTAATAGCACAGAAGTGAGACCCTCTCCACCTTTTGCTTCTTTTCCCTCTTCCAGCTCCAAGCCTGGAGGAATAGGAAGGAGGAGGAAGAGGAGAATAAATAGAGGTGCCTGGGAATCACCAGTCCTTTCTCCAGACATGTTGCCTTGTGTAGACCAAGAACAGGGAAGGGACAACTTTAAATTTTAAAGAAGTTTTGGGTTTTTCTTATTACTTTCCCTGAATGTAACTATTATTGGAATGAGTGGTATCTTGGATCCATTGGAGAGACTAATGTGACAAGAATCCTTTATATAAAATTGGACAGTGACAGAAAAAGTTATGGTCTCTGTGTAAGATCTGACACAGAAGAGTTACAAAAATAATCAAGCCCCACTGAAAGGGACGGAGGAAGAAGAAAATAAATTCATTTTGTTGTTGTTGTTTTATGAGTTCTGTGTGTGTGGCATTCCAGTTGACAAGTGTGGTTTGCCGCAGCTCTGCCTACCGCTGTGCAAAGGAAGAAGGGTTTATTTTATTATTTTCCTCCAGTTTACAGAAATTCTGTGTATATAGAACAAACTAGACTCAATTTATATAGGATAATAATTCTAAGCACTACTTTAAATATGGATAAACATTTTGCTATTGTATATAGGATGTATTAATGTGGTAAGCTTTATTCTTCTAAACCTCAGTGAGGTAAATTTTAAGATAGGCACATTTTCTAAATCTGTGTTTCAGTTATATTTACAATGCATTTTTAAATGCAGCATTTTATCTGTCTCTAAGATGTTTATATTTTTGGAATATGAGGATTGGGGGATAATTTCCATTAAAACTGTATTATATTCATTCATAATTTACAGTGCTGTTATGAGGCTCAAATGAGATAATGATGCACATTACCATCTTTGTCAACTTAAAAAAGTGTTAGATATTATAAATACTATTATTATTACTTAATATCTAACAATTACTCTATACTTATGACACAAAATACTTTTAACTTTAGTACCTTTTTAGTATAAGGAATATGTTATAAAGACACCAGTGTATTGTATTGCATTATTTGTTTTGACTTTTAAAAGCCATTTCATTATAGCTTTTAGATTTGAGTAAGAATAAAAATAGAAATTTGACCATATCACAAAACACCTGTATTTTTACCATATTGCTTGGCAGTAATAGCACAGATGTGAGACCCTCTCCACCATTTCCTTCTTTTCCCTCTTCCAGCTCCAAGCCTGGAGGAACAGGAAGAAGGAGGAAGAGGAGAATAAATAGAATAAATATATAGATAAATAAATAAATAAGTATCATAGAATATTTTAAGTTTGAATATTCTATGATAAAATGGCCTATTAGAAAATATACTTCAGTATATGTCAAACGAGTATATAGAAAGATAGGACATATTACATGAAGGAAAAGTCAGAAAGTTATTCTTGATTATCTCTCAACTTCCCCAGAGTTAGCCATTTTTATATCGTGAAAGATGTTCTCATAAATAACTTATTTTATTTAATAGAATAATTCTTAACATTCATTCTATGATTTTACCTTCATGTCTGCTGATCATTTGATTATCAGATTTTTGTACTGTTTCATGTCAATTCTACATAACACTCCATTGTGCAGAAGTGTAGTAATTTACTATATCTGTCTCCTGCATCTTCATATTCACATTATTTTGATAATGTGAAATCTGTCACTTTTATATTTGTTGAAATTTTTTGAAGTGGACTTGCTGATTTGTTGATTGCATTAATTTTAAAGAATATACTTCTAAGTTACTTTCCAAAAATAGATATATCCCACCAACAATGGATGCCAATATCCATTTCATGGCACTAACATGGGTTTTTGTGAAATGTTTTATCTTTTGTCCTTTTGGCAGTTTAGAAATGAAACTTTACTGCTGTTTATAGTATTGCTTCTCATGGATGAGTCTGATCATGAATATATTAATTTATTTTCATTTTCTTTTTATGTTGTTTTAAAGATTTGCAAGAATTTAAAAAAAATACTGGTCTATATTTTATTGATTAGTAACAGTTTTTTTATTATTTAGATTAATCCTGTATCTGCCTAATGTTCCTTCTGTAAACACAGAATTTCTCAATATTGTCAAACTAAAAATTATTCCAATATTAGTCATTTATTTGCACATTCTCATATTCAAAAATCTTAATTTTTAAATGTTTTTATGAGTATATTTCAGTACTTCTCAATTTTATGAAATGATTTTGATGAACTAAAAATCTTGAGAAATGAACACAAGACACTAATAGAATAGAAAGACAACTAAAAGATGATGAAAACAGAAGTCAAAATAAAAATCGACAAATGAAGGTATTAGAATACAAATTCTAGGGATGACTGGTTATACCATAATTTATGATAAATATGACATTTTAAATTAATAAGAATATTGTGAACAAATAAAACCTGATATTAAAAGCTATATCTGAAAAATATCACTATTTTCATTAACATTGATTCAGTGTAGATTTAGATATTTAAAATAAATGATTGATATGCTAAAATAAATAATTTTTATGTTTTGAGTAGTATTATTTGAAGAAGAATGTAAAATCAGTAATTCCTGAAGGAAAATATTAAGATCATGACAATAAAATAAATAATGAAACACACTAGAAACCAAGAGACTGACAAAAATTTCCAAAAATATTTATAACATTTAAATAATTTTTAAGAAACCTATAGCAACTGAATTTACTTTAGAAGCAAATGAATCATCATTTGGTAATATTTCCTTTAATCATTTAGGCATTTTGATGCTGTCATTTTGATGCAGAGATGTTTTGATAAGGCCACTATTACCTTTAATTTTTTTCAGAAATCATTGATTTAATATTTTTCAAAAATATAAATATTTTTATTGTCTTTCTCCTCTGATATTAAACTGAATGCATTCCTTTAAGTGATTGAACACAAAGTTTAAAGAGAAATACAAATATCCAGAATTCAAGAAAAACCATTTTCAATATATTTGTCTTTACAGTTTCTGTCGTTTACCTCTGTCTCCTTTTTATCCCTCCCTTCCTGATTCCCACCCTTTCTTCTTTCCTTTATAGGTCAAAGTATCTGCACACTAAAAATTGTCATGTTTATTTCCAAATTTCTTAACTAATTATTGGATTTGACAATAGAGTAGTATTACTTTTATTATCCTTTTTAAATATCTTTATCATGAGTTTTTCATTTGCCAGCCTAATTTTTTGAAAAACCCTTTCATTTAATTCAATTTGAATTCATTGCATTATTAGTTGATTATTTCTAATTTTGTAATGATTTGATTCTTAAAGTAACTAATGATTTCTTGTACCTATTCAATGCCTGTTTCTCTTTTTATCTCTCTTTCTCTCTGTAATTTATGTCTTCTTCTCTCTGTAATTTAACTCTTCTTTATCTTGAAAAATTTCTTGAAATAATCTCTATCCAATGTACTAAAATATGTCCTTTTTTTACAATGTATCTTTCAATTGCTCATTTGTGGTGTTAAATGATCTAAATTACTTTCCTTAATGATTCTGGTTTGTTTTCATATTTTGTAAAATTTCCCCTTAATCTTGAATTTAAGAAATAGCCAAACATTCCTCTTGTACCTTTAGAAAACCATCATACAGATGGATTTAGTCAAATGCCCAGCAGAACACTTATTGAAACAATTGTCCCTCCTGGCATCTTACTTCTTCCCAAATACACTTCATCCTTTCTCCTTAAAGTGGAAAAAGCTAATCATTTAACAAGTCTGATAGTGATGTAAGTAACACATTTGCAATGCATTTGGAGATATTGAGTAGGACACACAAAGATATTAGGCAAGGTTCTCAACTGTATGTTGACATTTCAGACCATACCTCAGTGTTGCTTGGCAACTGCATTTGAATTGAAATTGCTGAAAAAGCATTAAGTTGGGTAATCAAAGACTAAAGACGCTAGACATAGCATCCAAATGTCCTTGGAATGGTAAGTATGACCAATGAAGAGAAAGAACAGGTAAGTACTTAAATAAGCATGTGAAGTTGGGGGTTAATAAAGTGGATGAGGCAAAAAGTGGGGTGGTGGGGGTAAAGAAAAATTGTGGACAGGCCTATGACTAGGTGTAACCTGTACTGGGGAATGTCACAACATCTAATGCAGAAGACAGGGGATAGGTGAGTTGCATGTGAAATTGCTTCTCAAGTGATTGGGTTGTGATGCTATATAGGTTAACTATTTTGGTTAGTCATTGAGTAGCAAAGAATTCATATCTGTTTTCTATTCTTATATGTCAATGTCTTGACTTATGTTGACCTAATACTTATTACAAGCCCCAATTTTCAATGGGATTATCTTTGACCTTTAACAAAATCAATTAAGAATTAAGTAACTGTCACAGGGAAAACACCTACTTGGCTGATGGCAACAGATGAACCTAAATGACAGCATGTATGTGCTACTAGATTATTTCCTTTAGGAGGAGCAGTGCAAAAGCTGTGCATTATAGGAATCACACCATTGGACATTACTAGTTTTCTTTATCTCTTAGTACTACCTTAGCTACTACTGAATTAGTTTCTTAGCAGCTAACTGGATGAATTAGAGGTTTCTTGACTCAGGGTCTACTCAGTCATGTTAAGCAGACCTGGAAATTTTAGTTAAGTGATAGAATTTCCAAAATTGCCAATAGAGATATATTTCAGTAATACTTGGAATTGACCATTAAAACCATGGCGACCTCAATCAAATAATGTATATGTACCTACTGTCACCATAAAATCACTAAGTGCCTTGCAAAGAATTGATTTTGTATGTATTAAAATGCACATTCTGTAAATATATTTCTTTTCATTATCATTGAAACATAATACTGTAGTCTAGCCAAAGGAAATAGATCAAATTCCTATAAATCAATGAATAATTGATTGGAAAGTACCAGCTATGGCCTCAGGACTAGAAGCCAAAGGGGATTTAAAAGCAGATGTCGAGTAGGGAGATTGTTGTCAACAAGCCTGAAGATAGAAGAGATGATGTTAGTGGTATCATGATATTGCAATAAAGAAGATTGGTTGTGGAATTCAAATGTTTTCATTTGAATCTTGGCTCTGTAACTCATAAAATTCAGTGTATCACTGAATAAGCCATTCAATTTTCTGTGACTTATCTGTAAAATGGGAATAATAATAGTATCTACCTTACAGAGTTATTGTAAGTATTAAATGTGTTTAATTTTTAATATGCTTAGAATGAGCTTGGCATATACATGCTAAACTAGTGACTAAATCATGTGAAATAATTAGAAAATAACAGGTACTAAGTGATAAAATATAAACAGTGTGTACTATTAGCAACAACAATAGTAATAACCACTGGCTATTGAAGGATGATTTTGCATTTTACACTCCACTAAACACATATAAGCATTATCTGAATTCTCATAAAAATTCAGTGAATGAGCTATCATTATCTTCATTTTACAGGTAAGAAAATAAGCTTTAGAGAGTTAAAGTAATTTAACTGGCGGGGCTGGGATTTAAACTATGGATTTTCTTATTTTAGAAAGATCCGTTCAAAGTAGAATAATCAAGGATTCTTCCTTCCTTCCACGTTTCCTTCCTGTCTTCCTTCAGATATGTTAGTTGGGTGCTAACAATACCACAGGCACAATTCAAGGTGTCAGAGTCCTAACAAGCACAGGTAAATTGAATAGGGTGGAGAGTAAGGACTAGGCTAGGGTTTCTCAAGTGTACCATAAGGGAATGACAGACAACACACAAAAAGAGAGGCTGTATAGTAAGAACACAGGTTCAAGTTATGACTCAAGTGTACCAAATGCTACATTTTTTTAAAAAAATAACAAAAACTTATGAACATTTTTGTTTGACTTGGTTGGAGAAAATATAATTTACTTTATTCACATACACTGTATTATTTTGAAATTCACACAAAAAATGAATTAAAAAATCCTACATTATGCTGGAGAACCTTCCTTCCATCTTCTTACATATCCTGTCATTCAGGGGGAGGCAGATGCTTTTACTCCCTGGTGTCAACATCTTTCTCATTGGCTTGAGCCGATACCCTCTCATCTGAATCATCTCCAGCTGCATGGAAGTCGCCCCTCCACCAAGTCATCTCTTTATAGACTGTGGTAGTCATGAAGGCTCACCAATCTGAATGCCCTACCCTTGAGTCTCAGCCAACGGCCCTGGAGAGGGGTGGAGGCTGACCATTCCTCTTGTGAGGACTTACCTTGCCACTGTTTCTGGTGAGTTCTTTCCTGGAAGAAACAAGTCTTCTCAAACATACCTGTGGATCAGTCTACCCCTCACATGTTATAGGCATATTCTCTAGACCTCATGCTATGTATGGAAAACTCAATGTCCCTTCTGTGCCACCAACTCTTTGACTCTTCTCCTATCTCCCCAGTCCACAACAGTGTTGAGAAGTTTCATGTGCCTGGGATAAAACTTACTAATCAATTTCTCATGCACTTCTGCCTGCATTCATAACTAAAGCTAGTCTCTGACTCCCTGAGGTTCTATGTTCTTGGAACTTGAAAAACTAAAGAATTTATCAAAAAGTTTCATTTTTATTTTGATGCGAAAGCTAAACCTTGACACTTTCTATCTTCATTTCTGAAGTAGTAGTCATTGGGAGAGGGCAGTATATTCTCCAGTTCCTTTTTGTTTTCTGTTTCTGTTAATCTTTCTTCTTCTTTCACTTCTCTTATACACATATACACATAAACATCACATAACTGGAACTTTTAAATGGGCAAAATTGAATCATATATAATATCCTTATTGGAAGATCTTATACTTACAGAGAACTTACAGAGAAGTTAGGTAACAATATTATGTAAATACTTTCACTATGAATAGGTGCCAAGTATCAGGAATTTATAAGTTTCAATAGTCTCTGCGTTTATTTATAGGATTGACAAATGTTGAGGGGGTATGTATAGTGAATTCTTCTTAACATTTAACCCCCTTATTTCTCATTATTTGAATTCTCTAAAGCATGTCCTGCAGACTTTTCTTGCTTAATCACTAAAGGGGAAATAAAGGTCAACCAAAAATGAGGTCTTCTCCAGTCTCTAGATCTGAAGAAATGTGGAACCATGGCTTCCAGTGGCTCTAGAGGCTGAGGCAGGAAGATTAAGAGTTCAAAGCCAGCTTCAGCAATAGCGATGTGCTAAGAAACTCAGTGAGACCCTGTCTTTAAATAAAACACAAAATAGGGCAGGGAAAGTGGTTCAGTGGTTAAGAATCCCTGAGTTCAATCCCTGGTACCACTCCTCCTCACACCAAAAAAAAAATAAATAAATAAAACAAAAGCTCTGATAGAGCATGTCCTTACCTTCTTATGGTGTTCCTATTCCCTTCCCAGGAATTAAGCTCTCACAAGTTATCTTCATCCAATTTGTGATCCTGTCATCTGAAGATGCTTTTAGAAATACTGTTGTTTTTCCTGTGTGTTAGACAAATGCACTGAAAAAGATAGATGCAAAGTAAATAAAAAAAGGAGACTTTGGCAAATTGGATCGCCATCAACTTGTCCAAGTTCTGTAGAAATGTACCTTTCTATGGCTTCATATAATAGCTAATTTTCTAGGTTAATTTAACTGTAATCAGTAGACTGCTAAAGAGATTAGTACAGGATCACATCTGAATTTAAATGTTAAGATTACCTTGAGTCTATCATCCCCTATCATTTCTTCTTCCCAAATCCTGCTGTGCTGCATCAGCCATAAATTTTCCATTTTCTCCAGAATCCTGCAGAGCTCTAAGTATTAAAACTTCAATGCTTTGTTAATGGTCTTGGACAATCAGTAAGATTCTCACTGGAATTGAAATACACATGAGGTTAAGTCTCAGGTTGCCCTTTCTTCTAGTTTATGGTTGTCTCATAGTGATGGAATAGTCATTTCACTATTATTTTATATTTCAAAGCTATCAATGTTACTCACACCTATAATGAAAAAGACAAGAACTTTTACTTATTTGGGTTAGAATTAAGTGTCTTGGGAAGGGTAATTGATTGCTATGTTCATCAGAAACAGAATATCTATCATATTCTCAAATATCTTCTTTTTAAATGGTTGAAATGCTGCCAGAAAATCTAGGAACAGTTGTTCAGTATAGCATTAATTTTATAGCAACTTCATACGGGATTGGTGATTTAGACATGACTGTTAGCAGAATTATCACTGAGTGGTTCTATAAATGTAATAGTAGAGAATAACTAAATATACAGTTTTTGAAAATGCAGTCAAACATGAAGGAAGGTGCAGAATTGAAGTTCTGTATTTCATGTTGCAGATTTCACTGGGATGTGGTAGCAATTCCACAGAACTAAAAGATATCATTTGTTACTTATCTATCTGGTTTTATTTTAACCACCTCTACTTTTTATTTTTTTAACCCCAAAATTTCAGAGGTAAAACCTTACAATGTGTCATGTTTACACTATACACTTGCAAATATGCTTTTTTGAAGAGTATACTTTTGAGATCTTTAATGGGAAAGACTTTTCAAATGATTTTCTATTTATGTACGAACTAACTCATTTTACATGTTTGTTTAGTTCCTTATTGGTTCCACTCATTTGGGATGAATTGATAGAGATATCATTTTGATGCACATAGAACAATTTGGTAATAGAATAATCCATGAAAATTTTACAGGTGAAGTGCCCATTAACTTTTGTTATTTTCAAAACTTTCTTGCTTTATTGGGAGATATGGAAAGAGAGAAAACTTTTTTTCTGCAAAACTGTAGAAATAAGTATTATTTTATCTTTGCAAAATAATTAACTTTGTTTAGGGGAACCTACCCATTTTAAGTTGAAACTTCTTATTTCCATTGCCATTTCTATACATTCCAGAAGAGTTGTGTACATTGACCAGGGATTCAGAGAAATGCTTAATTTATACATACAATTTTCCCAATCAATCCTGTGAAACTCTGTACTTTACACTCTATTACAGGCATATATTTTGAATTCAAACTAAAATTAATGATATTTTAACTGGAATGATTTTTATAATTGTCAGCGAAGCCTATATGAATAAAATGAGGATATTTCCCAGGAGAAGCTTCCTAGAAGTGTCTTGAGTTTGTCATTAACAGATATATAAGATTTACACAGAGAGTAAAGAAAAGGGGATTGGCAGAGATACCTATGATCTGGCACAGCAACAGAAATTTCTAGTTCTTTATGTGGACTTATTTAGGTTTCATATCCACTTCTAGAAGATCAACTATCTTGTCCTGTTTGCATTAATTGTAAATGCAAGTATTTCATTACTAGATTTTGAGGAAAGAAACATATGGAGTAGGAAACATGCTTTATTCAATTTTAAAAGAAAATGAATGAATGAATGAATGAATGATAGCCAGAGTGTGATGAATTTGCCAAAGAGAAAAGAAATGCTTATCTTGACAGGCACTCATGATGGTGATGCCTCTGCCTAGGTGAGTGTTGCAGGGTCAGTTTTCCAGGAAGCAGTTTTTCAGGATGGAGTTTATTGATCAAGGTGCTTATTAAGGACAGATCTTAGGATTAACATTTATGAAGCAGTAAGGGAGAGAAAAAGTTGAGAGTGTAACCCCAATGATGACTTCTGGCACCCCTGTGGGTAGGTCTGGAGCTACCATGGCATTCAGTGTTATAGGCCAAGTTGGTCAGGATTTTCTTTATTTGCCTGTATTGATGAGTCATTGGATGTGAGCACCGTGGGATGCCCGGCAAGACCCTGGGGAAAGAGGCTCTATGAAGGTGAGGCAATCTTTTAAAGGCTCTAGCAATTGAAAGTCATTTGCTGTCGACATTCTTTGGAAATAGGGCTACAAGTCATTCACTGATGGGAAACTGGACAGGGCATTACAGTGTTCAACATATTGGGGTGGGCAAGGTTATAAAGACATTTGCAAATCAAAAAGAAGGATTTAAAATGAATAAAATTATAAATAGTGACTATGTGACCTTTCTCAAAAGCACAATAATACCAAGAAGTTCTGAAGTTCACACCCATAGCAGTAACGTAGGTTACATAGGATGGAAGGAGAGATCATAGCTATTAGTTTAGGAAGCCATTTGAGTGACATGGTAACAGTCATGAGAGTGACCATGGATTGAACCTGGTGTCTGAACAAAATGAGGAGGCGAAACTATCAACTGTTAAGCCTATTCTAGGGGTCAGAGACTTTGTCTGTAGTTTTTAACTTATTATTCTCAATATGTTTGACATTATGATATGTTTATTCTATACAGGAAGAAACAGATACTTTGGGAGATTAAAGGAGATGTCAAATTCTTTTCTGCTGCAAAGTGTGGAAGATCAGTTCTGTCCAACTGTGGAGAATGAGTATTTTTTCATGATATCACATACCTCTTCTGTCAAGTGACAAGCCACAGCATACGTGTCATCTGAGATGTAGCTCAGAGGTAAAACACTGCTGAGTTCAATTCCCAGTACTGTAAAAAAAGAATCACCACCTAATCAATAACTGAAGTATTTTGTTGCTAATTCATTTAACGGGGGCAGGGTAGCAGAGATTGAATTTAGTGGCCCTCGACTACTGAGCCGCATACCCAGCTCTATTTTTGTATTTTACTTAGAGAGAGGTCTCACTGAGTTGCTTAGTGCCTCATTTTTGCTGAGGCTGGCTTTGAACTCTTGATCATTCTGTCTCAGCCTCCTGAGCCACTGGGATTATAGGTGTGCACCACCACACCCAGCTAAACTAATTTTTAATCTACATCTACTTCCTGAGTATCATCAGTGCCTTTGATAACTCACTTTTTATTAATTCATGTCTGATTTGTTAACATTTTGTGAAAAGGGCACCTCATGGTTGCCAATAATTCTTCATATGGGATGCAAATATGCATTTAAATTGTTTGCGTTAGGTTGTGACCTGCTGAATTTGTTCCCTAGGGATGCTGTAACAAAATAGCATAAATAAGATGATTTAAGATAACAAAAATTTGTTTTCCTACTGTTTGGAAGTTTGGAATGAGTCCAAAATAAAGATGGCAGCAGGGCCATGCAGTCTTTAAAAAGTTTGGGAGAATCCCTCTTTGCCTCTTCCTAGCTTCTGATGGTGTGCTAGAAAACTGTGGTGTTCCTAGGCTACAGATGCATCACTCCAACCCTCTATATTCACATGGAGTGTCTTCACCTTTACATAGCCATCTTCTTATAAGGATATCAATCATGTTGGATTAGGAGCCCTCCCTATTCCAGTATGACCTCCTCTTAACGAAATTACATGTGCAACAACTCTATAGCTTAATGAAGTCACATTCTGGAGAATGGGGCATGAGAATATCAACGTATTTTTTTCAGAGATATAATTCAACCCATAACAACTGGATACATAAAATCAACTTTTGTGACTAAAATCATTTAAGGCTTTGCCATGTTTATTTATAAAAGGTGGATGAAACTTTGCTGGAAGCTATGTATTTCAGGTATAAAATCTCTTAAAGCAATTAATCTATGTGGAATTTATCCATTTGGATTTTGGGGAAAAAACCCAAATTGTTCCTAATGGACTAGAGTCTCTTCTATGATTGGAATTTTAACATATATCATTGGGCGTTCTCTTGTGGGAAGCAACTAGTATTACTTATGATTTTATTATTTCCATGGGACTACATTTGTCCTTTTCTCAATCAAGTAAGTTTTCTTAAAACACAGAGTCAAAGCTGGTAGGGGAGGCTTGAGGAATTTATTCCTACTAATGTATTTTATTAAAATCATACTTTTATTATCTATATTGTAAACAAGATAGACTGAAGAGGCATTTCCAGATTAATTTTTCTTTTTGCTTTTGTAATTCAGATTTCTCTTCTATATGTATCTACTTCTAAGAACTTATTAGATGTAGATATCAAAGAATTTTAATATTTAATTTCCCCTTAGGAATACAGTGGCCAAGGTTTTATGTTTATGAAATTGGTCTGAGCACAGGCAACTCTGGAATCCGATATTATAATGCATGATCTGTATTTAGATATTAATAGACCATGTACAAATTTTGTCATTGCTTCATACATATGTAACATGGAAATGAGATCTCTTAATTACCAAATGCAATCATTCAGTTCCAAATTTCAGGCTTATTGACTTTTTTGCACATTTTGCTAGTTTCCTTCTCAAAATTATTTTTCTTCTGGTGTCTGCCACACGACTTACTTATGTTTTACTTTTATCCAGATGTTCCTTCTTATTCCTCTCTGCAGACTTCTTTTCTGTTACCTACCCACCCATGCATTTGTGTATTCCAAGATATTATCCCTTTGCCTTTCTCATAATGTATGCACTGCAAAATTTTTACATATCTTTATATCAATATTGTTCAATTCTTTTTAAGGTGATTTGATATGACAAAGACTTTGACCACAGATGCTTGCTAGATATACTCTGGATGTTTACAGGCTTTTTTAAAATACAAAACATACCAAAAGCATTAACTTTAAAAAAATGCTTTAGTCTTAAAGAAAATCTCACTTTTTCTGCAACTGGCACCATTCTCCAAGTAAATTTGCAAATTTTCCCGTGAAACAGAGTATAGTTCCCTAGTCTTAGATTCCAAGCTTAGATAATGGGGTTATTTGCTCTGACCCTGGGATGATAAAGGCAAAGACTTTTTTTAGCATGTAGGAAATAAAATGTGCTCATGTGGTTGAACATGTTCTCTTGCTCTTTATTATTTACATGAAAATACCATGATGTATTAGGCTTGCTGGTCCAGAAATGTGAGACTCCTGTAGCTGAGCTTCATGGCAAATTCACAGAACTATGTATATTTGAACTAGAGCTATCCAGGTGAATTCAACCAAACTCAACAGGTTAAAAGATATGCAAATGAGCCTAGCTGACAAAACTAGAGGTACCCAGTCAATGAGAGGGATGTTTGAGAAATAAATTCTTAGTTTGGTATGCCATTGATTTTTGTGGTTGTTATATGGTGAATGTTATATCTTGCAAAAATTATACTTGAAAAGGAGTTCTAATAAAACAAAAGACCCTAAAATACACAACATTAATTTTAAAAATGGATGGAGATGATAGAGGAGGCTTAGCTCATATGATGTAGTCATGAAATATTTGTAGAAACTGTCACATGATCATCTTGAAGTTTGACATAGAATTTAATTAATTTGTGGAGTTGGGTAAGGTGATTTCCAGGAAGAGTGCAGAACCAGTGATGTAACTCCATTTAGTTGTATTGAATAAGGTAATAAAAGAGAGAAATGAGATCAGAAAAGAACTATCCAGTCAGTAAAAGGATGAAGTAAAAATAGAGAGTTTCCAAGATGTTCTGAATTGTAAGACTCTTAAAAACTCTGCCTCTCTAAATCCTGACAGTCAGTACAATACTATCAAATTAAGAGATAGCCTTGGAGAAAAGGAAAAATAAAGGGTCTTTAAGATGTAGCTTAGAGGCATAGGCCAAATCAAGATGTAGTCTTTCTGTGCTTTGATAAGATGTTTGAAAGAGTTAAGGTGGCACCTACTTTGTGTCCTTTCAGGGGATCAAGGACTTCTAGGAAGCATGGTCCCATTAGAATCTTGATGAGCCAACAGTACTCAAAAATTTGTGAATTTTATGAACACAGAGTAGTTGATAAGAATAAATATATTAAAAAGTCCATAAATTTGTCACTTTTGTAAATGTGGTTTTTGATAATAAAGCACATAAGACCCTTAGGGATTTTGGGAGATGTGGTGAAAGCCCTAGGTTTAAAGGGATTGAACTTGTTTAATATCTAAAATATCTTCTGGATCCTCCATTTTGAGGCAAAAACTGGGCTAAGAAAACTGCTTAGCTGCCACAGAGAGCATATTATTTAAAATCCTCTTTAGAATTGGACAAAGTTGATGAAAAGAAGGTAATTCCCAAGGTGATTGAGTTAGAAGATGTGGAAAGTTATAGACTGAAAGCCACTTCCAGGAAGCAAGACTGGGGACAAATCAAAGAACATTTCTGACTTATGGAGCAAAAGGATATAGCAACACTGTGCAGCAGGAATACTGAGTTGCTAGGGACTATGGAGCAATGACTTCAAAGCATTTCCCTTTCTTGATTTCAAATGAGAATTGTCTTGTCTCTATTCCACACTTGTTGGATAATGTATGAGGTCAACAAATGTACCCTGCCCTCTTGCTTAGCCTATTTAAATTCCCAGGTCTCCAGATCAAGAAGATATATATCCACATTTCATACAAAACACAAAATCCAAGATTTTCAGCTTGATGCTATGATTAGATAAGAGGTTTTTGGATGGGGGGTTGAATATATTTTGCATTTGAAGGAAATTTATATCATTATGGCCAAAAGGTCATCTCTCACTTCCTACTCTAAGAAAGAAACATAGAATTTCTTGTACTTTTCCAAGCTCTGAATTGTTTCAACCAATTTAAACTTTGTCATGGAAAGCTGATATCCTTCAGTAAGACTTGGAAATTGTTCTAATACATGATATAAGTAGCACTGTCACTTGGGTCATAGAATTAGTTCATCTTTTATTATTATTATTATTATTATTATTAATAATTATTATTATTGTTGTTAATCTGTGGCAGGAATGATGCCATGGCAGACTGTAAGGAAAAAATTAGAATGCACTTCTTTTTTCTAGAGAAAGGCCATGTTCTGCCTGTCAAACATTCAAAATCTTTTCTCATTATTCTACTAATCCCTGATGTTGATGGGGTTCCTAACCATGAGACATCAAGTGTCCAACAAGAGATGCTCATCATGAGTGGGCTTAATAAATCAATCATGTCAAAAGTTTAGGCATGCTCAGTAGTAATTGTAAGATGGAAATGATCCATCTAAGATAGGCTTAAGCAGTGTAAAAGGAATAAGTAAGTCTCATTAACAGGTTTCCCGGACTCCAATGGTGATCATCTACCAGTTATGTTGCTGCACATCCTCATCTCTCACCTGTGCCAAATGAAGGGCGTTCTGTCATAGTGAACTAAGAGAGAACGTAAAAGCCAAGGCTAGTTCATGGACAGGTCACTTAGGTATGCTTGTGTCCTGAAAATGATCTGCTGAGGTATAGCAACCTTACACAGAGGCAGCCTGAAAGGCTATACCAAGGGAAAATCTGCAACAGGGAAGAGTTCCATTCCATGTTTTTAGTTATCAACACTGGGGCCCTAAGGGAAAAATGCAAAGAAATTCATGGCAAATAGTTCATGGGCAAATTAGTCAGGAGACTGGAGGATAAAGTTTTGAGGGTTCAGGACAAAGAGGTCCAGGGAAGAGGCAAGCGGATGGAAATATGGGAGTGGGTATGAAGTAAAGTTTTTGTATATCACTTGTTTACTTTCAGAATAGATAAATATTCATTTGTAATGCCCAGACTCGAGACCATCAGAGACCACCAGGAGTCCGATTCCGATGTAATCACAAAAGGGTCTTTAATTCAAACTCGAGTAGGGTCCGCCAACCCACACTGACGCAGTGGGTTAGAAAGTGCGGCCCTGAGTCCAGGGGAGCAGGGATTTTCATGGATTACAATCGCAAGCAGAGGAGTACATGCCTTGGCATTACATGATTGGGTAAGGGAAAACGCGCACAGGGGGAACAGCAGTAGGATTGGATGGGGATGAGTGAAGTCACTGGGAGGTCAGTGGGCCTTTAGACTGATAGGTCTGGCTACAA
This sequence comes from Xerus rutilus, assembly GCA_028644305.1. NCBI lineage: Eukaryota > Metazoa > Chordata > Mammalia > Rodentia > Sciuridae > Xerus > Xerus rutilus. The sequence goes on from CM053412.1 coordinate 37,612,233, forward strand.
TGGGCCCAGTTGACCTTTAGGTTATTGATAGGTCTGGCTACAGTGAGCTCATTGCCTGGCCTTCTGATTAGCTGACTCAAGTTGTAGAACCACTTTTTGGCGCCAGGGAGGGGTGCCGTTGATTGTGTTGCAATTTCCAGTAACTGGGTGGGGGACCTAGGGCTCTGGACAAGAGGCCTAGAGTCACAAAATGGCTTTAGTCTGGTCCTTTCACAATAAGCACTAAACAATCTGGTTAGATAAAATTATACATCCAATTGACATCAGTCAACTCTGATGATCAGTCAGTATTAGCAAATTAGGCAAATAAATATTATAGACAAGGATGAAGATTGTATATAGACCCAGCAGCTCAGGCCCACTCACCAACATTTCCACTGCTGATTCTCAGGTACTAGCAATAAAAATCAATAGTGAGCCGCTATTATGGCATCATGTCTTGGGGAGGTCAATCTGATGGCAATTGACTTTCTTCAATCCCTTCTATCCTGGAATCCCTGTTGATTGAGACTGACATGTACCGAAGGATGCATTTTCTTTTGCTGCCAGCATCAATTTGAGGATTATCAGAAAGTTTACACCACTAACACTAAATCTTTTACAATAGCACATGGTCTCTTCTGAATAAGAGACCTAATTCAGAACAAAGGGCGGGCAGCAACGGGAGACAACCAGACTCTACAGGTCCAGCACATACTACCATCCCAAAACTTTCAAACTGGCAAACCAATTAGTTGAATGGTAATTTTTAAAAGGATTAATTTTTTGATTGACACATAATTGTACATATTCGAGAGGCATAATATGATGTTTTAAGTCATGTATATGCTGACAGCAGAAAGAACAGAACATGGAAAGAGGGTGCTCGAGTATAATGTCATAGTTAGAAGGAAAGTGTTCTAATGTTCTGTAACATGGTAGGGTTAATATAGATAGAAATGATGCTTTGACTAGTTATTTTGACATGCTCCTAAGGTATCATTTGAGATGATACCTTAAGTGGAAAGAGTTCTATCCTTCAGGATGTTCTAAATAAATGAACATTGTAGACCTCCTGGGATCACAAACCCAGGAGAAATTGTAGATCAACAATCTTTAAAGAACTCCTGCAGATCAATAATAAAAAAGCCAGAAACACCCTCTGAAAAAGCAGGAAAGGTTTTATTTCTAAAGTTTGGTAAAAGTGAAGTTTTATTTTCCACAGCATGGTAGGCTGAATCTAAAATGGCTCCCAGTGATCCCTCCCTACTGGTATTCATGCCTTTGTGTAAACCTATCCCCTTATGTGAAGGCGGTTTTTCTAAGAGTATGGCAAAAATATTAGGATGTCACTTCCAAGATTAAATGAAAGGAAGATAGGGACTGCTTTATTGTTCCTATTCATTCTATATCGCCCCTTTTCTTACCATGAAAGAAGCCAGATGCTATACTGTGAGTGGCATTATGTAGAGGCCCACATGGCAAGGAACCAAAGCAGATCTCTTTCAGAAGCTCATGGAAAACCAAAACCTGATGAAAATCGCTTTTGTGGATTCACCCCAAGTCAAATCTTAAAATGAGACTATAGTTATGACTGACACCTTAATTGAGGCCTTGAGAGACCACAAGTGAGAAGACCCAGTTGAGTCATGCTCATACTATTGACCAACAGAAATTGTGTGACAAAAGTGTTATTGTAAGCCTCTAAGTGTTCACATAATTTTATGTAAAACTAAATAAATATATGTAAAATTATCTTTTTATGTTCTATGTGCATTTTTAAGATTTAGAAATTAAAAATACCACAAATGTTAGCCAAACTTGACAGATTCTAATTATAACTTGATTTCCAAACATGTTGTCTCTTTTAGACTTTTGACAAAGCTTGGTTCTCTACTTCCAAGAATGGAACTGATTTTTGGTTGGAACTCGGATTCCTTAGTTCATCATTTCTATGCTTTAATTCTGACAGTGCTAAAAAGTGTTGGAATTGACTTTATGTGACTAAAGAAAACCGGAAAACCATAAGTAGTAGAAGGAAAATGACTGTACCATCAATCTTCTAAATTTTTACCCTTTGTGTTCTTTTGTGGGCTTCTTCTAATTCTAGATTTTTCAGGCTATGTATGTGTGACAAAGGAGTCCTAAATGTACCCCAAATATTTAACTGCTTTTATTCCCCTTGGATTCATCAATCCTACAAGTAGTGAGATCTGAATGTCTGAGCTGCAGTTAGTTGCTGAGAATATTAAGCCTGAGAAAGCACTCTTTTGTTCAGACTCACTAAAATTAAGAATATGTGGGGCTGGGATTGTAGCTCAGTGGTAGAGCGCTTGCCTTGCATGCGTGAGGCCCTGGGTTCAATCCTCAGCACCACATACAAACCAATAAAATACAGACATTGTGTCCATCTATTTAAAAAAAAAAAAAAAAAAAGAATATGTTATATAATCTATATATTTACAAGATACATGATACACAGCCTAATGTTAAATGCACTGAAATGCTTGTGAGTTTTGGCTTTGTCTGTTTTTGCATAACGCTCACGAGGAAGAAATTTTGCAGTATAGTTTCTATGGCATCCTATTTCCTGACGTTCTTCTTACATTTTTCCTTCTCAAGATTTCTTGGAGGCCTTCTTTTCCTTCACTGATATGTCATATGTTTACATGAAATATTATCCTTTTTTTCTTCTTTGAAAACATGTGCTGGGTAATTATTATGGTTTAAATATGAAATATCACTCAAGAGTTTATGTGTGAGGTAATACAAGAATATTCAGAAACAAAATGATTAGATTATGATAGTCATATCCTAATCAGTGGATTAATCCACGGATATGGATTAACTAAATGGTAACTACAGGCAGGTAGGGTGTGGCTGCCAGAAGTAAATCATTGAGAGTGTGCTTTTGGGGTTTGTATTTTGTCCCTGGTGAGAGGAACTCTGTCTGCTTTCTCATTGTTATGTACTGAATTGCTTTTCTCTGCCATGTCTTTTCACCATGAGGCTCTGCCTCACCTCAGGCCAAGAACAATGAAGTAAGCAATCTATGGACTTAGACTTGAGACCCAAAGAAATTTTTCCTCCTCAACATTGTTCCTGTTAGGTCTTTTGGTTATAGAGATGGAAAAGCAGACTACAACAGTGATTGTATGTATAGTTCAATATTATCTTTCTGGTTAGTACTGTTTCCAGAAGTCTTGGCTTAGGTTTGCCTCTTCATACCACAGGGCTGGTAATCCTTAGTTAAAGAACTTGACACTTTGCACAGGGTGCTGCAGCCTCTGAGAAGGTTGTGTGACTGTGTGAAAAGGAAGAGTCTCTTGATATCAACTTTTGTACTTTAGGTGTACTCTGGCAGTGGTGAATTTTTTGTTTGAATTTAAATGGAGACACTTCCCACTAGGGTCTCCCTTGCTTCATCGTAGTGGCTTGTCCCATTTTTGTGATGGTGGAGGAGGCTGAAAATCAAAGAAAAGCATCAAAACAAGAAAAGTTAAAAATAGTGGTCTATATCAGAAACCAACACAGGAGACACTTAGGTTGTGAAGGTAAAGCCTGAGGAGATTTTCAGATGCAACAAGATTAAAGTCAAGCCTTTCCCAGGGCACTTAAACAAGACCTGTGGACAGAAAGAAGTTACTCAAAGGGCGATGCTGGAAATTTCACTTTGGATCATGACTTATATTCCTGCTTGCTGAGGTTTGAGTGTATCCTCTGCAAACCAAGTAATGAAACTTAAAGAAAGCTCTCATCAGATGCAACTGTTTAAGTTGGACTTTCCAGCCTGCAGAAATATATGTTTTGTTTTCTTTATAAATTACATAGTCTGTGATATTTTGTTATAGAAACACAAAATGGGCTAAGACATTACCTCAAATTTGTATTTAGTTTATCCATACAGCCATATATTTAATGCTACTGGATCCTTGCCTAGTACTGTTCCACAAACATCAAACTCTTTTTTAGTTTTCCAAAATCTCTTCTGCTTTTTTGACTCCCTATATCAATTAAAGACACCAGCCAAAACTTGGGTGTCAATCTCTTTACTCTTCTCTATTTCTGTGTAATTTAAGCTCTCACTTTTTAACCCACCATTTCAATAATCTAAGTGATGTGCTTGTCCCAACTTCTCCCTTGCAATGATATTCACAATATCATTCTTCAAATCATAAATGAACTTGTCTTTTTCTTGCATAAAATCTCTAAGTCACTCCCCACTACTTATTATTACTTTGATGAAATGCAAGCTCTTTCTGTCTCTCTAGCCCCCTTCATGGTCTTACCTCATGTTCCAGTTACATTATACACTTAGAGTTTTCTGAAGATGTCATTTGAATAAATGTCTCATGCTTTTGAGTGAGCTGTTTTTCAGTGCATGAAATAACCTATCCTTTATGTCAGCATGTCAAGCTCATATCCATCCCTCAGTATCTACATCGAATTTTTCTGTCCTCTCTGGAGCCTTGATAGCTGCCTTTATTTGACCACTGTGTATTGCAATCCATCTTTTATAGCACAAGTAACACTTTGTTTGATTAGAAATTGTCTACCCTACGAGAACTATGAGTCTCAGGGCAGGAACATATCATTCATTTTTTGCATTTCCAGTGCCAAACATAGTACCTAAGACATGGTGGAGGGCTAATATTTTGGTTAAATAGGTAAATGGATAGGTGTATAGAACAAAATATTAAATATCATAGACAATGTTATTTAAAAACTATGGGCAACAATGAACTTGTATTCTTTCTCTTTCAAATATAACTGTGTTTTCTGTCATGTATAAAATATAGTTCCTAGATAGGTGTAGTAGTGCATACCTGTAATCCCAGTAGCTCCGAAAGCTAAGGAAGGAAGTTCAAAGCCAGCCTCAACAATGGCGAGGTGCTAAGCAACTCAGTGAGACCCTGTCTCTACATAAAACACAAAATAGGGCTGAGGATGTGGCACAGTGGTCGAGTGCCCCTGAATTCAATTCCTGGTACCTCCCCCAAATATGTATATATACATATAGTTCCTATTTTCTTTGCTTATTATAGATGTCTTCCATTGCATAATATAAGAATTATGAGTTAGCAGAATACTCTGAAAACAGCCATGTTGACTTGGAAGCAGAGGGTACTACAAAAAACAGAGAGTCTAAAATATATATTTGGATATCTAGACGCTCTTTGTTTACTTGTTTCCAAGGTCTATTATTTGACAAACAGTCATTGGGCATCTATTGTCTTCTTGGTATTGGTTGATGATGAGATTAATTCAAATTCTTTGAATTCAATGATTCAATAATTCGGTTATGAAGTAGATTTAAGATCTATCACCTTTGATTTTCTATAAAAATTTACTATACAAGTATTCTGAGAAACAAATGTAGCAGAAGAAAATGAAAAAAAATTATATAATTCATCAATAGAAATAAAAAGTGTGCTACCCCACTGAATGTTTTAAAAACTTGATCTAGCTCTTATAGGCATTGTTGTTTTTTTCCATAGGTTCATATGTGTAGAATTCAGAATCTGTATTATGTGTGCTTTATCATGTTCCAAAATGCCTTGGATTTGAAATTTGAGTTCTAAGGAAAGAGAAGCCCCCCCTCTTGACTCCCCACAATGCTATGCACTTGGCATGCATTATCCTGGGTTATATCTTCTGTTACAGATGCAAAAGAAAATAGAATATTTATTTCTTGTTTTCCATGTTTGCTATGGCTTGTTTGGAAAGAAAAATTGGTTTATCCCAGATGTGGTACCATTTTGGAAACAGTCTAATTATTTTATTGCATCCATACCATCATTAACTATTGTATTTATATTTTAACTGTATTTAAAATATATTCTAAAGTTTTATAAAATTATTCAAATAATCACCATTTAAACTTGTTTATGCTTACAAATGGTAATGAAGTATATGGAAAATTGCTGTTCTTAACTAGAACTTTTTAACTAGTCACATATTCATTAAACTTATAACTTTTATTTTTGAGTACTGAGTTCAACAGGATGAAAGTGATATAAATTAAAGAATGGTAAAACTGTTGTAATGATCTAAATTTGAAGTAATTATTTCTAGTCTTTAAATATGAAACTAAAAATGTGCTCCTTCATTTCTCCTGTGTGCTGAGAGACAGATGGGAAAGGCGCTTTCTCAAAACCTCTCTGGCAGTCTCAGTGCTCCAGGGTAGCATTGCAGTCCCTGAGCCTTCCAACTTCACAATGTCAGCTTTGATGTTTCTGTGAATACCTCAGAGATGTGTAGCAAAGTAACCGAAGAGATGCTAAGTTCTGTCTCTCCATCTATGAGATTACCTGCAAGGTCTTGTTCTGACCTCGAAGAAAATTGGGGCATCTCTAAAGCAGAACTTCTGTGTTACCACTTAGTGGAAAGAATGCTCATTCACTCTTTGCCCCCATGAAAATTTTGCCTCTATAGATTTATTACTTCTTGCTTTCCGAATTGGTCCTGGACACAAGATATAATCATAAAATTCCATTCCAACCTAAATGGAAATTTCTGGCATGTAATCAGAAGAACTGTAATAGCAAATATTAAAAATTGAGCAAAGTGGAAATCTTACAAGATGAGATACACATGAGGTTTGTATGTGAGCACTATTTCTATGCTAATAAAGCTCAATAAATATTTGTTAAAGGAATGAATCTTTCCTTTCTTTCTTTTCTGAAGCTTGGCGAGTTTAGCCTGTGCAGTTCATTATCGAAAGTTCCAATTTTTTCACAGTCACTAACTTGAAGGTTTTGAAATAGAGACCAGGTGGTTGAGTCTAAGGCCTTACATTTGGGATATTGGATTCCCCAAGGGGAGCAGTCTGTCAAGGAAACCTTTATGTGACATACAGTCCACATTCTTCTGCCAGGACTTGAGGGGAACGAGGCTCTTGAGACTGTCCGAACTCATCTAATGCTCCATGGTGATGAGCAGACAATGGTGAAATTCCAAATGCATAGTTTTCATGCTGCTATTGAGACAGGCATTACCTTTCAGTGATTTCTTCTGGTGTCATTACATTCTGGGGATAGAGTTAGGGAATATTTCCTTACCAGTGTAGGGTATCAGAGCAGTGTAGTATTGCAGTGCTAGCAAGAAAGGATTTCCTAACTTTGAAATATTTTTCAAGTTGGTAAGATGCATTTATCCTTCACTTCACTAAGTTTATGTAGAAGATAATTTTGTTTCCATTTTCTGCTTTTCTGCATGAGCTGTCCAACTTCCTTAAATCCTCACGTTCCTGTTCAAATTTGAGGACAAAGGTTTTTCTTCATTAGCCTTCCTAATATTTGGACTTATTTTGCCTCTATTCCCAGGAAAAAAAAATTGACCACAGCATATGTTCTAAAATCAATTGCTTTTGGAAGTTGGAGTTGACAATGAATGTGCTGCAGATTTAGCACTTTCCATAAAGCCATAGTAAAGACATAAGGCACGCAGGCTCCTGTTGAATTTCTAAGCAGAGATGGTACACAAGTCACGCAAGACATCCAAGTCCTTAGCACACAGTTGAAGCCCAAAGTGGAGTCTGTTCATCAAAACAAGTTAGAAAAAACAAAAAACAAAAAACAAGTTTGACTCCACAAAAGCTAGAATTTGACCTAGTCCACTTAGCCACATTTATAGTGAAATGATAGTTCCACAAATAGACAAAGAGGTTAGCTACCAAATGGTCCTAAAATGTGTGGGAGTAGAAAATGTAAATGAGTTTTGATCATATATTATAGAAGTATCACTTTGGTGACCCACAACGAATGCTTTTCTTCTAAATTCATTTCATGGCTTAAAATTAAATCAAGTCCCTTATTCCTATATCCTACTTTAGATTTCTAAGCATTTTATGCAGAATTCTAACCTAGGCATTAAAACATCAACCACAACATTGCTGTAGAAACTCTGTGCTCTGAGCATGCTTACTTGTGCTTTCATTTTCTGTCACCATTGGGGTGCCCTCTGATAGGTATGATGTTTGCTTTCTCCTGCTTTTTCATCCACACGAGGTCCATGTAGACTTATTAAATAACTGAAGCTCTTCTTAATTTCACCTAGATTTTGACATTTGGTGCATTGTATACATTTTCTGTGTTTATTTTGTTGAATATAGCAAGACTGAGATCATTTTTTTTAAATAGCAGTTCCCCAAATTGAATCTCCAAAAATGTATATTAACTGCATATTAATTCATTTAGTGATTCTTTTTTTTTTTTTTTTTTGGTACTGGAGGGGCACTCCACCACTGAGCCACATCCCCAGCCCTATTTTGTGTTTTATGTATCATTTAGTGATTCTTTTAAAGATAAGTCATCTAAATACATTTCTCAATTCACTGAATTGCAATACATGGCAAATAATTGACTAGTATTTCTTTGTTCAGAATTCTTGTAATTCTAGACTCAATTAATAGTGAAGCTTATTGTTTAATCTTTCAGTTTATGCCCAGTCTTAGTCACTGCATATACTGGAATCATTGCAAAAATTTAAATTATTTCACTGAGCAAAGTGAGTAAGTGGGTAATATAATCCAGGACTTTAAAGTAATATGAAGTCAGTAAAGTGAAAAAAAATTAAAGTTTGAGTTTTCCTAAAATTGGTTTCTTGGCAAAGAAATTTTAAGTGCAAAAATAATGTCACTTAAGAAAATAGCTCGTCAGTTGCATTTTCTCCTACAATAGACAGATCTTTATGGAAAATTGCTTTTTCTTACTTGAAGTTTTGGTAGTCATAAGGAACATAAATTTATCCATTTATTTTCTGAAATGTTCTCATTTTCTTTACTAGATATTTCTAACAAATTAGAATTTAGATTCCATGAGATTGTTGTATCCTATATATTTCTCCAATTTTAAATTTGGAGCAGTTGTTTAAGATTCTATTTTTTTAAGGATAATGGAAAACAAGAGTAAATTTATAAGTACATGCTTTTTTCTAATTTGTTCTACTAATTCAAAAAAAAAAAAGAAAAGAAATCTAATAACCAAAAGTCATGTCAGACTGACACAGATCTAAAAGGTCATTGTTCTGTATCATTTAAAAGAAAGAAACGTGTTTCTTTGAGAAGCATAAATGTGAAATGCTCTCTGCTTTTTAAATAACAACAGATTAGAGAATGATTTGCACAGGAAATCTAAAAGAATAGTGATTGCAACATTGACGAGAAGGTTACAGGTGTTCCTGTGAAATTCTCATACGGAAAATCCACATTTCTAAGCATTTACGATAATGAAACTGCATATTAGGAAAGAAATGTTGGCTGACACTATATGAGTTATTTTTTATAAGTGGGCATGTTAGATAAAATCTATGCTCACATATTCAAATCTTTGATATGAATCAGTAAAAATTATTGATAAAAAAGAAATATCTTAAGCAGAATACTTAAAAAATTGCTAACATGGTAATCAATTCAATGATGAAGATAGAATGAATATGAACACAAAATCTGTAAGTAATTTACAAACCTACTATTTCCCAGTTACTGACAGTGGGCAAGTTACTTATCTTTCTGGTATCATAGTCTTCATTGAAAAAAGCCCATCAGAGTCAGAGTTTCTACTTATGGTTGTCCCAAGTGGTGAAATAATTTAAAATTGTGTTTGGTGTTTGAAAATTCTCAGAAAATATGAGCTATTTTTAATATTCCTTAATTATATTTCTTCGTTAGGAAAATTCCATTTGATCCTAGAATAATAGTATATAATTACTGCATCAATGACTAAGGGGTATTCCCTTTTCCCAGAGGATTGTAATCCACTTCTTTCAAAACTATTCACATTTACTGAGCTTTTTTCACAATTGTTTTTCTATGATAAACTTTTTTGATATGTTCCCACTCTCTCTGTATATGTATATAAAAATCTGTAGATATACATTTATATACATATATATAGAGAGGAGGGGGATTTGTTATTTTGTTATTGTTATTGTTATGGTAAAAAATGCCCCTTTTTGTCAATTGCTTATAGTTAATTAGTGGAACTACAAATTGTGTTTCCTTAAGTCTTTGAGAACAAAAACTCAAATTCTACTTTGAAGGAACAAAAGAATATCAATGTGAAAGCAAATAAATTTCACTTAAAATATGATCGATTTGGTTACTATTTAAAGTTTTTGCTTATTGTTCCAATCTGTGTAACCTTATAGAAAGTATATTTAAATGGGAGAATAACAACAGTATATAAAAAGACTTGAAATGCCATATGTTCATTACCATTAATTTTTAAATATTCATGAAGCTCAACTTAACATGAATATCTAAGTTTTATATACTTTTTTACTAGGTAGATTACTTCATTGACTTGTTAGAAGCAATGAAATAATTCAGAGAAGAATCTAAACTTTAGGAAAGATGCTATCTATCTTGATTCATTGTAATAAAGATAGGGTATTTTAATTTATCTTTAATGGCATTGTGGTAAGTGTTGGGAAAATAAAATTGAAGAAGAAAAATCTCCCCACTCAAATATCTTCACAAGGTTTTCAAGTCAAGAAAGAAAATAATTTTATTATTGTATAAGTATTAAAGTGCATCATAGTCAATTCTTTAAATGATGACAAAGAAAGAAAGAAATCTCATGGTTGTATACAGCCAAGTAGACACAACCCATTACATATGTGTTCTCAAGATCAAAGATAACTAGTTATCAAATAAGAGCATTTGATAGTAGCATTTATTACACATGGTCTACCCTAGATTCACCTGGTAATTGGGGTGGCTATTTGTATTAGTTAACTGTTTTTACACAAAGCAAAAACACTCTTCTCATATCTTTAAGATGGTAAGGATCGTTGCAAGTTGGAACTTTGTGCCCAAAGTGATTGGCTTCTATCCTCACACAGAAACTGAGAAACAGGATTCTGTGCTCTCTCCCTTTATGTTTACCTTTCAGTGTCATGGTTCCTTAATTCTTGAGAAAGATCCTTAATCTTTCAAATGGAAAGTTTAAAATTTAGCTCTTTAAAGGATTCTCATATGTTTCAAAGAGATAAATAAGAAAGTTTTCTAAAGTGAATGCTCTAAGAAAGGGAAGTGGCATCTCTTTTCTTATTTTGTGCAGGGAGAATTAAGCTTCTTAATTGAAATTTTTGTTTGCTCTTACATAAATTGAGTCCAAATTGACTCTGATTTTATAGGAGCAAGGTAGGAAATAGGTGTGAATATCAGAAACTTCCTTAAGTTCAATACTAGGGATTTCACCTTCTCTTAGACCCAACCCACAAGTAATGTAACATTTCTATGACTTAGGAACTGTATTCAGTTTACCATCAGCAAAAATAAACAAACTCAATTGTGGTGTAGATTATAATAGGTAAGATATTTTTTAATTATAAAAAGAAAATCTTGGAAATCTCTATCCTAGAAAAAATGATTAATAATAATGGATTTTCTAGCATGGGCAGAATTTCCCTTCAAAGATATTTATCTATTTTTTACCTCATTAATTCAGCACACACTATCAGCAGACAAGGTAGGTTGAAGGAACAAGAATTATATTAAAGTTGGGCCAAGTGTTCAGTCTCAAATTTCATTAGACTCTTCCTATTCAATTATATTTTATTTATTCTTCAATGAGCTCAGGTGTTATTTCCATAATTAAGTTTCAATAAATGTCTCTCAGGCTGAGCTATTCTTTCCTCCATGCCTCAATTTGTGCATATTTATGATAGGTGGTGCATAATCACTTAACAATTCTTGCTAATTAAAACTCGGTTATTAGAGTTGAATAAAGTGAGGATAATTTCTTACCTGTATTACACAATGGAAGGAAAGAAGAAGTTGAAACCGGAGGTTTTAGTTACGGCCCACCTTTGCCATGCACCTACTTGATAGGTAATTATAAAAGATCTACCTCCCTGAGTTATTGTGAAGACTAAATGAAATGCATAGTGTAAATCATCAAGCAAAAACAGGTTTGAATGAAACTGAAGGAGTGCTTTTAGGTTAAAAACATTTTCAAAACCTTTCCAAGATATAGCATTTCATATTCTACTGAGTGCAGGATTTGCTTCCTTTTATTTCCATAGCCTTTTTCACTAATGCTATTTTAGGTGTGTTTGCCTCAGTTTCATTTGTTGGGTTTTAAAATTTTATACTCCATGGATGCTTGCCCTTGTGAATGGGACCAGCTCAACTGGTGTGCATTGATGTCTCTGAGATTTATTTGAAATTGGAAATGGGCTTAGTAGACATTTCTTATGAGAAAAAGGTGAAAGCATGACTTTTCCTTGGTTGTAAAAATATATTTGACATGGAATTGCTAAAATCCACTATTCTTTAGAGGTTTTTCTTTAATTGGAGCAATAGTCCAAACACTTGATTTGACCTGGTGGAGAAACATTGTTATGTTTGGAAATGTAATATTGCTTATTAGAACATTTTTCTGTGAAACTTGAAAGCATTAGTATAATATCAATACTTTCTAAACATATATTAGAGGATGCCAACATTACTTTTTCTGATAGAGACAAGGAGGACTTTCTATCCACAGAACATTCTCATGAACACTGGGCACATACTTGAACTTACCAAGCACAATAGAACACCATCCTAGAGCTGCCAGTGTATCCTGTATGACAGTGAGGTCAGCAAAGCACACTTCCAATATGTGCTAATACAATTATTTTTAAACCATAAATTTTATTTTTACCCAGTTTCTCTAGAAATTTCAGGCACAGCAATAAAATCTAGGAGTAAGACCACCTATCATGCATATTTAAATGAAGAATATTCTGATCAAAATCAGTCAGATAAAATGTTGAAAAGTTATTTGCAAACAACAAATACACTCAAGTGCTTTCATAGTACCTCATAAAAACAAACCAGGAGTGTTTTAAAAGGGTGTTATAAGAGGTAAAACTCCCCTGATTTACCCTAGTAGCCCCCCAAAAGTTTCAGTAATATTTTTCCATTTTTGGAAAGGTTATATTATTTTTAGCACATGTATGAGTCCTATGAGCCCTAATATTAGCATTTTTGAGCATGAGTTACATTCAAGGGTATAAGTACTTTTAAATGTCTGAATTAAAGTAATCAGGTTGAGTAGTAAATGGAAGAAAATTATTAATGAGAGGAAAAGTAATTAAATAGTTAAATCTATTAGGTTAAGATAGTGTTAATTAAGAGATGAAGTAATGGAATGGAAAAAAGTTGGAAAGCAAAGTGTCTAGTGTTGGCATTTAGATGTAGCTGATAACAAATTCCATCATTTTAATATTAATGTTGTGGGCCCATCTTGAGAACATGTGAGAATCAGACAGATCTGGGAAAATGGAGGGGACTGGAAGCCTGGTTGCTGTCAGTGTGGCAGTTTTGAGAGGAATGAGAGGCCTCTGAGGGAAATTCAGTTAGCCAGAGGGAAGAAAACCTGAGCATTGGATACGTTTTTCTAAGGAGAATAAACATTTCAAGTACATCCTTTTTGTTATTATTGGATTGTCTGACCCAAGACCAGTATCATGGGGGCAGAAACCACACTACCATGAGACCCCTTTAATAAAGCAAAGCAGGAAAACAGAAAACAAATGTGTTACTCCCTCTATCCCTGCCACACACCTAAGTGCTGCTGTCAAAGAAGACCGCAGGTGGCTGGAAACCATAGGCTCCTTGGCACACTGGGAAGCACAAGCCGTACCCAGAAGAGGGCAGCGTGGCTCTAGACCTAGAGGTGCATTGCTAAACTGTGTGAGGAATCACAGACATTCTCAGAGAAATTTGCATGGGATGACGACCTTTTGTCAGTGATATTAAGGCAATGATTGAGGAGAAAAATGAAGTCATTTCTCTTAATATGACCCCATTTATATGCACAGGTGAGGAGAAACTCAGGAAGGGATCTCCAGTAAATGATTTAACATCCTTGTCCTTAAAGAGGAAAGTTTGAAGAGGTTCTGATGATTGACACTTAGGTCCTTTGAATCAATAACCCAGAACTCGGGCACTGGAGAAGGCTGATGGAGGAGACCTTGACAGAAGTTTTGGGTACAGTAAGTGAGACCTACCTCATAGGCTCCTGGGGTGGGGAGACAAACACTGAACATATCACACAATATTGGTGTTAGCAAAAACACAGTGAGTCTTGCTCATCACAGTGAGGCTTACTCTTTGGGGTCTGATTTGAGTACGCTGTGAATGAAGAAGGTTGTAGCTTGAAGTTGACTAGAACTCAGGTTCACAAAAGGAGTTCTGAAAGTATTGATGGCACTGCTGGGTGGGGTTAGGAGGGCAAATGTAGCAGCAGATTGCTTCTTATAAGAGGGAGGTTTAGAACAGCCTTCTAAACCTAGGTGTATGTGATGAACTTGGTTCTATTATGATCCTAGGTTCATATCAATAAAGATACCTAAAGGAAACACTAACCAAAATTTAATATGTACCTAGCAATCTGCTATGCACTTTGTATGCACCATTTCTAATTCTCACTATCGCCTCATAAGTATTATTGTTGTTATGATTTGCATATGTCCTCAGAAAAGTATGTATTGGAAACTTAATCCCCATTGTAACAGCCTTAAGAGGCAGAACCTTTAAGAGGTGGTTAGGCCAAGAGGAATCTGCCCTCCTGAAAGGATTAATGCTATTGACCAGACCCCCTTTGAAGTGAAAAACATTTTTCTGATAACTGCTTTTCTGCATCCTGTGTTTCCTCACACTGAGGACAGACTCTAAAGAAATTAAGTAGGACATATTCTCTGACTAAGCATAGCCTGGAGAAATCTACATAGGCCTTTACTGGCTTTTGTTTCTGTAAATTGTAACAGCTTCGGTGGGGCCAGCAAAGGGGCAATCTGGAGGCTTCTCCCCAGTTTGAACAGGCGACATATAATTTATTTTCCTTTTTCATTGTTTGCCTATTTTTTTGAGGGGGTCGGGCCTGAATTTGACCAGCCAGGATCTAGGCAGGCACCCCAGCTGGCCTGCCAGTAACATTATTGTGGAAGTGAGTTTTTTATAAAAAGGACAGGCCCTTCGTGCTCTCTCCCTCTCTCATCCTTCTGTCTCTCTCTCTAAGGATTGTTACAGAGCTGGTGCCTTCTGAGAAACTGAAGCAGTGCAAAGACCTGCCCTTCAAATCCCAATTCTTGCAGTCACGTCAGAAAGATTGCACGCATGTCAGAGTAACAGGAATTAGTTTAATTGAAGGGATAGGAAAAGGGAAAACTCTCAAGGGAGAGAGTGGGTCCTCTCAAAGAGAAGAGAGACAGCATGCCTTTTCTACACTCCAGTTTTGTTGGGGATCCCAGAGAAGTCTCCAGAGAGTTCCGCCCAAGTCCATCTCTTGACTGACAGCAAGATGGCATGAGACTTTTAAGTCCCACTGCCATGACAACTCTAGGTCACCTTGGCCTATGCTGACCAGTTCTAATTGGATTCTTAAGCATTTTTACAGGTTTTATGCTTAGGAGGAATTATCCTTATCTTCAGGAATCTGGTCTGTGAAAAGGGTCACAAAAGTCTCTCCCTTTAAAGTAACTTGGGTTCCTCTTATCAGCGTTACCTCCTGCCTGCATTTCTCCTGCAAATAAAAGGTAGTTTGCTGAAAAATGAGACATATCCTGTCCATTTAGGCCAGGCAGAGCTGCAGGTAATTTGATTCTTGGAAAAGAAAGCATGTGGGGATTAGCACAGCGAGCCCATTTTATAGTTATTCACTTAACCCAGCATTCATCTCTGTCTGTCCTGTAAGAGGATGAAGCTACACAAAGCCCCTTACCAAACATTGTCCCCTTGTTTTTGGACTTCTCAGTCTCTGAATTCTTGAGTCAATAAGTTTTGTTCATTATAAACCACTTGATATGTGGTATTCTGGAGTATGTCTGTGTAAGGTCTAAACTTTTCTGAAGTTTGTTGGTCATAAATACATATATTTTCTTTCTATAGAATTAGAGCTCTTTATGGAATTGAGTAATTCTTAATAACCTATAGAAAGGGTACAGACTTCATTATAGCAAGTGTTTAAAAACAATACTTGTAAATGGTAGTTTTCTCACTTCATTTTTTGGGCTCATTTTTTCTTAAGTCTGAATCTGATGTCCTTCCAGAGCTAACTGTCCATTATTAAAGAAAAGAAATATATGGGAAACATGAATGAAAGACATTGATTTTATTCTGATATCATTGCCAGCAATAGGAGATGGAACAAAGATCAAGTCTGGATACTAAGTTCAGCAAAAAAAAAAATTAGAAGTATTTTAAGAAGTGAGGAGCAGTGGCTTACGAGCCAGGCCTGGTGGCGCACGCCTGTAATCCCAGCACTTTGGGAGGCTGAGACAGGAGAATCGTGAGTTCAAAGCCAACTTCAGCAATGGCGAGGTGCTAAGCAACTCAGTGAGACCCTGTCTCTAAATAAAATACAAAAGAGGGCTGGGGACAGGGCTCAATAGTCAAGTACCTCTGAGTTCAATCCTTAATACCAAAAAAAAAAAAAAAAGAAGAAGAAGTATTTTAAGAGCTGTCATGTGTTCATGGGAAAGTATTAGAAGACATTTGAGGGAGGTTGATCAGTGGCATTTGGGGCCCATACTGAGTCACTACTAGTGTGCAATGTGTTTCTCTGTAGGCAGTGTTTGCTAATCGATGCCTATTCAAGTTGGTCTCCCATTCTCCCTCAGAGGCTGAGAGATAGTGGTGCTACTTCTATTGTTAGTTGCATTTAAAAGAGGTGGTTTCCAAGTTCTCAAGAGAGGTTTCATGGGTAAAACTGGTAGGATACTTGGAGAAGATTTACATATAGCTCAAAGGATCAAAGAGAGAACCTAACAACTAGAAGTTTTCTCAAGTAAATGTGCTAAGAAAAGTGATGTCAAGGACCTACAGCTGGAAGAAACCTGTTTGAAGTTCAGTCAAGCTGAGGGACACAGGACCAGCTTGGTCATTCACCCCGTTGTGATTATCTGCAGGCCTTCTCAGGAATATCCTTAGCAGTTTTGTTGATCCCCAGTGTCATGTCAGCTACAGTCACTAAGAGAATTTTCTTGTCTAGGCTGAGTGTTTTCCAGTTGACAGTCTTTCTGTAAATCAAGACAGAGACAATTTGAGACTCAAGATGTATTTTTGCTGATTTTTATCAATCTCTATGCTTTGTACTACATTTAACCCAGCTACAGTTGACTGTTCTCGAGGCTGCCTTTATTTTTACCTTTATGCCAACATTGAAATAACATTTTTTATCACATTAAAAACAGCCAGTTTTGCAAAGTGCTAGTGAATAAATAATGTAGATTTTACTAAAGATTTCTGAGGGGAACAAAGGAAAAGAATTTAGGTCACATGAAAAATAGAGTTCTAGTATTCCTCAAATTTTAAAGTAGCCCTCTATTCTTTATCTCTTTTAAACTCCTTGTGAACACCTGTCGTCCTGATTGAAAAAAAAAAAAAATGAGGAAGAAGTGTCCCTCTTGTTTCCTCAGAAACAACCCTAGATCAAGAGGCAGAGACTGTCTCTGAAAGTGTCTATCAAAATTCTCCTCCATTCCTCCGGCCCCACAGGGATCTCTTCCTTTGGGAGATTTTACTGCTAAGATAAAGAAATTGGTACCTTATCAATAGGCACATTTAGCTCTTTTTCTAAATGTGAACAATACTTTCATAGTTGAAGAACTTTTCTCAAATGTATAAAAACTTGAAAGAAAAGCCCAAGGAAAGAATGTGCCTACATAAAGTTTTCATTTCCAAGACTCCAAAACTTTCAGCCAGGGCTAACTCACCACTTCCTTGACCCAGGAGTCCCTATGAGTTCTGGCTCTTTCTTACTCATGCATAATTAAATTGCATTTCTTAGCTCCTCATGATTCTGCTCAAGCTCCAAGGACAGTCAATTCAACCTTTCCTCAAAATCCTTCCTGTAATGCAGCCAAAGTTCAGTTTTGATCCTTTTTAGCGAAGAATTAAAACAGATTCTATGAAACAAGCGAGACCATACAAAATTTAAAATAGATCATAATAGTCTAGTGACTTCCCAAAGCGATGGTGCTTTTGTTCTTCTTTGTAAAGAAGGTGGCAAAGTAAGCTTTCACTGTCAAGGAGAAGTAATTCTCGGGCATCATTTTCAGATCATAGCAGAGCTATTCAGCCCAGGTACAGTGTAGTAAGATCTGATCCGAAGGAACTTCTCTGTGATGCATTGTACACTGAAAGAAAGCCAAGACCTGGTATGAAAGAATAAAGCCCTGTGACATTACAATGTCACAAACTTCTTAGTGTCAATAGAATCATACTTAGAAAATGAGGGCAATGGACTTTCTAATGCCAAAAACTTCCACCTTCAATTTTTTTTAAATAGAAAGTTCATAAGATAATTAAAGATTGTTTAAAATTCTCCTGTAGAAAAGACATTTCCCCATGTGTCAATTTTTATTCTAAGGACAATGGAACATATATCATGAATGGGTTTAAATTCCAAGATAAATCCTGAAATATGCTTTTCATCTATAATATAGTAGGTCAGTGTGTAGTCTTATTTTTTTTTCTTGCATTCTTTTTAGGGGAGATTAACTGTAGTATGCTAAAACATTTGAAATACCTAGTTAGTTTAGAACTATTTAATAATTTATAAGGATAGTTACATTTTCATACCTTAGATTTCTATATATTTTATTGTCGATATCATTATGTGACTCAAAGCTCATTTTTGATGACTTGAAATTTTTATTTTAATGATAAGTTTTTCAACCTTTTAGTCTCAAGTTGGAAGCTAACATAGATTTCAAACTCCCAGTAGAACTTATATTATGTAAAGCTCAAAAAAACCATGATAGAAATCAATAAAAATTCAAATATCAACGTTTTCTCTGCATAATCTTACTTGTGAATTTAATGAAAGTAAAAGAAAAAATCATAAAAGGAATTAATTGCTTTTAAAAATTGTTAACAAAAAAATCACATAGTAAATGTAATCAATTCTGAAGATTTTAACTAGGAAAAGGTCCAAGTCCACTTTTGAAGTTTTGGAGGGGTTTGATTTTTGCCTAGCCTTCATGACAGCACAGCTGAGGTGGATATACATATCTCTATGACTCATTCACTGATGAATGCAATTTCTTTCCAATAAAACAAGGGGTATTTAGAACTTTCACAGCAACCAGACTCCACAAGTGCTGCCTAATTTAACACAGCATTCAATGTCAGAGAATGTGACTGTTTTTGCAAACAAGAAACAATATTTAGAAAAATACGGTGCAATTAAAGCAAACTTTACCACTTGAATATAGCAACCATATGTGGAGACTACACTTTTCTCCCAGAAAATTAAATTCAAATGACCTGTGCCTGCTAACCTCATCAATGACATAGTCCTTAAAAAAAAATAGCATGTTCCCCTTACATTTTTTTAAAAAGTTTACTTACATTAGGTCAGTATATGGATGTTTATATCCAATTCAAATCTGAATTCCAACAGCTCATGCTTGGGTTTCACCCTTACCTCTACCGAAAGGAAATCTTGTCAGAATACAGACAATGGTCCAAAAAATTGGTTGTCGTCAAGGAGAGGTGGTTCGTACCTGCAGGATGAAGTTAATCTGCCAATATTGTCCTTGTATAAAATGGGCCATGAATCTTTTTTTTTTTTGATTGAGAATTGAACTGAAGAGTGTTTGACTCCTGAACCACATCCCCAGCCCTTTATATATATATATATATATATATATATATATTTTAAGGAATGGTCTCGGTAAGTTTCTTAGGGCCTCACCAATTTTCTGAGGCTGGCTTTCAATTTGCAGTCCTCCTACCTTAGCATCCTGAGTTGCTGGGATTACAGGCATATGCCACCATGCCTGGCCCATGTGTCTTTTATTATAAGTTTAACAGCAAGGGAAATCTATGCATTATATTATATAACTTGCTAAGATTTCTTTTAGTGG
Organism: Xerus rutilus; assembly: GCA_028644305.1. Taxonomy (NCBI): domain Eukaryota; kingdom Metazoa; phylum Chordata; class Mammalia; order Rodentia; family Sciuridae; genus Xerus; species Xerus rutilus. The sequence continues at coordinate 37,632,078 of CM053412.1, forward strand.
TAATATTCAATTAAATTGTTTAACTGCTACTGGGGGCCCAGACAATGAATAATTGTTTTCTCCAGTAGAAACTGATGAGTTCTATTTTAAATTTTTATAATTTTATTGGCTTTTATGGCTTTAAAATATTGTCCTCTCTATTGACAATAAATTTGTAATTTTGAGAAGGCAGTAGATTCTATTATATTAGGTTTTCTGTCATGTTTAATTTATGTTTTTATAATTTTTTCCACAATAACGATAGAACATTCACTTATAATAATTCAAACAGTATATATTAATGCCTATGAGAGTAAGGAGAGATTCTATGGTAAAATAAATTAGACTAGTATAATAGTCATATTTATAGTAATAGAGAAATGTTACTTTCATTATTAGTTGGTTAATCATTATGAATAAAAACAGGATTATAATCAGTATTACATTTTGGAGACATTTCAGACCTATTTTTTCCAAACAAGCAAAATTGAAATTAGTGATTTTAAATAATGTATCACCTCAAATGTGCTAAAAATCATAATTGCAAACAAATGTTAGGACTTAGTGTTACAGTAAGATAAATGTACATAATACATTCATTATTTTCTGTTTACATTGAAAAGTCTAGTGGCAGGATAATGAATTATGTTTAATCTTTTTCTTTTGCTTTACAAAATATAATAGTCTAAATTGCTTTACTCAATTTGTCATTTTATGAGTAGGGTAACTTTATTGTAGAAGTAGTTATTTATATGTGTGGAAAAGAAAAGAAGATTATCAAAGGGTAGATCTCTAGACCATAGTGTTAGTATACATGAAAAGAATGTAGCATTCCATTTTTGTCTTTATCAATTCTAGTAGGTTATATTTTTTAAAAATATTAATAAATTAAATTTAAAGTGAATTCTTCATTTATTTCTTATCAAAGTATATAATCTTACTATTTAAAAAATTGCTTCTTGTTCTGTAGTCATATCTTTTCCATTCCTAATACTAAATATCAGTGCCTTATCTTATCCTAGACTTCCCAAAATAGTGACTGAAGATGCTGATTAAATAAAAATACTTTATTGTCTACTCAGAAAACAAAAGTTAAGGATGAAATAAATGAAGCAAAAAGGAGACATAACCAATACAAGGTACACTATTTAGTTGTCTGCACTTATGAGGCATTGGTTGTTACCATAATAAATATTTCTCTGGAACATCCATCTGAAAGGAGATAGTGGGAAGGATTTATCTGTCTATCCATTTCACCCATTGTGACTTCCATATACAGCACCAAACACCCACACAAATACAAGTTTATTACCACTATCACCAACAAATTGTCTGCTATAATTTACATTTGTCTACTTTCAACAACCAAGGATTTTGACTGCATTTATGGGACTTTGCATTTCAAAAGAAATTTTCATGCATATTAGCGAGCATTACCAATTGTCTTGTGTGGATAGTTTTGCTGCCCTGTTGTTAGAAAATGAAGAGAAATATAAATACTTAGAGATTTTTAATGAGAGAGACTTTCTGGATGAGAAACAAATGAGTACAGCATAGCCTAGATTTATTTTGCATTCCATATTTCCTTGGGTTGAAAAGCATGCAGACATTAGCATGGTCATCAGTATAATGTGTTAAGAGAGTAAAATAATCTTTCATGCTAAGAATAAGTTTTTATTTTAAATATCATCTTTATTTTGATATGTTTAATAAAACCTTATTTACTTTATTGTTTAAACGTCGTGTCTCACACATGGAGTCTCATTTCCTAATTTGCCTCAATTTTACTTTCACTGTCAAATGTTCTCTTCAATAAATTAAACCTTGGTTTCCAAACACCATTCTCAAGTGAAAGTTTCCAAAGTTCCTTGGTGAAATGCTCATTCTAGATATCTTGACTAGAGAACTCCTAAAATGACCCTAGAATATCCTGTGATATGAGAAACAAAGACGTACTCCAAAAGAACGAAAGATAGGTCATGTCAAAGAGACACAGACGCGAACCTGAACATGCTCAAGTCTGGGACAATGTGGAATATAAAATAGTCATAGCAGTGCGAAAGAAAAATGGAGAGGATCTACCATCTGTGACCCTGCACTGACAATTGAAGAAATAATGAGGGGTAAATGCACAGCTCTTCCTTATAAGAGAATTCTGATCAGCAAATGTGGGAGAGACTCTGAAACTAGAATATCATTATTAAGTAAATATCAGAACACTAGTTTGTGACTATTAATTAATATATATATAAAATTAAAAATAGGATTACTAAAATAGATCCACAGTATCACCCCATAATATTCTTATTAATTACCAAGGGAAAAGTAGTGAAAATAGTGAAAAAAATCCGGCACACAGTACCATTAGTGTGAGCAAAGTTAACATCGCTCACAAGAAGATCTAATTCCTTCATGTATTTTCTGATGTACCCACTGAAAAAGGTACAACATCAATCTAACTATAAAAAGCCATCAAAAATTATAAATTTAAAATATATCATTCTACAAAATATCTAACCAGTACTCTTCAAGAGTGCCAAGATCATGAATGACAAAGAGACTGAGGAACTGGGGGAGAAAAAAGGGATAAGACAACTAAATGCAAGTTGAGATCTTGGATTGGATCCTAGACCAGGAAAATGTTAGTGTGGAGACTGATAAAATTTGAGTTAAGAGCTATACATTAGATAGTAGTGATGCATCCATGTTAATTTCCTGGTTTCAATATTTGTATAAACAGCAAAGTATTATGAGAATCTGGGTGAAGTCATATGGAAAATCTCTGTAAATTTTTTTCCAATTTTTTTTACACCTAAAATTATACACAAGAAAAAGGAATTGGAAAAGTGACTGTTGAAATCCCCTACAATCTTTTGGAGAATAAAAGTCAAACTTCTTAGTCAAATGAACCTATTTTGGTTTATCTGATTCTTCCACATTTTGGCAGACTCTAATGATCAATCAGTATAGGCACATGTCATCCTCTGGCTATGACAAATTTTTGCAATTTATCATTGCTCCAGGCTTTCTCTTACCTATAGGGTTTTGAACATGTCTTCTGTGTAGAGCTCATTTCTTCCATGGAGTACCCATTATGTCTCATTGTCTTAACTATAGGACACCTGTGGAAAACCTATAAAATTTTGTGATATACCTATAAAATTGTTCAATTCAAGATGATTGCCTCCTTTCTGAAGGGTCAACTTGAGGTGTCTCTGATCTCACACTACTGGAGATCACTTGTACTCCAGCACTTAGACTGGGTTGTAATACATGATTTAATTCTCTGTTCTTGCACAAGCCTACAAGCGATCAAAAGAGAGGGACAATGGCTTTGATTATGGTATTTTGATGCCCCATAATGCAGAGAAAATAGTAGTGACACAATAATAATTTATATAAAGAATGTTTTTGTTGTGGAAAGTGAGCCAGTGAAATGGAGAATAAAATTTCTTTTATTATATCATTTTAATAGAGGACGATAGATATTATTAATAAATCTAACATAATTTTTCTATTAATACATACAAAAATACCTAAGTGAACCTCATCATTGTGCCCACCCATAAGAATGGGGTCCTGATTAGAATAAGATATATCATATGCTTGCATAATTTCATCAGAATGAAGTCTACTGTCGTGTATAACTAAAAAGAACCAATAAAATAAAATTATACACATATACAAACACACACAAAAGTTATCCTTGAAGATAAAACTGAAGCTTAATGCATTCCTGGGTTTTTTATATCTATAATAATACAATACTATGTGAGCCCATCTACAGAAAAAAGTATTTTATTTGAAGTAGATCCTTTATTGGTGGTTGGAAATTTTAAAGTTTGAAATTTAGGTAAAATTGTATCAAGTTAACCTTAATACTATATTGACTAGACTGTATTTTCTGAAAATATATACTGACTTCAATCATTGCTGTTCTTTCTTTTTGTCTTCCTCTCTTTGGGCTATTGATTTTAAACTTGCTTAGTACCTCAGGTTCCTGTTTTGCTTTATTTTGGATGGTTCATAGTATGGCCTAAAGACACCTGCACATCATGAAGTCAGTCTTCCTGGGTTAAAATTCCAATTTGGCCACTTACTGTGTAAGGAATTCAATTAATTTCTCTGCATTTCAGTTTCCTCATTTTTAAAGTGGGAATAATAACAGCAGTTTGCTTATAGGACTACTGTGAGGATTGCATATAATTATACAGAAACTTCCTAAAGAATTCTTTAGTGTATTTTGGTAGGTAAATTTTTGTATTTTTAAGTTTAATTATGGATTTGTGGAAAGTAGAATAGGATAGCTGGATCAGGAAAGAAATATTTCTTTTCAGTAGGCGTACTCATTTTGAAAATATTAGAGAGTGTTTACTATTATTGAATATTGGCAGCAACACCATGTTGAAGAAAAAGCAGACTTTCCAGAATAAAAGTCAGGGTTTTGCTTGGTGTTGTGGATTTAACCAAGGGTCTCATGCATGCTAAGTGTGTGTGCTGCCACTGATCTACACCCCCGGGCTCCTCTATTTAGATTTTTAAAAGACTATCATTCTAATAAGTTATAGGTCTAGAAGCATATCTATACAATTGTTTTCCTCACCAGATTGTGAGTAGGTTGACCATATTCCAATTTACACAAGAATAAAAAGTTGTGCTTTGTCTCTAATTCATCTTAAACAAGTAATGTATTTGAAAAAGAACTATTCTGGTCTAAAATGTTTACTAAGTTCTTATTGTACTGAATGGAAATCTTCTTTATCTAGTAATATGTGTTTGAAGAAGAACATTAAAGCACTGGACCTGAAATAAGATTTGCCTCCAAGTATAACCTTGGTGAGCTTCCTTAACTGCGAGGAACTAGAGTCCTCATTAAAATGGCCATATTTACAGTGGTGCACAATGCCTTGCCTGAAATCTGTAGATCCAGTTGTGTTTAAATTGAAATTTAGAAAAACCATGCAGTGCATATATCATATATTATTTAATACCAAGTAGGGTCGAGGGCAGCACCCCACAATGAAATACATTAATACATATGCAGTGTGATTCATGAATATTTATGTTAAGTGGGGAAAGTAAGACCTAGAAACAGCCTTACAGAAGTTCAAAATAGTTTTGCCTTTAAATGAGTTTTGGTAGTAGACTTTAAAATAAATTAGAAAACTTTTGGTCTTGAGAGATTTTGCCTTTTCAAATAACAGAGGAAGAATCATACGCCTTGCTTTGATTTGGGCAGTGCAAAAGACAGTTCCAATGATCAAATGAGGTCATTTCTAAAAGAATTCTACAAGTTATAAAGGATAATATAAACAGGCAGTATTATTCCCTGTATGCCTAATTTTATGATTATTTTACACAGATTTTATTGGATTTGGGAGCTAGAAAGTGATTTTTCTTCCTAGGTTTGAGCCTAGTAATTTAAAGAAGGAAAGAGATGAAAAATTACCTCCTAGGAGTATGTGGTGATCATACTGCTTAGGTATTACTGAAATCAGCACAAATGTATTTATTTTATAGTCAATAAAGTTTATATCTTACTAAAATAATGTTGGCATATTTCTGTTATTATAACCTTACTTTCTCAACAATCTCAAAAGCTTAGAATTCATTTATTCAGTCATTGCTAACTCTTGAATTATTTTAAGTGGACTCAATATTCTGTAATACTAGACCAAGGATCCAAGAGAAGGTTTGTTTGACAAGAAGAATATTTGGGGATATATAAGAAATGCCAGTTCATGATAATTAGATAAAAATAAAGCTAATTAAAAAGTTCACTTACAGATCTTCACTAATCAGATGTAGATAAAAAGCAATAAATTGTGAAGAGCCTGTTGGAATGCACATGGAACTATCTTACAGGTGGCTAAGAAGCCATCATTAGAATTACAGTGAGATATTATTGACAATTGTGGCCAAAGAAAGTTGTGAAAGCCTGTTGGACTTTCCCAAGGTAGGACTGAGTAGGAATCTGCTCAGCAGAGAGTCCTGGAATGCTGATCACCTTTCCAATTCTTTGGTAAACCACTGAGAAATATCTTAAGTGTGTTTACAGGAACCATAAGAATGCTTGTAGTTTCTTATGCCAATATTGGACAAATTAATTGCTTAGCTCTTCATAACCCAAACCACTACCATCATTATTATGGATAAGGATTTATCAATGAATATGGTTGATTTATTTAACTCAGCCGCATTCAGAAAAATGCAAATACCCTATCTTCTTGCACAAAGATAGATGAAACCTGCTGTCATGCAGTGAAAAAGTATGATCCCAAACTCTAAACTCAAAAGGAAGGCATAGTGATTAAAGCAAAAAAATGCATTAACACAGAAAGGCTTAATATATGTCTGGATCTTAATTTTCTCATTTATAAATGATGAGGATAGATGTGACAAGCCTGGTGCTACCTCTTCAAAAACTGTATCTGAGGCTCAGCGTAGTTGAGTATTTTGTAATTTCACTTTAGCCATGTACTATGCTTTAGTAATTTACCCAAATACAGAACTATCAGTGATTTTTAAATATTAAGTTGATGTAGTGTTTTCTTGTCATGTTGTTCTTGAATATAAAACTTTGCAACTTATAAATCATCCCCATTCCCCTGACTTTTCCCAAGTTCTCTAATCTTTGTCAGGTTAATGAAAAATGGACTTTGTTATCTATGCACTTAATTGATGAATGCATTTTAACACACTGGCTACTTTACAATAAATATGTCTTCTTCAAGTACTATTAGTGTCATTGATTCTACTTTTCAGACTCTTTTTCTTTATGAAAAACAGAATAATTATGAATCTTCTAGAAGTGACAAGTATAAGTTTCAGAGCAGAGAAAAATTATTAAATGGAGCATGAGTAATAAAAATAAATGAGAAGAAAGACATTATATGTAGACCATTAATAAAATAATATATATCTTGCAACTGGGCTTTGATAATGGAAATGTTACTGTAAGCTGGAATTGAAACACTACTTCTAAACATACTTTTTGCAAAGCATTTTATTATTCCTTCCCATCTCCTGCCATAGACATCAATTCTTTTGCTTTGCAAAGAAATGCATCAATTTTCCATGTCTCAGTGGTTGAATTCATAGACCAAAAAGTTACTCAATCTGAAACAGAAAGAAAGAAAGAGTATGCTTTATTTTTGCATATATGTAGTCTCTTATCTTGTCTTTTGGAGCATAAGACCATCACTAGTTGCTTAATGATGATGTAAAATACTCAATTTCAACTTATCATGTTACAAATCAAGATGTGGTAAACATAAACTTAAGGGGTGTCTAATTTTGTATTTCCTTTTTATATTTTTATCCCATAGGTAAACTTAATTTGGTAAATGTTTATAAATTTCTTTGTATATACTAAACATTATATAATTAGGGAGTGGAGATAAATTAATAAAAACATTTTTTCCTATTGAGTAATTATTGCCCTGCAGAGGAGACTACAGAATTAACTGTTTAAAAAAATCTAGTAATAGTTTCTATCCATGTAGTGCTTACTATGCACCAAACACTGTACTTTCATACCTTTACATAAATGATATCATTTAGTTGTTACAACAATCCCGTGAGGTAGATTTTGTAATGTCAATTGTCAAATTAGGAAACAGGTTGAGGAAGCTGAATTTCCCCAAGTTTCCTGGCAATTCAATGGCAGAACAAACACTCAACCTGGGCTCTTTGACTCCAAAGCTCATACCAATTATACTATTACAACAGGATACACATTATCACACAGCTATGTATAACAGAATAAAGTAATGCATGGATATGTAAAATCAGGAAAGGGAAAAGCCGTGGAAAACCTTCATAGAGAAAAAGACATTGTAAGTCTGGGGTGGTGAAAGGTTATTCACTAGGAGAAGAGGCAAAGAAAGATGACCACAAGCAGGAGAAAGCTTATGAATGATTGCTCTAGTCTGGGAAAGATGGTCAGTCTGAGGTTGACGAGCTTTCTAGGTGGAGTATGAAATAGAAGAAAAAGGCAGGAGCCTGAGCAGGTGTGCGGGAATTCATTTGCGAACATTCTATTTAAACCACATGGAAGAGTAAGACTTGATATAAATACTCCAAGGGAGTTTTAAGCAGAAATGTGCCCAAATCAGCTCTGTTCTAGAGGGATCTGGCAATTACAAACAGTAGATTGGACTAGGAAGAGACTGGATAGGACAAGTGAGAGTTATTGGGAATGTTGGCAGGAGATAAATGGACCTTAATTAAAGAAGTAGTTGTATGAAAGAAAAGAGCAAATAGTTGTTTTGGTGCTTGGGCTTTTAAAAAATAGAAACAATAAACAATAAGTATCTTCTAAGGTTTAGATAAACACATATTTGAATTAATTTCAATATAAAATTCATATAGCAATTTGTCTCTCATTTTTTGTAAGTTTATGGTACTGAGGATTGAACCCAGGGTGCTCTACCATTGAGTATATCCTCAAAACTTTATTTATTTATTTTTAAAATTTTGAGACAAGGTCTCACTCAGTTGCCCAGATTGACCTTGAATTTGTGATTGTCCTACTTCAGTTTCCTGAGTAGCTGGGATCACAGGTATGTGCTACCATGTCCAGGTAGCAATTTTTTATTCTGAGCTCTTAGTTTTGCTTTTAAAAGATGATGTGTTCTGGACGTGACATGGGGGAGGCGGGGGGCAGGAAGGGGGAATGGGTATAGTAAAGATGGTTGATAAAAAAAAATATATAAATATATATATATATATATATATATATATATATATACTGTTCATTGAAAGTGCATATAAAGGTGTTTAATATGAAGAATGTAATCTGCTTATAATTTTGTGCAAAGTTAGAAAAATTATGATTGTAACAATTTTTTTTTCTATTTGCCCCAACAAATGTTTTCAGTGAACTGTGTACAGCTTCTGAAAATTTGCTTTTCTTCTGTTATGTTTGAGAACATGTATTAAAATACAACTTTTGAGAAAAAAAAACTTAAAAAAAAGTTATAAAAAAAAAAAAAGATGGTGTATTGCCAGTCATTAAGACCTTTAATTTGGAAATAATTGCTCATGTATTATCTTACACCTAAAATAGTTAGAGAAGATACAGACTCATTTTACAGATGAAAACCATAAGTTTAAAGAAAAAAATATATGTGGCAAGTTCATCTTTTAGTTTTACAAACTGTAGAGTGAAATACCTGCATCTTACACTGTAGTTACATTGTTGCTACACAATGTTAATTAACTGTCTTGCAAAATCTTTGTAAATTCACTGCATATAATATCTTTCTTTTTTCAATTGATTTAACTTTAACTTGGCCATGAAAGATCAATTGAATGTAATTGATTGAAAAACGATCTAAGCAGAGACAAACCAATGCTTTCTTCTTTGATTTTTGTTCAAGAGATTCTCTCTGTCTTTCTCTCTTTCTCTTCCTTACTCGTGTTTCTGAAAAACAAAACAAAACTTGTGGATCTATTCTTTTCTATTAAGAAATCATCAGCTGGGCGCAGTGGTGCACACCTGTAATCCCAGAGGTTTGGGAGGCGGAGGCAGGAGGATTGTGAATTCAAAGCCAGCCTCAGCAAAAGTAAAGTGATAAGCAACTCAGTGAGTCTCTAAATAGAATGCAAAATAGGGCTGGGGAAGTGGCTCAGTGGTAGAGTGCCCCTGAGTTCAATCCCTTGTATCCTTCCCACCAAAAAAATTATCATTCTGCTGCAAATATAACTGGGAGAAAAAGAAGACAGGTAAGAAAAAGAGAGCAATATTTGATACTGTGTCCTTTCTTTACCTCTCCTGACCTTCTCCACCTCTGCATCTTCCTGGTTCTCTTGGCTTCCTCATTCTTCAGACACAGAGTGGTGAAATAATGGGAAGTTTCACCTCTGGCACCAGAAAGATGTTATTCAAAGGTAAGAGAAATAAAATATTTAAGGCTTTGACACAGTCAGTGACCTACTTTTTAAAAAATTATTTCTGTAGTTCAAAAAATGTTAAAAGAAGAATTTTATTAATGTGATTGGGGCTAAACAGAATTTCTATGTTGTTTTACATCTGTAAAATATTTCTTTGTAAAATTCTTCAATATAATTAATCACTATGTGCTGACTAATTTTTCAGATAAAACTTCACTCATTTAGTAAGCAACATATGCTGCTGATCAGTGGTTTGACAGTAATCACGTCAAAATCTAGGCCTTGTAGATGAACTCATGGGCAATGCACATTAATGCCCTTGTTTTTGGTTTTTAACTTCAGATTAATTTTTTAATGAGAGGATTTTCAAATTACCAAGGAAATTTTATAAGTGATCAAGTGATAAGATGGTCATCTCTTCTTTAAGAAGGATATTTATAAATTTCTTTTGTTCAATTACGTGAGATGTATACAAATGCATAGTAATTTAGTAAATGTCCTTGGTTTTGACATCTATATATATATATAGATATATAGATATGGAAAGAGAGAGAGAGAGAGATATTATTGGATTGAGCTATTTGGTGAATATCATATTCCATAAAAATATTTTTATGATAATAAATTGTAGTTTTATTTCTATTTTTAAAAATGCTACTATTGTGATTAAGGAATAATGAATAATTTCTTAAATAATTACACATGAATTTTCAAACGTAAGATGTAATATTGTTAGATACATAATGTGCATATTACAGTTGATTAAAAGTAATACTTATTAAAAGAATAATTATACTTGTTTTAAATTTACAGCCTCATTGCAGATTATTTCTTGCTTTGATATATGTATTAGTTAACTTTCTGTCACTGTGACAAATATGGAAAATGAAACAATTGTAAAGGAGGGCAAGCTTATTCTAGTCCATGGTTTCAAAGGTTTCAGTCCATGGTTGACTGTGTTGCTTTCAGCCTGTGGCAGTACAGTACATGTGGTGGGAGCTTGTGGCAGAGGAGATTGCATCACCTCATGGTGGTCAGGAAGCAGAGAGAGGAAGTGGCTGAGGATTCCAATATCCCCTTCAAGGGCATGTCCCCAGAAGCTAACTTCCTTCTGTTAGTCCCCACCTCCTACAAGTTCCCCCCAGCTACTAATTCTGCTATGGGTTGGTGACCAAGTCTTAAATACATAGGTCTTTGGATTCAAACTATAATGACATAAAATTTGGTATAAAATTCCTAAGGACAAGTTATTTTTAGTTCAGTATGATTTAATCTCTAATAATCTGAAAGCTAAAGTAAATCAATACTGAGGAAGGAGGCAAAAAATTCTCATATTGGTGAAAAGTGTTAATTGTTCATTTTTCTTGAGAACAAAATGAGTCATCTGCCTGTATCAGAATTACACTGCATCTCTGTTTTCTTACTTCCAACATTTTGTAGTAATACACTCAGAAGTCAACTACAACAGAAGTCAACTACAACAAAAAAATTACAGCTACTTGACATTGAAATAATTTGAACTCCAATCTTAATACTTCACTTTACTTTTATTACCTGGAAATATTTATAGAAAAATTGATTTTAAAATCAGATTTTAAAATTATATTGTTGGAGGAAGTGACAAGGACATGATTGAAAAAGATGGATTGATGTAGCCAAAAGTGAGATGAGGATGTGGGGTAATTATAGAACTAATGAGCTAGTTAATCATTCTGAATATAAGCCATTGCTTCCATTTGCTGCATCTGGTGGGATGTGAATAGATGATATCTTAAATTTCACAGGATCTAGGCTTCTATGGCTCTGCAGTTTAATATAATCTATTGTTCGGGTACCCAATTAATTAAACAGTTTGAGAAATGTGCTGTACTTTTAGGCCATTACAATAATGTTTGCAGGTACTTTACTAAGAGGAAAGTTAGTACCCAAGGTGCATGGCATATTATTGTGGCATTCTGGGCCAATAAACAAATAGGCTGGTAAAATTTTAAAAAACAAGCAATATATACCGTGTACTCTCTAAGGAATTAAATTTCTGTCCCATGTCAAACATGATATCCTAGAATTATGAATGTATTCATTTTACCAATCAACTTAAACTTTGAATAAAAAGTAACCACAAAAATAAATGGAACAATTGATAAATTAAGTTCTGTTCTGTTTTTTAAGTTCTGATTTTTTATATCACAAATTGATAGCCTATTGTTTTTGTGGTCCCTAATCCATTCAAGTATAATTTATGAACAAATGTGAAACAGTGCAACATAGTTTAGATAAAGGATAAAAGAAGCACAAAAGTTTCTGAACTATAGGTATATGTTTTCTAAGTCCCTTCTTTACATTTTATTTTTATTGAAAACACACACGTATAAATATACATGTAAAATCAATATTAAATAAAATTGCTATTTCTATTCTAGAGTGACCATTCTTTCTGATGAGATAAACCTAATTTACATTGGTTGTCCTGCTATGATGATTTAAATGCATCCTCTCTATTCTGTGTTCCAGTTAAGACAATAAAGTCTCCATTGGTTGTAATGAACATGCACTGTTAGTTATTCCTTTGGGTCATGAATTGAATGTGTTATATTTCTACCTGGGCTCTTACCTGGGAAATTTAAAAAGCCTAATATGAATCTTAAAGCTTCATTTGACTGTGACTAGATGTGTAATTTTTTCAGTAATTTCAGTTACATTTCATCATAGTATCATACCCCAAAATTAGTTTTTAACCAATGTATAAAATCTGTGCATTTTTCTTTTTCAAAGTTAATGATTAATCAAGACTTGATTGACCCAACCACAATATGGTCAAAATAGATGTGCAATGCTGAACACAATATAAATAACTTTAAGTTATTCAACAAAAATTTTCAGGACATATTATCTTTATCTTACTCTTTTAATTTATCTAATTAAAACAGATTAGGAAGGTTGAGATATTAACTAGTTTATATTTCCATATAAATTACACTTTTAACACAATTTTAGAGTTTACTTTTAGCAAGATGGTAAGTAATGTTAGGTTGAAGATAGTCAATGATAATTATCGATTAAGGACAGTACCCTTTTATAGAAATTAATGATATAATTTTCCATTTACTGATTTGAAGAAGTTAATTTTTTCCTAACTTAAATTATTTCTGAAATAATGATTTTTAAAGAAATAGCTGCTATTTTTCAGATTTTCTGTACATGAACTTGCTTTGAGTTTCAAAACACTCCAAACTGATACTTGGGAATGTTATAGAGTAACATGATATATTGCTAGAGACTTTATTATTATTATTATTATTTTGGTACTGGGGATTGAACTCAGGGGCTCTCGACCACTGAGCCACATCCCCAGCCCTATTTTGTGTTTTATGTAGAGACAGGGTCTCACTGAGTTGCTTAGCACCTCGCCATTGCTGAGGCTGGCTTTGAACTTGCGATTCTCCTGTCTCAGAACTCCCTAAGTGCTGGGATTACAAGCTTGAGTCACCGTGCCTGACTGAGAGACTTTATATACAAAAATCTCATTGATATGAAACCATGACAGAATTAATCTGAACTTGCTCAAAGGCAAATTTGTGCTTCTTCTAGGTCTATAGATGAACTTCCACCACTAGATTTATATTCATCTGAAAAATAAAACAAAATCCCTAAGGTTAGATCTGCATATTTAAGAACTAGTGGGGGAATTTTGTTGGTTTTGCATGATTGGGTAAGTATGCACATGAATGTGATTCATAACAAATGATTTTTTATGTATTAATATTGAATTAGATCATTCTGACGTCAACTAAAGTTAGATCCAGTTTCAAGGAATCTATCAAAGATAACTTCTGGAGATTTCCAGATGAGCGATGATTTAACACTCAGGAGACTTCCCAAGAAGCAATGACCTAGCAGAAGAGACTACTGGAGGAGCACAGACCAAATTCTGAGGAGACTTCCAGGAAATGACCTAAACTTTTGGAGATTTCTGGAGGAATGATGGTCTAACAGAGGAGACTTTAGGAGAAGGGATGACCCAGCTTTGAAAAGATTCCCACAGAAGAGATGTCCTAACAGAGGAGGATTCTGGAGATACAAAGACCTAACCCTGAGCTTTCTGGAGGAGTGATTATCTCAGTTTAACATTTCTGAAAGAGCAATCCCTTACTGAGGAGACATGTAGTGGGGCCATGGTTTAACTGAGTAGGCTTCTCCAGAAACCTGATCTAAATGAAGAGACCACTGGAGGCACAATTATTTAATCCTGAGGAAAATTCTGGAGGAACTGATGACCTGGCTGAGATGACTGAAGTGAAATCCTGACTTAACAGAGGAAACTTCCAGAAGACTGATGACCTCCTAGTGGAGAATTCCAGAGCAGTGATGACCTAATTTTGAGGGAGACTTTCATAGAAGTAATAACCTAACTACAGAGACCTTAGAAGAAGTGACCTACACCTGAGATTTCCAGAGTAGCAATGATCTAAGTTAGGAGCCTTTCAGAGGGCAATGACCTAACAGTAGAATTCTGGAGAAGCAATGACTTAAGTGACAAGAATTTGGGAGGTACAGTGATATTATCCTGAGGAAACTTCCAGAGGAGTGAATAACTCAATAAGTTGTAACACTAGGAGACTTCTGGAAGAACACAGCAGATCTACTAATGGAAGCCAGACAGACACCTTTCAACTTTTACCAAACTGAAGAAGACATGAATTAGGAGTGTGAATTTCAAAATAACCCCAAAGCTTATACAAACAAGATATTCTTTGGAGATGCTAGCCCCTATCTCATGGTCTCCTAAGGTTTGGAGTGGAGTCCCCACCTCTCTGTGCCCAATGCCACTGCTGCCCAATGCCACTGCTATATTCTGGTCCATTCCCTACATGCTGAGTGCCAGATCAAAAGAGTAAAGACTACTTGAATTGTTAAACTAAGTAAATCTTCCCAATGTGGTTGGGCATCATACAGTTCCTGAGGACTTGAATTCAATAAGAAGTAGAGAAAGATTGGATTTGTCTTCTGATTCCCTGACTGAATGAATGGGACATTACGCTTCTCCTGCTTTATGTGCTCCTGGTTCTTCACTCATCAGACTGGGATCTATATCACTGATCCTCCAGCTCTTGGGCCTCTGAACTGGCTTTCCTGGGCTTCCAAATTGCAGATAACAGATTGGGGAACTTCTCAGACTACCTAATCATTTGAGCCCATGTCTTATGATAAATTTCCTGATTCATATATGACTGATATTATATATGTGAATGTTTTTACATGTATATATTTGTATATGTGTACATGTAATTGTCTAGAGAATGTGTATATATTTATAATATATATTTATAATGTATATATATTTATAATTTATACCTATAATAAAACTTTATATATCTAAATTTGCAGATGGATAGTTTGATTGAGCCATCAGTTCAGTTTCTCTGGGGATGTCTGACCTTTATAGCTATCCAGGCTGAATTGATCATCACTGGAAAACTTTCATTTTATAGAGAACTTAAAAGCTTTCTAAGTTAGCAAGAAGAATCTAATTAAGGAATAAGACTTGAAAGTGGTCAAAGACATGAACTGATTACAATTTATGGTTTATGGAAATTATAGTACATGAAGGTCAAACAAAGAAACAATATAGACTGAGAATAATCTTAGAACAAATCATATGGACTTATAAGGCAAAGATATATTTAGGTCACCCATCATTGATGGATCTCTATTCCTACCTGAAAGAATTCTTAGGAATTAATGGGATGAAGACGCAGCTTGACTTGTGATTTTAGTGCAATGAATAATAGTGAAGGATAGTATAATTATATTAATAATATTAATATATTTTTCTCTCTCTTTTCTTTTGTATTGAGGATTGGACCCAGGAGAGATTTACCATTGGGTCATATCCTCAGCACTTTTATTTTTATTTGTTTTTATTTTTATTTTGAGACAGAGTCTTGCTAAGTTGCTGAGGCTGTCCTCAAACTTTCTGTACTCCTAGCTCAGATCCTCAAGTTGCTGGGATTACTGGTGTGTCCCACTATACCCTTAATGAATAAAGCTATCTTGCTCCTAAAAAGAAATAGGTGTTTTGGACTAAACTGTAGACATAATTTCTTATGCTGAATGTTTCTTTAGCTGTGGTCCTTTGGTAAATGCTTAACTTTTCTGTCAATAATTATAAATAGCAAAAATAATGTTGGAATTTATAACAAGACCTTCATAAGATGATATTTTATTATTTAAGAAGGGATCAAGATGAATATTTCTATGTGCTTCACTTTACCCTATCTAGATTCCTAAACCACTCTGCATCCATCTTGCTTTGCCATGGCTTCTTGCCTTTGTCCAGTGTTTTCTTCACCTTCTCTACCTTTTTCTTTCTTACTTTGCCTCATTTCTAATGTCCTTCAATATTCATTTCAGGAATTTTTTTGAGAGTGTTCTCTGATCTTATTCTGCTCTCACAGCTTCCTGTGCTTTGCTTGGGTAGAAGACTAGGTGTCTTAATTGTGTACTTTGCTTTTATCCCTCCATTACACTGGAGGCTCATTGAAGTAGGCACTACTGCAGTATTAGTGAATGCTTACTAGGTGTATGCTGGGCCTCTATGAAGTAGGGTACATTCTTATCTTCAATTTAGATGAGAAAAATTAAGTTTGGTACAAATATCTTCAAAAAGACTCTAACAGTATTCATAGCTGAAACGCAAGAAATATTCTGAATTCAGGTAGCTAGAGAATATTACATATCTACAGTGTGATAATTAGAGCAGGGAGAATCAGTACTCTTATGTTGAGAAATATCATTTGTCATTTGATGAAAAATGCATTTTGAGATAAGTTTGGAGTACCTAAAGCCCAGATGAATTTAAATAATTATGATGGATGAATTTTACATGTACATATCATTTTAGGAAACCAGGGTTGCTAAGTAAAAACAAATTTTCTACCTTCTCATATACATGGAGTCTATCGACTCTTTTTGCAAATCTGAGGACAAAATTTTATTCAGAAATCTCCTAGAATAAAACCACAAAGATAATCCTATAATATTCTATTCTCCCCTTCTCTTGAAAACCACAAATGAAAATTTTTAAAAATCAATTCAAATGACAGCTATAATATTTACTTAATCTTAACTCTTGCCAAATAACCATAAGCACACATCCCTGAATAATAGCTAATTTCTCACTGTTTAGGATTCCTCGTACCATAGGTGTCTGCTGTCAGCACAATATAATACTGAGCCTTGTCACACTGACCTACAAAACTCTTTTGCTAATGAGTGGTAGAAGAGAACGAACTCTGGAAAACCTTTCCGGATAAAATAATAAAATGAGTTTTATAAGAAATTAATTCATTGTGCCCCTTTTTGAAGATATTTGTACCAAACTTTGTGCCCCTTTTTATATAAACATGGAAAGCTACAACATCCTTATCTCATAGATCCACATAGGATTCTAAATAGCAGCTGATTGAGCTATAAATTTGGAACATGCTCAAAATGTCGCCAGATACTGACTCGATTGTCTCATATTGTCAAGACCAAATGGATTGAATAAATTGGACAAGAAAGTGGCCAGTCTAGTCCATGCTGAAATCTTCATTCTGTGGACCTCACTCAAAATTATTTGCTTCCCATCCCATTGACAGCTAGTAATAGATTAACAATAACTATGCAGTTTCATCAGTTGTCAACTCAATTAAAAATTAATCTTTTCAATATTATAAGATTTAGGCCTCTAAGTAAGATATGTGTTTCACACCACTCTTAAAATATCAGAAGAAATATTATTTATTGAACACAATCATCACTGCATCATCTGTATAAACATTAGTACTTAAAGTTTTAGAAAACTTATCAAAATGCTCATCATTAAATTGAGAGGTTTCATAGGAACTAAACTTTAACTTGTAAATAAATAGAACTTTTGGGAGATTTCCAAAGAGCAAAGAAAATATTGAAAATTTAATTTTAGTAATTTCAGACTTATGCATATTGTAAAGTAAAAAAAAATTAAAGTGAATGAATAGTCATTTGGCCCAATTCAGCTTTTTGAGTATTTACAAAATGCTAAAGTTTAAAACTTTATATTCAAAGGAAAGTTAATCATATATTTTTATATTAGGGAATTTCTTCTGTCTCACTGCAAAACTGCTTTCTACTACATTACTAGTTTATTTACAATACCAACATAAATCTTTCCGGCCAAACATGTATGAATAATTTGGAGTCATAAAGAACAGACTCCTTCATATACCTTTTCTCACTTAATCCTTTTTGTGAGGTACACATTTTCTTATTCTGTTTTTCAATGGATAGAGGAAACAAAAATTCTAAATTCACTATAAATCCTCCATTGTTTATTGAATGAAGTACAAACTCATTATTGAAGACTGAAGATCTTGCACAACTTTCTGTGTATTTCTCTGGCTGCCTTTCTTTTCCTTTCTTTTTTTTCTTTCTCTCTTAATTCTCCTCCTATACTTCCACACCTCATATAAAAATAAATGAGTAAGCAAATATGATATATATACACAATGAGATCTTACTTAGTCATAAAGAAGAGTGAAATTATGTTATTTGCTGGTAAATGAATGGAAATGGAAAACATCATGTTAAGTGAAATAAGCCAAACTCAGAAAGTCAAGAGTCATGTTTTCTCTCTTATGAAGAATCCAGAGAGAGATGGAGAAAAAGAAGGAAATAATTTTTAAAAAGGATTTTTTACTAAAAAAGAAAGGAGCCAAGAGAGTAGAGAAAGGGGATTGATTGGGCAGGAGAAAGACATGGGGAAGTACTGGGGAACAAAATCTACCAAATGTTGCTATGTTCATGTAAAATATACCACAATGGATCTCAATTTTAATAATAATAATAAAGGGAGATCAGTAGAGTAGAAGAAGTGGATCAGGAAGAAGGTGGAGGGAAGGGAAAGGAAGATAATAGGGAAATAACTTGAACAAATCATGTGCATTTATGAATATAGCATAATACCCTTTTCTTAATTATAACACACCAATTAAAAAGAAGAACATGAATGAATAAATAAGGCGAAATAATAACAGGGTATTTTGTGGTCCCAACACAGAGGCTGCATCATCATTTCTGCCTTCATTCACAGTGCTTCAGTGGCCTGAAATATACTTGATCCCACCTCTGCTTTATTAAAAGCAAACATTTCAATATTTGAAGGTGCAGCTCAAAGCACATGGCATTTCTTAATTTTCTTGTCTCCCCCATAATTTGATTGACCACTAGCTTTTCTCTCTCTATGTTGTGCAACATTTTGATGAACTTACCTCTTTAAATGTTGTTATTCTCCTAGTATCTCTCTCCGTTGAGGGCAGGGACAAAGTTTTGATTGCATTGTATCTAGCACACAAGAGAAAGTGTTAGCCTATTTTCCATAGTGGATTCAATGCAATTACACTGAAATACTCAATGTAATTTTGTTAAAAATATTAAATGCTAGTTACAAGGTGCAATATTGTCTCAAAAGGTGTAGTGATAATAGGGGAGCAACTCAGTTTAAGATTCAGAAGGTTTCAGGTGACCTTTGTTTCCCCTGACAATATTTATTAAAATGCATAGAAAAAAGTAATTAGGTTTGGAAACAAAACAAAAAGGAAAAAAATATAAGCAAATTAAAACAATTACAAAAATCTTGTTATTAAAATGTTTGCCTTTATTATGTGATTTAGATGAAATGTTGCTCCCTGGAGTTTTTTGTAAAACTTACAGCTATTAATTTTTCTAGTTTCACTTAAGGCTCTTTGCTTGGTAACAAGTTCCTTTTTGATATTATGTGCTCTTCATCCAAAGCTAGCAATGTTTTTACCCAAACGGGTCTGGATTCAAAAATCCCAAATTTATCTTTTACATAGTCCTACTGTACTCCTTGAACTTTTCACTGAAAAGGTCATCTTTTTAATATTCATTAAGTTAAACGGGTCTATTTCATAAGTTATTGCCTCTTCATTGCTAAAACTATATTTTGCAATTACCCATTATTTTAGTAAAAGATATGTGTGAGTGTGTCTATTTTCAATATTCACTTTTTATCTACGTCTTTATTCTATGTAACAAAATATTCATTAATCATAATATCAGAAGATGCTATTTTCATAGCACAGTAAGCATTTTTCCACTCTCTGACTTCTGGAGTCTAATGTCTACATTCCTGAATGATCTAACCTTACATAGTGGTATGATATTAATCACTATGAGAGGTAAAGCCCACAAACGCATAAATTGAAGACAAGCTTATTTGGGAACAAATTACTATTCAGATTTTGTGTGTACCCTGAGAATAATTTTTTAGTGTATACTGTGATGGTAACACATGCATAATACGGGACAAAAATGAATACAGACCCAGGGTTTAGAACAACAATTCACAATAAGCTACTGAATTATCTTTAAATGCTAGATACAATTTTAATGCAAGGTAAAAGTTGAAATTCGACCCTGCTACTTCCATCAGATTCCTGCTTCCTCTTGTCAAAAGAAATTTGACTGCTTTATTTAAAATTTCCAGAAGATGATTAACAGAGACGAATGCCAAATAATCATCAGATTCAATGAAAGGGAAGATTTAGATATTTCAAAGAAAACAGAAATGTCTAACAACAAATCTTGAATGGTATCTTTATCTTTTAAAGCGATCTAGGGGTGTGACATTAGCTAGGTATCAGAATAGGAAGCCCTAGTCCCTTCCTTCCACTGGTTCAACAATACCTGAACCAGTTCCTTTTGTAAGATATCCAGAAATCAGTTGAGGAGCTTCTGCACCCCAGGTGAGCAAGAAAAACTGCATCAATGTTTCTAGTAAAATTTCTGATGTCTTTTTACTCTAGTCGCTCCACCAGGAGAGAACCACACTATCGGGAATAAACTCCCAGCTCTTGGATTTTTCTTGAGGAAGAAAAAGAAGGCTGGGCTGTATGTCTGATATTCTGACTTTTGGGGGGCAATGCTTAAGGGACTGGCTTATGGCTCATCTGTGGTAGGGACCTGATGGGACCTGACATACTGTGTGTGCTTGGATATCATTGAGGACAAAAGAACTCGCTGAAGTGTGACTGGTCCATAGCACCTATAATAAAGCAGAGGACAGTAAGCCTGGAAGCCCCTGCATCAGGATAAAAGAGAAAAGCAGAATGCATATCCAATATTCTGTTTTTTCAGCAGTCTGCCCAAGAAACTAAATTTCTATCTTACCTGTGGAGTAGTGTGATTGAGATCTGGCATAGTCTAGAGATAATGGCCAAAATCTTTTCAATCTGAGGTTTGAAATGGCAATCCAGTTCCAGGAAGTCTAAATGACACAAGTAAGCTAGCACAAAGAAGTTAAAGACATCCACACCAAAAAGGCACATTATAATAGAGGAACACTTTCAGGACTCATCCCCAGTGATCTACCTCCTCCAGACACATCCCACCAGGCTACAGTAATCACCCAATCTATTCAAACAAGTTTCTACTGAGTAAGCTACAGTTTTCATAGTCTAATCATTTCACCTCTGAATATTCCTAAATTAACCCAGGAGCTTTTGAGGAACACCTCATATTTAAACTATAACAAACCCTTATTAAATTTCTCTTTAGATATTACAAAACCTACTACTACTATTTCCAGATTTTTCTTAATTTTATAAACTCCAATCAAATTATCAGAACTGATACAGACTGATTTTCCAAGAGTGTAGATCAAAATTCCAGTCCTATAATTATTCAATACAAATAAACTAAAATATCTGGTAAAAAGTACACCAATTTTTAACAAAATTAAGTGATAGAATCACATATTAGTTCTATCATATTTATCATCTTTTTATATTACTACAATTATCTTGTATTCTTGCATAATAAAATTAATAAAATAGCCCTGATAGTTCTTAATTGTTCTTTATATAGGTCTATCTGTACTTCCATCATCAATGGAGTAAAAACACTTAATGGATTATACGGAACTAGATAAAACATATCATAGATAAATGTTGGGAATATTACACTTTACTGGAGAATTCATTAAAGCCAATTTATAATTATTCAATATGTTTCTTTTGTATCCCTTGTTGGACAATAAGTTGTTGAAAGTTTGCAAAGCAAAGCCTTTTCTTTTTGATTTAACATCCCTATAACATAGATCATTGTTCCTGCTAAATTCTAGGAATTGTTTTACATTTTAAGAATAGAGAAAAGTTCCCTGAGTAGGTGGTAAAGAATGCTAGAGATGAAGGATGATGATTTAGATTCATTAATAATGGCAGAGGAAATTTCTGGGACAGAAACTGAAGTAGACTTAAAATAATGAAAGGAAGCATACATGTAAAATCTGGTTATGTAAATCTAAATAAAATGTTAAGACCAATGGTTTATAATTTATTTCCCTAGTTCAGTGAAGATATAAAGAGTGCTTAAGCTGGTGGCACATCTCCTGCAAAGGCCTGGGGTCTTGGTGTATTAAAGAAACAGAGGAAGTTTCACGGTACTAGAGGGATGGTTGGGGAAGAAGCCTGTCCATATGGGCTATGGTGAAAATATTTGATTCTATGTACAATGAGAATCCTGTTAGTGGAGTTTGAGAAGAGGAGGAGTGGTATAATCATATGCATGCTTTTCTGAAAACAGATTATGGAAAGAAGAGAAGAAACGGAGGAATCAGTGTGGAGACTTGGACAATCATTTAGGAAGAATAATGCTGTGTCCTGTTCATAGATATCTGTAGAAAGATTGGTGTAACTGACTGATTTCAGCATTAGAATCAATGTGTTCAAGTATATCAGAAATGTCAGTTTCTAAGGAAATATTCATATGGGAGTAATAAGCACAATTTTCTGCTTCATTTATTGAGACATCTAGGGCTGTGAAAAAAAAGAAGAAAGATTATGAGGTCCAATGGCAATGCCTTACAAGATTTAACTGGGTGAGTTTTATGCTTTCATTACCTCTGTTCTTGCTCTTGCACTGATTTATTTATGTGATGCTAAAAAAATTTGGATTAAAAATATATAATCAACTCAGTGATTTCATTTAATGAAATCTGAAAGTTTAACCTAAAATAAATGACTTATTTTTTTCAGGAAGTTTTGATATCGTGGAGTGAGAATATAATTATTTCATTTTAAATGATGTTAAACATAGTTGAAATATATCAAATTGTCAATTTTTTATTTCTCTATGGTATTGATTTTGTGGACTTTGTTTTGTAAACTCCTAAATCTTATTTATAGGCTATAAAATATTTTCAAAAGAACTAAGGTAAACATAGTCCTAAGGCTTATTTTCCCCTACTTAAAAAAAAATCACTTTGTGATATTTCTCATTCTTTTTCCCTTGACCTTGATTCGTCATTCCTGAGAATTAATGGAACTTGGTCCACTGAACTTTTCTCAATTCATATTTCACATTTCTCTACTTTGGGCTTCTTGACAATCATAGAAGTTGCATGATTTATTTGAAAGGAAAAAAAATGATCTCACACATGGCATACATAACTACATGTTGAAAAACAAAGCAAAACAAAAAGCCCAGAAAAGAATAAAATATATAATAGATGGTGCTGATCAATGACAGTGAAGAATTATGGTAGGGATTTCTGATCCATGTGTGACCAAAGCTTTGATTCAGGAAAAGGAGGCTGCTTACTATGATTTAAGTCTGCCAAAGTCTCTCCCAATCCTCCTCTATTCCACCTTTCCAGTTATAGTGATGAAGCTGGAAACAGACTTTAAGAGCCAATCCAGCTTGTTCAATTCTCCAGTTAGAAACCTGAGGCCCTAATTGGTGGAGGAGTGCCATCTTTGACAGTAGTGCTTAGTGTCATCTTTGGCACAAGAACGTAGCTGTGCCATACATGTTGCAGGTGGTGTTAACATTGGGAAGCAAATATTAAGAAAACAATTAACATATAGGAAATTGATTCAGGTGCTTGTTTATCAACACCTGTGGAGGAGTAAAGGAAATAAAATTAGTCACAAAAAAAGTTTACTAATGTGGTCACAACAAAGTCCTCAGGCTCAGAACTCTGGGTTTAGCATGGCCTTGTAGAGATGGGTAAGGAGATCTGTGTACACCTATATCCACCAGTCATTGGTTAAAAATTTTTTTTTTTGGTGGTGATTGGGGGCAGTGTTGAACTCAGGGCACTTTACCATTAAGCCATATCCCCAGCCCTTTTCACTATTATTTTTTAAATTTTGAGACAGTCTCACTAAGTTGCTTAGAGTCTCACTAAGTTCCTGAGGCTGGCCTTAAAATTACGATTCTCCTGCCTCAGCTTCCCAAGCCTCTGGGATTACAGGTGCGCAGCAGCACACCTGACCACAAGCCATTCTTAAGACTTGTGAAGCAGCTTTGTGCAGCCAAACGCAATCTCTGCAAAGAGAAAGTATTTCATTTTTAATGGGGCTGAGGGTGACATGTGGATGCTATGTCATGAGTCATTTAACCATATCTCTTGACCCCTACTTCCATGTTGTCAGTCTGCTGCATACCCTACATGCACAATGTTGCACCAGCTCCAGACATAGACATATCCAGTGAATAGCCCCTTTTGCATCTCCTGTTCCTCTTAACTATTACTTTAAGTTAAGACATATCTTGGAAGCTCCTCTTGTTATAGCTTAGCTTAGATTATGCCTTAGCTCAGTAAGCACCCTATAGACTATATCAATCAATAAGATGAGGTAAAATTATAGGATAAGTAGTGTTAAGCTATCCTGGTTATAAGTTAGAAGCAATACTTAAAGAACTTAGCCTGAGTGACACAGTCTTAAAAAGAAATCATCTTGATTAAAGTGGACAATTAAGAAACTAATTGTTGCAACATCTACCCAACCACAAATGTCAAATCCACCCCTAACAAAAAGTCCACTCTGCTTGCTACAGACATTTACAATACTGTAACAGTTCACATAATTGCTAATTTTATCTTCTGTAACCTAGCTTGCTTTGTGCAATTACAGACCCCCTACACAAGGGGGGAAGTAATATAGTTTTTGTGGTTTTTTTTGCCTTTAAATACACTGAAAAGCTCAGGCTCACTGCTGTTTCCTGCGGAGACTGTTTAGGTCCTGCAGGGAGCAGTCACTGGCCCATTAATAAAGACTCTCCAATTTGGACAAAACTGGGACTTGATGTGTTTTCTGAGCGTCTGCCCCCTAATACTCTTAGATATATTTTTGCTTAAGTCTTGGTTATAGAAGTTCTAAGTGACTCAGGCTTGCTAGTAGTTAAGTATGTTAGTGAGACCTGGGACAGTCCAAGTTTGGAGGAAGTGCTGAGGAACCTGAAATAGCCATGGACACTCACAAATGAAATGCAGCTGTAGGCAATTAAATTTCCCTGAACACTTGAAAAGAGCAGTTCTGGCACATGTCAATGATGTCTCAGGGCAATTTGGAGATTCTGAATTAGTTAGACTAGGCTTTGAACTTGCATGTTTAAGTCTAAGCAATGCCTTGTGCAAGATGGGAGCAATGAGAAATGTGCAGAGGGCTGCTACAGTGAGATTTCAAGCAAGAGGAAGCAGAGAGCAAAGACTCAAAGGAATAAAGTAAAAAAGGGATCTCAAAAAAAAATAGAATTAGACTAATAGAATAGAAAAATGGGCTGAAGGTGAGAGGGAGGCATGGGAAAACACTGGGGAACAAAATCTACTAAATTATGCTATATCTCTGTATGATCACATCACAGTGAATCCTGCTCTTAAATATAATTAAAATATACAAATTAAAATACTACTTCTACTACTACTACTACTAATAATAATAGAAGAGAGATCGGTAGAGTAGAGCAAACTGATGGGAAAGGAAGGAAGGGAGAGAGAAGATTCTAGGGATTACAATAGCTCAAATTATGTGTCTGTACAAATGTGGTATAATGAATCCCACTATAAAGTGTAATTTTTATTTTAGTCAGATTTTCATTCCTGTGACCAAAAGACCTGACAAGAACAACTTAGAGGATGAAGTTTTGTTAGAGCTTGCAGTGTAAGAGATCTTAGTCCATAAATAGCTGGCTCTATAGTACTTGGCCCAAGCTAAGGCAGAACATCATGGCAGAAGGACATGGTGGAGGAAAGCAGCTCAGAACATGATAATCAGGAAGCACAAAGAGCTCTGTTCACTAGGGACAAAATATAAACCCCAAAGGCGTGCTCCCATAACCTATTTCCTTCAGTCACGCCCTACCTGCCAACAGACAGTTATTACCCAGTTAATCCATATCAGTGTATTAATCCACTGATTAGGGTAATGGCTCTCATAATCTAATTTCATCTCTGAATATTCTTGCATTATTTAATACGTAAACTTTTGTAGGTACCTCATATCTAAATCATAGGAATTATAATGCACCAAAAAAGAAAGAAAGAAAGAAAGAAAGAAAGAAAGAAAGAAAGAAAGAAAGAAAGAAAGAAAGAAAGAAAGAAAAAAAGAAAGAAACTAGTTTGGACATAGTGGTGCACATCTGTAATCCCAGCACCTCAGAAGACTGAAGCAGGGGGATCATAAGTTTGAGGATAGCCTGGGAAACTTAGCAAGGCCGTGTCTCAAAATAAAAAATAAAAAGGCTAGTGTATTGCTCAGTGGTGGAGAGCCTCTGGATTCAATCCCTATACTGAGAAAGCAAAGAAAAAAATCTAGAATTAAAACAAGGCCATTTCTCCAACTTCATGCTCAAAGGGAAGTTTGTGGTTAAAACAGAAAAAAAATTGATAGTCATGAGTTAACAATAAGTATTCATTACTTTTAAAATGTTTTAATTTATACTTTCCAAATGTCTAAACAGCATTGTGTAATTAGCCCCAAATAATCCATTTATACATTTAGAAATTAGTGGCAGATGATGCTGCCACAGAGAATATTGCACATTATTTGACTCATTATTATCTCCAGGATACTGAGTTCAGACAATCATTATATCACCAGGAAAAAGGTAAATAAACTGCTACAGAGACCTAATGGGAAGCATAAGTCGTTCCTGGGCATTTTGGAGTGCTCTTTGAAATTTCTTTTTTTAATTACTATTTATTGTTATTTTAATTGTACAAAATGTATAAATTGTACAAATTATCAAACAGTGTGATAATTCAATACATGTATATAGTATGTAATGATCAAATCATGGCAGTTGGCAGGGCTCAGTGCTGAATCAAAATGAGGACGAAGAACTAACTACAGTGGGAAACTGACAGTCATTAACTTATCCAGAGATCAAAGTCAACATCAACAGTTACATGTCATCCTGGTAACCTTGATAGAGTATAATAACAATGGCATTACCTCTGAGGTCTTCCTCTATAATCTTAGGGTAAAACATCAAATAAATTACAATAGACTACTGTCCTGCAAAACATCCAACTGTAATCTTCAAAATGTGAAGGTCATCAAAAATAAGGAAATTCTGAGAAACTCACCCTTCCAAGAGAAATCAAAAGAAGCATGACAACTAAGTGCCAGGTAGTATCCTGGATGGGATTATAGAACAGAAAAAAAGAGACATTAAAGGAAAATGAATATAATTTGAATAAAATATTAACTTTAGTTAATAGAAATATATCAATAATATGTATTAATTATAATAATAATAATAATAATGTATCAATTATGACAAAAACATATTAATGTGAGATGTTCACAGTGGGAGACTGTGTCTTGGGTATATGGGAACCCTGTACTATTTTCACATTTCTGAAAATCAAAAACTATTTTAAAATGTAAAATGTATTACTTTAACAATTGGTTCATGAAAATGTCTGTGTATTAAAGGAAAAAAAGTCAGAACATAACAATTATACATGCAGTATGTAACCATATAAAAACAAAAATATGTGCATATTAGAAAAAACCAAAAAACAACAAAATTTTGATAATAGATGTGTTTAGCCACTATGGTGATTTTCTCCCTCCATTTATGTGTTCACCAATTTTCTTTAATGATGTGTATTGATTTTATAATAAAAAGAAAAATAAGATGATATTTTATGGATCAAAGAACTAAGACATGCATTTGTTCTAGATGCAAGAAAGTATAGCGCAGACACCTGTCAGTGTCCCTTTGATAAAGCATATTTAAAGGAATACACAACATTGGAAAAGTCATTACAATGAAATCAAAGCAAGAATAAAATCAAAGGGCAGTTATATTTGCAGCTAATGCCTATATTTAATGGTTACCTCATAGCACAATTTTCAGTTTCTATGATAATTTTAGACTTACATCAAAATTGTATTTGTGATTACCCCTCATAACATAAATTATAGCTATCTTGTAAGTATGTGTAAACTTATCCTGGGGAACTACATTCAGTGATAGCTGCTACAAATTTCTGAAGTAAAAACACTGTTTTTCTTTATATGTTCACATTATATTTGTATAGCATTTATGTATATATTATTATTTATTTTAAAATACATGTTCATATTCCTTATCTACTATTGCTTATATATTAGCATAGATGTGCATGGTAGCTGTAATTGAAACCCCTCTTCAATAGTAGTAGCCAATATAATGATAGTCTTCTGATTTATCCTATGTAACTGTGCTTCTTAGAAATGGTACATGAACAGCATAGGAAAAGATATCTTGCAAGTATACCATTTTTTACAACAGAAATTCACTATAAGCTATGGGATATTCATGATAAACTTTTTAAAAGTAAACCTTTTACATTTTAATTAGATATCCATGTAAAATATGCATGACTCTAATACTGTACCCTGAATAAATATAAGAAAGTAAATGTAAGTAATCAAACACCGCTTGTTGATTTTCAGTGAGCATAAATTCTTTTTAACTGCTAAAAAATGATTGATGACTAGGAAACATGAATAGTCAAGGCATGAATAAAATCATATTTAGGTACAATATTGAGTAAAAACTATCAAATTCATCTTTATTAATATTTTACATCTTTTTACAAAGTGAATATCCAAAATATCTCCACTAAGTTTACCCGCAAGCTTTAGAAGCTCATGTCTGTTTTAAAATTAATGTGTGATTATCTCCATTAAAACCACTTCAACATAATTATTTTAAATGTGATTTTTTTTTCCTGGCCAAATTCATTTTATCACCCAGTGTATTCCCTTAATAATGTAATAATGAGCATCATCCTTGCTGCAATCAACAAGACGGTGTGGTGTGCACTTTTTAATCAAAGATGTTGCAAATGAGAAAATTAGATATCAAGTAAGAAAATGGATTGTTTTCATCATAAAGCTAGCATCCACACTAATTAGACTGTGTATATACAACTCGCATCAAAGCATAGGAATGCATATCATAAAACTCAGCAGTAACCAGCTGACCTTTTAGTCTGTTTTTTCAGCAGTCCAACTATGACCTTTCCAGATTGCACCGCTGAATCTGCAGCATGCCACTGATTGCCAAATAAGTGCACGTAATGAGAGCAGCTACTGGGACGCCATAAACTGTTTCTCCAGCCAGGGATGACAACCTCTTAAAGGCATTGAAAGCTATAATGGAAACAATTCTGTTCACTTGTAGGAAGCAAGACTTGCTTGACGAGACTAATCAATTTTCTCATTTGATAGAAATTTTAATTGAAGACAACATCTTAAGGTGAAAATATTGTTCAACTAGCTGCTTCTCTTGCCATTCTGTCATATTAATTGGGATTGTCCTAATATTTTCATTGTTGAATTCACTTGACAGAATCACTAAATTACATTAAAGTTGCTTAAGCATGAATTTTGTGAGAGGCAATCTTTTAAAATTTGAGCAGTATGTAGCAAGCATGAAACTGATATATTAGAAGGATAATTTCACAATCCTCTAACAATGCAATATAATATCTACTTCCATCTACCAATGAGGTGTGAAATTTACCTCATACTCATAACAGTAATATGGGTAATTTGTTTTGAAGTAAATATTTACTCTGTAGATGCCATGGAATATTTGTTATTCATTTTCTAATATGTTTTCTTGTTGCCCATGAGAGGGAGTATGGTATTTCAGCTTCTATTATGCATGCTCACTTGTATAATCATCAGCATCCATCAGTCAAAAAATTATCAATGAATGGAGTTTCAAGAATGTTGAAAAGTAAAAGCAGTATTTTAAAAAAATAGCTTATATAACCTCTACCTTACCACTATTCCATTAATCCACTGGGCCACTATTTCTGAAAATGTAACCTTTCTCATGGGATCTTCTCCAAGTGCTGCTGCCTAATGCTTAAACTCATTTGGAAAAAAATGGGATAAAATTTCTCATTTTGAGGGTCTAGCACTTGGGTATGATGTGTTCTGTTGCTTACTTTCTACCCACACACTCAAGAGAGAAACTTGGGAGTCATGGGAGAGTCCAGTTTTGCTTTTATTAAGTCCTGAATCATTTACCTCAGAAATATTTTTCAAGTACTCCTTGCATATTCTATTTTACATCATGTTTTTTCCTAGATAGCCTTCACATTGCAATACCACCTTTTTCACACTGCCTGAAATTTTTACCTATAATGTAGCAACATTTTGGCAGGAGGCCATAGTGGAGATTGAACTCAGGGGTACTTGACCACTAAGCCACATCCCCAGCCCTATTTTGTGTTTTATGTAGAGACAGGGTCTCACTGAGTTGCTTAGAGCCTCGCTGTTGCTGAGGCTGGCTTTGAACTCACGATTCTCCTGTCTCAGCCTCCCTAAGTGCTGGGATTACAGGCTTGCGCCACCGTGCCCGGCTTGTAGCAACATTTTGGAAATTTATAATTGTTTCCATTGTACCTTTATTCTATAGTCTACTCTATCAAATATTTCAATATTTTGTTTGTTGGCAATTGAACAGAAAGCTTTCTCTTGCTTGACCTCATGCTTCCTCCATATCCTCTGATCTGATGATGAAATCATCCAAATAACCTACTCTAACTTTCAATATACCTCCTCCTCTCAAGGCAATCTACTTCGAGTCCTTGCCCTCCACTAAAGCAGATACTTTTCCTGTGTTTGAAGGCATCTGGTATTTTCCTCTACCATTGCCCTTATTACAGGGTGTTGTTTATTTCCCTCAACACTAATTTTCTTAAAATGAGGACTGTATCTCATGTCTTTGCATTTCTTTCTGCTTAGCATGTAACCTGACACATACTAGGTACTCATTAAATGTCCATGCACGATAGAAGGTGTTTCGGTTGCAGAATAACTTGTTTTGATCTATACACTTTGGTTAAAATATCATTTCAGAATGATCGCATAAACATTTCATAATTAATCATAAACATTTTCCAAATGGGTCAGGATTCTTAATTAGGCTCAGAATGGTCCACTTTTTTTGCTACCTCTGTAAAAAAAGTAATGAAATGAAAATACCCAAACACATGTCCGTTCTATCTAGCTGAGGTATCAGTGCTTCTGCTGCCCAGAGGCCTGATGTCCACCATAGAGGAACCAGGGGCCTCTATTACTGTGGTCCCTAAAATTTTTGTCTCCTCATCTCATCCTGATCATGCATTACCTGACTGTTGGAACATGACATTATGTGAATCAACGTGGGCTGAGAGGAGACTGGGAAATGTCCTTTCCCTTAATAGTCTCCATAGTATGGGTGTGCAAAACAGAAGATGAAGAGTGTTCAGTTAAACAACTTACAATATCTGTTCACTCTTATTTTTTTTCCTAATACAATATAAATACTTTACTACATACAGTTGTTTCCTCTGGGATCTCAGGTGCTAGAAGGAACAATGACAGAATTCCAAGAATGATAAAGTAATGTTCTTTATAATGTTTTCTGCAAGCCCATGTTGTGGCATCCATGGACAACTAAAAAACTTCATCTTCATCTACTTCTCAAACCTTTATCCCCTATTAGTCCATGCACAAGATTAGTTTATGTAAGTTGGTTGAATTCAAGAATACAATTGGGCATCAAATGAGCATTGTATCCCTAAGTTTCCAAAGCTTCTGAAAATCTTGGCTGAATGAGTAGGAATCACCTTCAGCATCATCTCAAGTCTGTGAAATTGATTTTAGTTCTGCGAAATCCAAAGGCAAACTGTCTCTTGAGACTCAGGCACTTATGAGAATCATTCATTTCTTCTCAAAACCTTGTGGTAAGATTTCACTGGGTGTAATGGTTAATTTGAATTGTCAACTTGATTGGATTAAGACACTGATGATTAAGAGACTTATGGGTGTGTCTATGAGGCTGTGTCTAGGAATGATTGGCATGTGGAATAGCCGACTGAAGTGGAGACCCTTCCTAAGTGTGGGCAGCACCGGACAGTAGGAGGATGACTTGGATAGAATAAAAGTTGGAAGAACAAGGAAGCAGCAGCAGATGCAAGCTCTATTCTTCCTGAAGGGGTTCTTGATTGATTGCTGCTGCGATTGTTGGAGGATATCAGACTCTCGCTCCTTCACTCTTCCAAAACGGACTCTGCTAGTGATTCTCCAGAAACCTTCAGTCTTGGACTAAGGTAGCACCATTGATTCATCTTGCTCTGGGGCTTCAGCACCCTCTTGGACTGTGAAGCTACTGTTCTTCCAGCTTTCCAGCCTACAGACAGCCATTGTGGACTATCCAGCTTCTGGTCTCATAAGCCAACCTGATAAATCTCCATTTTATAATTATACTTCCTGTTGATTCTGTTCATCTAGATAACGCTGACTAATACACTAGGGCTGCTCATGCTTGCGCATGCTTGCTGAGTTGCATGAAGTGAGCACTGCAGGAGCAGTTAGAAAGACACAGTGTCTCATTTCTGGATCTTTAGAATGTTTCTCATAATTCATTTTCCCCTGAGTATTAATGATATTTGTAAGAAACAGTGGCCTTTCCTGAATAAAAGAAGGTCACTTAGGCTTCCTGCTAACTTAGGAAGAGATTTCCACTTAGCCTGGGGTGGGTGCATGGAAGAAACAACACAATAAATTGTGCCGTTGCTTGGATTAGCCTGTGCCTCTTCTCATAGTTCTTTCTTATAGAAGATGGTTAAAACCACTGTAGGTGGATAGAAAAAGATGTGGTTAGGATTTTACTCCTTTGGCTGCATGGTGTCTCTTATTATGCATTATACTAATATATAGATATACAATATTATACATACAAGTATACATATGTGTGTGTGTGTGTGTGTTGAAGCTATCCTTGAAGAGGCATTAAGGTGGAAAAAATATGATAAACCAGCCAGAAAAGAATAGCATCAATTTGTTAGTGCACATTTGCAAGTGTATCCATACATATCATTTACACGCAGATTTCTTTTAGGAAGTTTAAGGATTATAATAGAATTTCTGTCTAAATGTGCCTTACCATAAATACTATTCAAATACCTGTGAGTTCAAATGACGATTTTCGTCTGTGGACTTCATTTGGCAATTAATCATATATAATCTGATATCACTCACATTGATGGTTGTTTTGAATTATTATTTAAATATTTTATTGATGCTTAATTTTTCACCTGTTTATCCTATTTTTGCAACCAGATTATTATCTCTAAGGACAGGGGCAGCACTGTTTGTTATTTGTATCTCCATACTACCTGATCCAATTATTTGGATTGGATGAGGACTCAATAAATGTTTACTAATTGGTCTTTTTTTTTTTTTCTTTCAGCTTTCATTGCTTCAGTGCTCTTAGACTGAATCATGGAACAGCAGAAAATGTTTTATCTTTTGAGTTGCCTTTGAGAATCTCCATCGTTTTCTTCTGCTTCTTCAATTGCCCTGCAAGATAACTGTTGCCTTGAGATTTTCTTTTTATGTGCATTGAAACATTAAAATGTATTATACTATATTATATCCATAAATGTTCCAGGCATAAATAGTCAAAATACCAAAATTTTAACATTGACTATTTATGCATGGAACATTTTTGGATTGTTTTAATTACTTGATACTAATTATTTTACACTTTTCTGCATTTTTCATATCTCCATGATTATTATGCATTAATTTTGAAACTATAAAAAGTATCTTATATTAATTTTTCAAAATAATAAATGATCATCCTAACTGTGCCAGTTGTTTTATAAAGACAACTTTATCAACTTAGTCTCTGCCCTTCATGGATATTAGTTTCATTTAACTTTGTACTTGTCTTTTGTGTAGGCTCAGTGATTATGCTTCCTTAAAGGTAGATACAGAATTTGACATTGTTGTGCAATAGACCACTTGGCTTCTTTTGACATTAACAATCTAATTAGATTGGATCGTTTTCTACCTCACTGAGAACATTCATAAAATCCTTTTCACTATCTAAGTGAGAGCTTTATTTAAATTAAAAGTCACTGTATAAAATCCCATGATTTATTCTGGTATAATTATATAAACTCACACTTACACATACACAAAAACACATACACACAGTGTCACCCACTGATTTAATAATGTTTATTTATTCTAGTGTTGCAAAAATAAAATAGCTTCTGGAGTAGTAAGAAAACACATTTTTAAAATTTTTTTTTAGATATTGCTAGACACAATACCTTTATTTTATTAATTTTTTTATGTGATGCTGAGGATTGCACCCAGTGCCTCACTTATTGCTAGGCAAACTCTCCACTACTGAGCTACAATCCCAGCCCAGAAAACACAATACTTGTTCTTTACCTTTTCACATTTCTTGCTTAAGTCTTTGCATAAGTTATAGAAGGAGGTTATTCTGAGTGTTCCCAGAACTCAAAATAGTGAAAGATGCACATAATGTTCATCTCTTGCCTTGAGAAGTTTAGTCTTGTTTGTGAAATATTTAGATAAAAGAGTCCAGTATGTATACAATAATATTTGGTATTATCAGCACAGATTATACAAGGTAGGAGCATACAAGAAGAGAAATCACAGAAAAGGCAAAACACAGGTGCAGAAAATTCTTCAAGGAGACAAGACAGATTTATTGCTGAAGGTTATTTAAACTTTAATTGTTTAGAGAGCAGGCAGGCTAGACAGCAATCTAGGACAGTTAATACATTCACTGTTTCACAAAATTCTATTGATTCTTTTATAGTACTTCTGCTCTTTTCTTCTACATGAGTGATGATTTACCTCTGACTTTGTTAAAAAAGATTCTTAATTATTTCTAGCAATTGACAAATATCTACAAATGTTTTTCTCTCCACCTCAACATATTTTTTATTAATTTTTAATTTACTATTTTTCTAATCTTATTAGGTTCAAAAGAAGAGAACTTTGCCTTTTGCAATGTTTGCATCTGGGATTTTAAATTTCATTGCTTTATCTTGAAACTTTTCTCTATCTAAGAGTTATCTGTCCTTGACTGAGCTTCTCTCTAGTACTTTTCTTTTCTATAACGCTATGATGACACCAGTGGCATTTTTCCATGTATGGAGAACAAACAAATATTGGTCAAGAGAGAAAAGATCAAAATGGAGTAACACTGGATCAGGGCACTTGAAAATAATGGAGAGGACAATGTTATTCAGATTTCTGACAGGACCTCAGCTAGGCTTTGAATTGGGTTGAACTGGGCTGCAGACATGCCTGCCCAGATGTGAGTTGATCTTTGAACTGGGCCAAATCACATTTTCTGGGAAACAAAATTTCCTGAACTTCTGCTGAACTTCTGTACAAGGATCGCTTCACTAAAACTACCCAAGCAATGAGACTGCATTTTCTTGCAAGATATCTTAACTTGAGCTAGCACCACTCCTAATTCCTGGCGAACAAATAGGTAATGTCTAGCTCCTTTCAGGTTTAAAGTTATAAATACAGCTGCCATTTTGTAAAATCTTATGGCACACTTTCAAAACTACTTGAACATGTGTTTTCCCAATTGTGATCTTAATTAATCCTAAATAAATATAATTTTCTTTGTGCTTAACTAAGTTTACTTTATTCTTCTATTTTAACTCTTCTACAAGACTGTTGGTTCCTTTAGGATCAGGGTTATATTTAACTTATCCATTTAATATCAATAAGCTGTATGTGATATCTCCTATTTATTTATTTATTTATTTATTTTTTTTTTTTAATTTTTTTTTTTAATATATTTTTAGTTGTAGATGGACACAATGTCTTTATTTTATTGCTTTGTATGTGGTGCTGAGGATCGAACCCAGGGCCTCACGCATGCGGGGCAAGCGCTCTTCCGCTGAGCTACAATCCCAGCCCCGATATCTCCTATTTAAATATTTAATTGCATGAAAACATGTGTACTTTATTTTGGTTTTTTTCTGTTAATTGCAATTTGTATAATTCTGCATATGTAATTATTTCTATTACAATTTGCTCAGGATTGAAAAGAAGTGACCATGAAAGAATTTAAATTCATGCTTTAACCTAAATCTATAGCCTATTTTTACATCACTATATGGATTTCTTCATGTCTCTGATATTTACTCTCAGCCCTTATATTTGTTGAGCAACAAATTGCTCATTTCAATATCTCTACCTTATTTATTTATAGTTCTCAAAGATAGATAATATCAAATCTATATGTATAGAATATAGAATCTTCATACATTGACCTCTTGTGTGAGATTTTATTATTTATTTTGGGTAACTGGGAAGGGATTGGAAGAAATTTGGAGAATAGCTAAGGTTGATATTCAGTCTGTTTTTGGTTGAACTTGGTGAACTTTATGTCTCTTATCATGGAGTATAAATCAAAAATAGAATAATTTTAGGAGAGAACTCACAAGACATTGGATACAGGCGAAGAAGATAAGGGTCGTATTGACAATGTATGGCAAGATCTGAAAAGTCAGCCCCTTTTCCTATCCATTTCCTAACTTCCTAAGAGTAGTTTCTTTTTTTGGGAGGCAGGTACTGGGGATTGAACTCAGAGGCACTCGACCACTGAGCCACATCCCCAGCCCTATTTTGTGTTTTATGTAGAGACAGAGTCTCACTGAGTTGCTTAGCACCTCCCTGTTGCTAAGGCTGGCTTTGAACTCGCAATTCTCTTGTTTTAGCCTCCCAAAGTGCAGGGGTTATAGACGTGCACCACCGTGCCTGGCTAGGGTACTTTCTTTGGGGGTATCAGGAAGCAAAGCCTGGCAAGAACAGGTTTTGAAGAGCAGGCTGTGCCTTGCTGAGTTACTCTGTGAGGTATGGAACAGTAGATGGCCATGAATTACTCCATTTTGAGTTTAAATGCTGAAGTAGAATGACTCTACACTTTGTACAAGTAAACAACCACCATATGCCAAGCACAATCCAGCACAAACTGATAATTTAATTGTGCTAATAAAAATGACCATCTGTGAATTAATCAGAAGCACGTGGATGCATGAGTATATTAAACTTATATTAGAAAAAGGAGGTCCATGAGCTGACCAATGACTCAATCACGTCCCTCAACCAAGGCCCATAAAAGGAGCAACATCTCTAGACTGAATGTGGTGGCACCCTGATTTCATCATCTGGTGGCTCTTCAGGAGCCTTGCCTAAGAAAATCACCACAGAGAAAAACCTTTGAATCTCCCTCCTCAGGGTTCCACAGACTGTTAGGACCCACTCCAAGCTGACATTGAAACTGTCATCCATCTGGACCCTGGCCTGGAATAAATTCCTGCACTTTGACAGCTTTGTGCCCTGAACAAGTTCTTTTGCTCCTTGCTAATCCATGATTTCATCTCATGATCTCCAAGTACTCTTTGCTTTTGTATTTGTTTCTTGTCTTTGCTCTCAGTTCAGTCTTTAAACCTCTGTATCTTCTTTAACTTTCTTAGCCTTTCTGTAACGTGTGTATTTGTTTGAAGTGTATATATAAGTATATACACACACACATACATATATAGTATATACATGTTTATATTATATATGTATGTGTATATATGTATAATATATAATACAATATGTTAATAATGTAATTATAATTATATAATGAATAATTATAATATGTAATATAATGTAATACATAATATGTACATATATACAGATTATATACATATATATGTAAATATATACATATATGTGTACATTTATTTGTGTGACATATGATGTGTAACTTAAGTGTTACAGATATTAGTAGTTAAGATTGGATTAAAATAACCTGTGATTGCCAGGCCTATATGGCTATCAGGTGACCCATGAACTGCCACCAATGGAAGCTGGGCAGTCTGTGAATTTATTGTTATTCAAAAAATTCTGATTTTGTGCAAAGACACAACCATGTTTTTTCTATGTCATTGGCATAGCTTGTTTGTGACACAAGTCTGTTCTTATTGTGACTTGATTGTGATCTTGAAGCTCAATTCTTGAGAACTGAATTTAGAGAAGCACAGTTTAGAGAGGTTAAAAATAATTTAAACAGGAATATTTTGTCCCCTCATATGTCCTGGATTAAGTTACAGAAAGTGCAATTCATACATTCTCCATTTTAAAAAAAATTTTTGTAGTTGTAGATGAACAGTATGCCTTTATTTTATTTGTTTACTTTTGTATGCGGTGCTAAGGATTGAACCCAGTGCCTCACACATGCCAGGCAAGTGCTCTGTCAGTAAGCCCCAGTCACAGCCCCACATTCTCCATTCTTTTCCCTTCTCCATTTTCTAGCATACTCACACATTTTGGACTGTCTACCAAACAGCCTCTAAAAATTCTCCCACCAGGGATGGGTGGGGGGTGTGGTTAGCTTACTAGTAGAACTCTTACCTGGCATGCACATGGTCCTGGATTTGATCCCCAACACTATAAACAGAAGCAAACCCCAAAACAAAACAATCCTCTCTAGTACTTTTCTCCTTTGCTTCAACTCTCTGCCTATCTCTAGACATTACACTCTGCTCTTTTCATGCAGATTGATTTAATCTACCCTTGACTGAGACTTTCTCTAATCCTTATCATGGGTTTCCTCTACTCACTGATTCTGCCTGAAAAAAATCTTCCTTGGCATTGAGATGCAGACCAATGTGTCTCCTGAGAGGGTAATGGTGATGGGTGAGAAGGAGTAGCTGATTAAACCGGAAATGCTTGCTGTCCCTGTGGCCAGAAGAAATAGTCTGTGTTTTATATCATCAGTCTAGGAAAAGCAAGAATAGTGATGAAACATCCCCAAAGACTTGTAAACTGTATATATGGAAAAATGAGGCTAAGGCTAGAATGAGGCATCATATTGATGTTTGCTGCTCACTGTAGATATGTTGGTGTATAGTGATAACTGAGACCAGAGGTCTATATTAGGTGGGCCACTCAGGGAGTATTGCCTGAAGTTTCAATTTATAAAAAGCATGAAATATCAATGAAATGAATTAGAAATGGTACCAGTTTGCATAACCACATGCAATTTCTTATATCATTGTTGAAATGTAGAATGGTCCTTTTCTTCCTGTAGTACATAATGCCCTTCAGTAGAATTTTAAAAAACAAAATGTTTCTGGCTGGTCATACTTTACTATATAGTTGTTGAACCGATACTTAAAAGAACATCAGTTTGAAGGAACTCTAAATTACCTTCCAGCCTGAGGTGCTTAGATCACTCTCTAGTCCTTCTGGAAACTCTATTTTAGTTCCAGAAATAAATAGAGCAATTTTGGTTGAGACACTCAGGGCATAAGGACAGAGGTCCCCTGAAACAAGTAGTAAAACTATCTCACTAGCAGAATTTGAGGTTTAATTGATAGAAGTCAAACATACAGAACATAGAGATAAAGGAAAAAAGATACTAGATGAACAGATTAAATTACTATTTAAAAAGTAAAATTAAAGACACATTAATGTGTCTCTTGAGACAGTGATGGTGATGGGTGAGAAGGGGTAACATAATTAATTAGAATCATGCATCTGGGAATTTTTAAATAAAAAAATAATAGAGATTGATTACTTCCTCTCCCACTCCATTGTGTTTCTTAGAAAAGCAATAAAGATAAGGAAACTCAAGGTCATTAGCTATATGCACCTTTGTAGAGCGTTCTTTATGAACAAATACATTATTGCTCATTTGGTTTCTTTTTGTCTTATTTATAAATTTTATTTTTAATAAAGGAATATATGCCCATTGTTCAAAAACTCAAATGACACTGTAAGGCTTGTAACAGACTCAGCATCTCCTAGTCACATCTTTTCATTCCCTGGAGGACTTTTGAGATTTTTAATTACATGCTTATATTGGTTCCTGATTATTTTCAGGTCTTGACATTGTTATGGATTTGCTATTATTAGAACTGATGATTCCCCCCACCTAGGCCAGTTCTTCCACACACACTCTTCATTTCCTGCATTCTCCCAATATGGTTATGTGGATTAGTTTAGATCAATATAAGGTTACTACATTATTTTGATTTTGTAAATATTGTTCACAATCGACCCACATAAAATAAAATGATTGCCTTTTTTCTTGCCATGTTTTATTTTTTCCTGTTTTTACTATTTGTTATACATGTTTGTGTGCTTGATATTCTGTGTCCATTACTAGTTTATACCTCTACTTTCACATAGAACTGCAAAACTCCTCTTGAACTATCAGACAGTTAAAAATGGTATCATTCCCTTCCAAATTTTTTCTCAGCAATTATGGCAGAAAGATTACATTAATTGGATCAAGTTTCCACATCTATCCCCTTTGATTGTACTCTCTCACACTGACTCTGGGCTTGGCCATAGAATTTGTACGGGCCAGGAGGAGGACAGTCAACTTGATACCAGAAACAGCTTGCATAAGTGCTTGTGCATTTCTTCTTCCATTCATTGGAAGATCTGTGTGGTCCCTACAAGATGATAATAGTTGTCAGACCCCAGTTTACAACCCACTGACTGCATGCATGAGCAAGTCTAACCAAGTTTCCTAGATGTACAGAACTGCTCAGTTGGTGCATAACCATGTAAGTAGCAATATATGTATCTTTTAAAGCCATTAAGGTGCAAAGTGGCTTTACTCAACCATATTTAATCAGGTGTAGTGATATTCCTTCTGGTGCATTCAGTTTTGCTTCAGTCTTGACTAGTGACCCTTAACCGGCTATAGGGATGTTATCGCTATTGCCCTGGGATGTCCTTTTACCATCTTGAAAATTCCCTTTGCCTGTCTTCTACTTGCAAAATGCTTTTGTCTGGGTCCCTTATTTTGTGTTTTTGGTTCCTTCTTCATTTTAATTAGAGCTCATCCTTCAGGACAATCTTAAGAAAATTGCTTTATATTGACATGGATGCCAATTTCATGAGACTTAGTAAATTTGAAAATACTGTTTTTTTTCTCATTTATATATGGTCTGTAGTTTTATCAAGCAAAATGTTACAGATTAAAAATGATTACTAAGAATCTTCAAGATTCTTCTTCTACTTTCAAAGTCATTGTGAAGGGATATGAAGACGCTCAACCAGTCAATATATATATATGTGTGTGCATATATATATATATGTCTGTGTGTGTGTGTGTATACATATATATACATATACACACATATATATACACAAATATATATACACACACACACACACACAACACACACACATATATATATATATTTACCCTTTTTGAAGACTTTTTAGCTCTTATTTTTATTTAAAATTTCAGAAATTTCATGACATATACTTTGGTATAAGTTTTATTTAATTTATTATGTGAAGCATTGCATTATGGTTTAGATGTGAAGTGTCTCCCAAAATGTCATGTGTGAGACAATGCAAGAAAGTTTAGAGGTGAAATGATTGGGTTATGAGAGCCTTAACTTAATTAGTGTATTAATCCCCTGAGAGGGATTAACTGGGTGGTAATTACCACATTAACTGGGTGGTGGGGTGTGGCAGGAGGAGAGGGATCATTGTGTGTGTGGGGGTGTGCTTTTGGGGTTTATATTTTGTCCTTGGTGAGGAGAGAGTCTCTCTCTCTTCTTCCTGACCCACTTTCCTCCACTATGATGTTCTGCTATACCTTAGGCCTTGAGAAATGGAGTCTGCCATTTATGGACTGAGACCTCAGAAACCATGAGCCCTAAATATACTTTTCCTCCTCTAAAATTGTTCTTGTTATATCTTTTGGTCACAGCAATGAAAAACTGACTAATATACACTGGGTGCCACTATTCAAAAGATGATGATTTTCAAAACCCCCCCTTTTTTTTACATTACTTCTTTAATAATTTTTTTCCTCTGTTTTTTCCTCTAGAACTCCGAGTTTTAACATTAGACCTTCTGGATTTTTTCTTTATTTTCCTTCTATTTTCTATTTTTTATTTCATTTTCTGGGAGAATTTTCAACTTTACATTATGATTTCTCCACT
Organism: Xerus rutilus; assembly: GCA_028644305.1. Lineage (NCBI taxonomy): Eukaryota > Metazoa > Chordata > Mammalia > Rodentia > Sciuridae > Xerus > Xerus rutilus. The sequence continues at coordinate 37,674,091 of CM053412.1, forward strand.
GGATCTAAAGTTATTTCTGCCATACTACATTTACTATCTATGGGTTTTTTCTTATTTTCTGAATATTTCTTTTTAAAACACTCTGCTCTTAATAGATACTTCACTCCTAGCTCTCTGAGGATACTGACAAGTCTTTAAAATGTTTTTCTCCTTCCACTGTTTTCTTTCTCACAGTTTCCTTCATTTCTTTATATTTTCTGAAGCGTCTGTATTTCATGCTGGAGGCATTCCTTGATTTTTTGATGCTCCTTGGGTATTCATTCATATTAGACTCACACACGAGGAAACAGATGGAAAACTGAAAATACAAGTAGATCTGGCTCATGTACCTCTTTCCTGAAGAGTGGCAGGGTCAGGACTAGACTGACTGCCTGTAGGTCTTACAGTTCTTTATACCTAATTACCATTTTTCCCTAGTTGGTTATTCTCCAAGAGACAACTCCTATAATTTTGTGATTGGAAGTTATAAATCAGTAAGGTAGTACTTTGTGACAAGAAGAGTAGACTTGAGACGCTCAGAACTTAATATCCATACTTTCATGGATCCCTCTGTGTTTGGTAGATTCCCACATCCTCTGGTTCTGCCTCACCGCCACTCCTAGCTCTGGCTTATGTCATAGACTTCATGTTTTTTCTTGTGAATCTCCACAATGAAAAATTCAGCCAGATGCAAAAAAAGAGATCATTTTGTGGTGTAAGAGTCACAAAAGAAGTTTTGGTTTTTTCTTTTCTTTTCTTTTTATGTACTAGGGATTGAATCTAGGAGTGTTCTACCTCTGAGCTATATCCTCAGCCCTTTTTATTTTGTTTTGACACCAAGTCTTAGTTATCCATGTTGGCTTTGCATTTGTGATCTTCTTACCTCAGCTTCCTAAGTAGTTGAGATTGTCGGTGTGTATAATGGAGTCTGTCTCAAGAAAATAATCTTGTGTATAACTGCTCCTTATAATTATGCACCATCTTACCACTATCATTAGAGTTTTATCCTTGGTCTCACTCCTGCTTCAAGTCTCTAGGCTGTCTATGGTTCCATGTAGGTTATCAAACTGATTTTCATTGGTCCTCTTCCTCCTGCAATATCCTCCAACCTGCCCTGTTAGTCCTCATTGCTGTTCATCTGCTTTTTAACAAAAATACAGATGATATTCTACACTTTCTATTACCCTTTTCCCTTTCATTGTTCCTCTGAGTCTATATTATTATTTTTAAATTTTTGATATTATTTTTGTAGAGTTTGTGGAAGGTGTGCGTCACGTTGATGATTTTTATACCTCAAAGTATAAAAATATGCAATTATGTTATAACCCACATTACTATAGCTAAATAAAGTCAAACAAAAATATTTTAAATATTTCTTTAAATTAGCACAGACCTTAGGAATAGTAATAATTATTCATTTGAAAGTACAGAAAATATATTACTTTAAATGTTTTTGATTCATAGGAGAATAAAATTAGATAACTATTTCATGCGTCCTTGAAAAGATATATATGTATTTAAGATGGATTAAGATGGATTAATTCTAGGAAAACAAATGTAGAAAATGCTTACCTGTTAAAGTCAAATTTGCCCTCTACAAAGACAATAGGTTAGCTTGGTCTGCAGGTATTATTTCCTAACAAATTTGGAAGTAGTGACTATTTTAACCTACTATTATCTCTGTAAATAATGTTTTATCAGAATCTAAATTAATGAGGTAAGGCTTGGTGATATGCTCATTAAAATTCTTAAAATAGAACGAGTGATAAATGTGGAGTCAGAATTTCTAGGTGAGAGGAGAACCTGTAAAGCTAACAGGGATCAATGCACAATTGCAGCACCATGACACTGCATATTCATTTAATGAAACTCTTATCTGCTAATTAGTACCTTTCCTTGGATTAAGATTATTTTACATTCAGTGAAAAGCCTTGGATGATATTGACCTTTGTTTATAATTATTTGTCATTTGCTTAATTTCTTGAGAGACCTGACAGGAACACTCCAACTTCCAAAACTATGAAGAGGTTCTGTTATAAATTTAAAAATAATGGGAACTATCTTCTTCATGAAAATTTACTGTGAAGGATTATCTTAAAAGACACATTAATTCTTCTGGAAGATTTCAGTAAAGTAACATTGGTGCCAATGAATTTTGTTCTGCAATTCTGACTTTTGAAAGTTCTCTGAATTTATTAAAAAGACACTTGAAATATATTTCTTCTGAATTCCATATATGCTGAGCAGGCAGGTGGTGTGAAGTTACCTATGCAGCCAGGCTTACCCAAGCTTGGATATCAATCTATATGTTAAGTGTATGACCTTAGGAGAATCAATCACTGAGAATCTGTATATTCATCAGTTGAATGGGGACGGTGCCACTCACTTCCTAAAGAACAGAATCTGCATGCATTAATGGGACAGTTGTACACATAAAGCACAGTGCTGAGCATAATGCAGATAATCACTGTTGGTTTTCTTTCCTCAAAGAAACATAAAAAACAATGTTTCTGACAATATGACTTTTTAAAGCAGAAGTTTTAATTGATCTAAATCACAAGTTCACATAAAACAATTTGTAAAGAATTCAGTTCTTGATTCTACTTTTCTTCTGGAGACTAGGAAGATGTTTTCCTGTAATTAGTATTTAAATAAATTATTCTCATCATTTAGTAGAGGAAATGGATATATGTCAGAATCCACTGGGGAGCATTTTCAACTTTATCTTTGACATTCTCAGCACAGGAGATTCTGACGTATCAATATTTCCAGTCAAAATGTCACTGCTTCCAACCTATGAAGGAAAGTTCTGAAGACTAATCCTTTAAGACTTTTTGAAATCACATGTCAAGAATGTAAAGCACTTTGGAACCATATTTGTTTTCAATTATTTTTGGTTACTGACAGTCTTTTCCACTAATTTCATGATTTGTGACATTATGTACTGTCAGAAGTAAGAACTCATGTATTTATTGTGTGTATTCCAGTGCCCTAAAATCTGCAAATTTTAAACAGACATACTGCAGAAAATATTAAAACTTTTTTCAAACAGTGTTACAATAAATGAAAAAACCATGTCTGTTCATGATGTTGAGATGTCAGTGTTAAATTCACTTCCTTTAGTCAATGTGTAAATCACAGAATTTCTGAATTAGAGTAATTTATTTTTCCAGCTGCTGCTACTAATACTAGTAGTAGTAATAATGAAAAATATTTATTGAATCATAACTAAGTATTTAAACCATACAGTACTGTGTTAAATAACTTTACCTGTATAGTTTACTCTAATCCTCCTAAACATTTGAGGATTCTTCTTTGGAGTGATCCAGTACTGTAATTCATTGGATCCATAAATTATTCCATTAACCCCACAGCTATCCTCTGATTTGGTTAGAATATATATATTCAAAATGAATGGCCAAAGCTATGTTACCCTAAAATTTTTATTTGTTGGTCCTGGTTCCACCTCCCTCAACTATAAAGAATATATCATAATAGTCATTGAAGTATCTTCAATATTTGAGAATAATTTTATGTCTTATTATCCAGATTAATTCTTTTACTTTTTATTTTTTTGGTACAGGGGAATGAACTCAGGCACACTTGGCCACTAAGCCACACCCCAATCTTATTTTGTATTTTATTTAGAGACAGGGTCTCACTGAGTTGCTTCATGCCCTGCTTTTGCTGAGGCTGGCTTTGAATTCACGATCCTCCTGCTTCAACTGCTGGGCTACTGGGATTACAGGCATGTGCTACTACACCTGGCCAGATTAATATTTTATTTCTTCTGAAGTAACAAGATTGTGACTTCCCTTTTCACTTTGGTATTTCCCCTCTTGGTGTTCTAAGTTTTCTTTGTTTTATTCTTATGGATGTTTCTTGGAATTGGACCCGACATTTTTCTACTCAGAAGCCAAGTATTTTCACCTCTTTTAGGTAGATGTTAGCTCAGCTTTCCAATCTAATGCCCTGTTAGTGTTTTTAGTCTCTGAACCACACAACTATTAGAGATTGTGTCATCTATATTGTCTTTCATTATCTCATGTTTTGCTAAAAATTTTAAGTGAAAAGTGTGTATAGCTATACATTTATAACATTAGCATTTCTAACATATATAGTTAATCTCCATTTATATGAACTTTTAGTCAGTTTTATCATTGCTGTGACTGAAATACCTGACAAAAGCAACAGAGAGAAGGAAAAGTTTATTCTGGGTCATGGTTTCAGAGTTTCAGTCCATGATTAGCCTACTCCATAGCTTTGGACCCAAGGTAGAGCAAAACATTATGGCATAAGGGCATGGAAGAGGAAAGCGTCTCAGGACATGGCAACCAGGAAGGAGAGAGAGAGTGCACTGCTCACCAGGGACAAAATATAAACTCCAAAATACAGGGACAAAATACATACTCCCAGTGACCTAATTTCCCAGCCACACCCTACTTGCCCAGAGTTATTTCTAATTAATCCATATTAGTGGATTGATCCACTGATAGGTTGCACCTCTCATAATCTATTAATTCCACCTCTGAAAATTCTTGAATTGTCTCACACATGAGCTTTTGAGGGATGCCATATATCCAAAACATAACAAATTTATAGAACTGATGAATGTTACATTCAATTTGAATTTTTATATATTTGTTTTCTGTGGTACTAAGGTTTGAACTCAGAGCCTTATACATACTAGGAAAGCACTTTGTCACTTTAAGCTTTATTAATATTTACTTTGGATAATGTAGGGAGATTAGAAAGTTGTGCCATCACTGATGTTTTCTGACTTCAACATCTAGCAATTACACTACTGGTTGTAGTGTAACTAAAAATATGCCAAAATAAATGATAAACATAGCCATGTACATTTGAAAATCAACATTCTGTTTAATTTTATGTATATGAGTAAAGTGAAATGATATTCTAATCCAATTCTGTAGAATACATTTTAATCCAATGTATCTAAATATATATGCAGCACATAAATTAATTTTTAATTTTAAAGAATGATCATGAGGATACTTGTTGCAAGTCTCTGTATGTAGGTAACAGATTAAGTTGGCAAAGGAGCATTTGCATGGCTATGTGGAAACTGATGCAGAAACTATTTAAAAATAATGTTTCCTGGGCTTTAGATGCTTTCATCATTTTTATCTCTGAACAATTTCCAGGGGTTATTATAAAAGAAGATAAAGAGCCAACCAAATACTTGTTTCCTTTGTAGGACAGTCAAATAACTACAAAGAAAATATTCTATAAAGCCTTTATTTTTGGCATATAAAATTATATATTTCAGACAGAATTAGACATTTAAATTTGATCTTTAACCTCAAAATCTCTTCCATTGTTGAAAAAAATGGATTTCCTAAAAAGAAAACGTGACCCTGGCATTTGTTTTTCCTTTATTTATTCCAAGTATCCTTATTGGTTGTATGAAAATGTATTTATATTGTAAGTGAAATACTTTCTTCCCTAATAAATGTATTTCCTTTGGAACAGATCTGCTTTTATATTCTTCCTGTCAAGACTGCATACTAACTTCAAAATGAAGTCCTTTCAGTATATTTTTTTCTGCTTTGTATAACACTGAATTTCCTCTGTGTTTCATGATTACTTCTTGATGTATAGGTAACATTTGGTCAGTGGTTTTTCTATTATAATGTTGAAATTGTTAAAAATATCACTATATGTAAGCCAAAATGCAAACTGATGGAAAACATCCCAGAGTTGTTCAAATCCCATTGCTTTTCTTTCTTATATTTTATTTTTACTTTAGTTTCCAACCTTGCCATTTTGTATTTATGCCTTAGAATTCTCCTTCAGATTCTCTAGGTAATATGAGAACCAATTCCTTTGAAATTAGGAACTCTTTAAATGTCTTTTTGTTAGTTGTCTCAATGCTGTTTTTTTCTATTATTGTAGATCAGAGACCAAGGGAAATACCTAAAAATTTAGCAAGCATGAAAAAGAGGCTAGAGATGGTGTCCATTTCAGAATTTTGAAGACATGTCATTAGCATACATTATTTTACTCCTTTATGTATTATCTTTACCTTCATCTTTCTGTTTTGGATAAGTTATTTCATCTATTTTTTGCTATTGATCAGCTATGAAAGAAGGGATTTGTTGGAAGAAATGAAGAACAGCCCTGTCACTGAGCAACCAACCCTGTTTTGATGCTCTCCAATTCCATTTACCTCTTTTAACTTTGTTCTTTCTAAAACCCTTCCTTCTGCCATTACCTTGGGTTCCAGGAACAAGAGGTTTGGTTGATAAGCATATTTATGACAAGGGACTAAACTACTCCCAGGTGACAATGGGCCTCACAGAGCAGACCACCCCAGGATAGGACTGCCTCCTAAGCGAGAGCAATTATTGTCCATAAGAGAACTGAGGCTGCCTCTCTAAGTAGGAGCAATAATCTCAGGATGGGAACTGGATTGCTCCCTCAGGCAATGATGACCTTCATAGAGCTTTGCAGACCTAGTTTTGAGATAACATTTAGCCCTGCCATGGCCTGAGCAAATATGACTTACTCTGCCAACTGTTCAAGCTCCCAGTCCCTGTCTTTGTTCCCCTTTTCTATAGAACCTCAAAATTTCTCTCAGGGCAGGGGCTGTAGCTCAGTGGTAGAGCGCTTGCCTAGCATGCGTGAGGCACTGGGTTTGAGCCTCAGAACCACATACAAATAATAAATGAATAAAATAAAAATCCATCAATAACTAAAAATATATTTTAATAAAATTTCTCTCAGCCCCTTGAAGATAGATTATTGGTCATTGTTCTTCCTGGCATAGTCACTCTGATTAAAAGTTCCTTTTCTGCCTCTTACTACTACTACTCATCTCTTTGATTGACACATTGGGACAGATGGCCAAGCCCAGTCCATTGGGACCTCTGGGTCTGAGGTCTTTGTTCAACAACTATGGTTTATCAGAAGTAATTTTGAACATTATACCAGGAAGAAAGTCAGAAAAGATATTTTTACTTTAATGCTCTGTCTCTCCTCACTTCAAGTGGTCATGTGAACATTATAGGAGATTATGAAAGAATTAAAACACTTTTTATTCGTTCATTAACTCATTTATTTACTCAGTAAATATTTACTGAACATGCTTACCATGGTAAGTATGTATGGTAAGTATCAAGTATTACAATCAGGGAAAGCAGATAAATAATATGTACATCCTAAAAAGAATATCCTAAAGAATTTGAGAGTATTCAAATACAAAGAAATGATCTTAAAACTTTGTGGTAAATACAGTGATAAATATTTATTAAATATTTATAAGGACACTAAACATAACTACCTAACCCATCTTTAGAAAACCAGAGAAAAATCTCAAGATATAAAGTTTCATAGTGGACTCTTCTGTGTTAATTGGTAATTGGAAAAAGGGAATAAGTCAGGAATTTTAGGCCAGGACAGCAACCTAAACCAAAAGCTTTAAAATATAAAACAGCTTTGGATATTTCAGCAACTTTGAGTCTTACAACGTTATCACATCACAGATGTCAGAGAATGAGGGAAAATGAGGCTAAACTGGTGGCCAAATATTCAGAAAACGAACAACTTCACATGTGACTTTCAAAATTTCAGAATTCACCCATACAGATAAAAACTAATTTAAATTTGTTAATTTGCCACAAAAGATAGGCAACTTTACCTTTTATATGGATGAGAGCTTTTAGATAAATTGGAATGTAAGGAGAACATCTAGGTTCTTCACCAATTATCTATAGTGAGTTTGGGGGGACTGAACTGTGTCATGTTAAAGTTAAATTTATTGAGTACTTCCTTCATATCAGGCAATAGCCTAACTCCTAAAAATAAAAAGTTAAGAAAATCAAACACATGCGCTGCTGTCATGACTCTTATGGAATAGTGAGGGAGGATTTTTACAGAGTAATCACATAAATCAGGAGGTGGCAAAGTAGGGTTCTTAGACCAAGTCAGTCCTGCAGTTTTGCTATATTTTAATTGTGTCCTTCGACAAGGAGGTGTTGAAGTCCTCATTCCTAGTACCTCAGTGTGTGACCTCATTTAGATATAGGGCCTTTATAGAGGTAATCAAATTAAAAAGAGTCAATTAGGGTATGCCCTAACCCAATATAACTGGTGCCCTTATAAAAAAGGGGAAATTTAAACAGAAAAACAGACAAGCACAGAGGGAAAAACACAGGCAAGAAAAGGGAAACAGTGGGACATGACAGGAGAGATGGTTCTAGACTGCAAAGAATGTTGATGACAGCTGATAAACACCAGAAACTAGAAGAAGCAAGGAATGATTCTCCACCAGGCCTCTCAGAAAGAGCATGACCCTACTGATTTTGAACTTCTTGCTTCCATAATTGTGTGGTAATAAATTTTTGTTGTTTTCAGAAACTAGTTTCTGATACTTAGTTAAAGCAGCTCTAGAAAACTACTAGACACTTATTTTTGCAAAAAAAGTTTTTATTAGGACACAGTCACATGCATTTTTTTATATTTTGTTTTGTCTGCTCATTATCTCTTAAGTAATTGTAATTGCAAAGGGAGTTGAAGTGAGAATATTGAGATAGCAAAGGTATTATTGGAAAGATTCAAAGTATTATTGAGTGTTAAATATTGAAAGAGGTAGAGGAAGAATTTCAAGTATAGGGAATAACTTCTGTATCTTAGCCAGAATTACTCCTTGAAAGAAAACCTGAGGACAACACTTGGATGCAGGTATTTTATTTAGGAAATGATTCTAGGAAGCAGAAGTGAGCGGTTGAGGAAGTGAAACAAAGAGGTAGAAAAATACATTGCAAATATATGTCATTCTGTTGATTTTGATAGAGGCAACTAGTATGTGATGCTCCCATAACCTTCTGAAATACAACTCAGAATTTTCCCCTAGTCTTCAAAGACTGGCATCAGAGAAAGTACTCAACAGAAATTGAGAGATACTGGACAAGGCTAGATTCTATCAGACACTCCTGTGGCAACGGATCAAGATATGCTGATCTGGCCATTTTGGTGGACCATAAGAAATGAAGTGATGCATAGCCGGGCGCGATGGTGCACGCCTGTGATCCCATCACTTTGGGAGGCTGAGACAGGAGAATCGTGAGTTCAAAACTAGCCTCAGCAATGGCAAGGTGCTAAGCAACTCAGTGAGACCCTGTCTCTAAATAAAACACAAAGAAATAAGGCTGAGGATGGGGCTCAGGGGTCGAGTGCCCCTGAGTTCAATCCCTAGTACAAAAAAAAAAAAGAATGAAGTGATGCATAAGAGGTGCCTGACACAATGTGTTGAATGGGAAGTACTTGGATTCTATTTGGAGTGGACATGATACAAATGATGTGTTGTGAGAAAGGTAGAAAGACTATAATACAGAAGGTAAGGTGGGTGGAAGGACCAAATGTGGCTAGAGGCAAAGTGAGACTGAAGAGTAAGGTAGAAGCCAAAGAACATCAACTTTGGTCATTATATCTAGAACTTTGTTCTTAACAGTAAGACCAATATCAAGCCATCAGAGGGTTATAAATAAAAGTAAAAACCTGAAAAAAGTTGGATTTTGGAGAGTTATCATTTGTTTCATATATCTTGGACTTCAGGTAACCCTGGCAGCCCACTAAGAAAAATGGATTGGAAAAAGGAAAGTGTCAACAGAATAAAAAATTTACAAAGTTATCCAAATGGTCTGGTTGAAGGAGGATGGTAGCCTGGTCGATTTACAGGGATGGAGATGGACAGAAATAGATTCAAGAGAAACTTAGTATGTAGCAGGAAAAATGATGGTGTTGTGGTCACGAATTAGATTTTGGGGAAGTTGTAGTAAAGAAGAATGTGTCAAGAATGATGCATAAGCATTTATCTTGTGGAAGTAGATAAATATTGCTGCCAGTCGTTGACAAGGAGACTATAAGAAGAACCAGATTTAATATAGAAACTTGAGATACCTTGAAGATAGCTAAATTATGATGTCAACTAGGTGGGTAGACATACAAATCTGGTGCTCAGAAGAATAGAATGAATTTAAAAGAGAAATTTAAAAAATTTCAGTATAAATAAAGTTATTAAAGCTGTATATGAAGCTGAAATTTACTGGAGTCCAGAATGAGAACAGAAGGCAGCCTAGGACAATCAGGGTTTGGATGTGAGATGTCCCCCAAAAGCTCATGTGTGAGACAATGTAAGAAGGTTGAGAGGAGAAATGACTAGGTTATGAAAGCCTTAACACAATCAATACATTGATCCCTGAAAGGGATTGACTGAGTGGTAACTGCAAGCAGGTAGGTTATGGTGGAGGAGATGGGCATTGGGGGCATGCCTTTGGATGAGCGAAATTTCTCTTCCTCTCCCTTGCTCCTTGCTGATCATCATGTGAGCTGCTTTCCTCTACTACACTCTTCTGCCATAATGTTCTGCCTCACCTCAAGCCTCCAGAAAAGGAGCCTGCTGTCTATGGATTGAGAGCTCTGAAATAATAAGCCCCTAAATAAATGTTTCCTCTATGTTTATTCTGGTCAGGTCTTTTAGTCACAGCAACAAAAAAGCTAAGTAAAACAGACAATTCTTGAGAAATGATGATATTTTTGACCAAGTAGGGAAGGGAATGTTACAACATAAACATAGAAGAGGAAGACAAAAAAGGCATGGACAATGAACACAGATTCAAGAAATATTTATGAGGTGAGAGCAATAAATATAGAAATTGATTAAAATTAGGATGAACTAGAGAGGAAGGGTGTGAATAGGTAAATGATGGCTAAGATGGAAAGAGATTGCAATTTGAAAATTGGGGATTTGAGGCAACTATGAGACATTTAGGCACATGTGTCTAGACATGCTTTTATTAAGGTCAGCATTTGTTTATAACCCTTTCAACGTGTCCGGCATGTGGCAGGTTTTGGACTAGTTACTAACTTTTTAAAATCTACTGAGGCAGATAAAACACTCTGATACATGTTGAAAGTTATTTGGAATAGGTTTATTGCTTACAGGTAGACATCAAGGCATAATAGAAATCTAGGATGATCCTGCAAGGCTCAAGAAAGTGGCTAGGCAGGGGTGGAGCCTTGACCGCACACGGCCCACTATTTTTAGTTTGCTCTAATTAGTTATATGTGACAGCAGAGTGCATTTAGATTCATTGTACACAAGTGAAGCACTCCTTTTCATTTCTTTGGTTGTACATGGTGTAGATTTGCAACACATGTGCAGTCACACATGTACCCAGGGTAATGACGAGCATCTCATTCTACCATCTTTCCTGCCCCATGACTCCTCCCCTTCTCTCCCTCCCCTTTGCCCAAAGTTCTTCCATTCTCCCCATGACCACCTGCCCCATTATGGATCAGCATCAACTTATCAGAGAGACAGTTTAGTTATTGTGAATTGAGCTGCTATAAACACTGAAGTGGCTGCGTCACTGCAGTATGCTGTTTTTAAGTCCTTGGGTATATATTGAGCAGTGGGATAGCTGGGTCAAATGGTGGTTTCATTCCAAGTTTTCTAAGGAATCTCCATACTGCTTTTCATAGTGGTTGCACCAATTTGCAGTGCCACCAGCAATGTATGAGTGTACCATTTTCCTCCACATCCTTGCCCACACTTATTTTGCTTATATTCTTGATAATTGCCATTCTGACTGACATGAGATGAAATCTCGGAGTAGTTTTGATTTGCATTTCCCTAATTAATAGAGAAGTTGAACATTTTTTCCTACATTTGTTGATGAATTGTATATCTTCTTCTGAGAAGTGTTTGTTCAGTTCCTTAGCCCATTTATTGATTAGGTTATTTATATTTTTTGGTGTTAAGTTTTTTGAGTTCTTTATATATCCTGGAAATTCATGCTCTATCTGATGTGTGTGTAATAAAGATGTTCCTAACTCTGTCTGCTCTCTATTCACATTATTGATTATCTCCTTTGCTGAGAAAAAGCTTTTTAGTTTGAATCCATTCCATTTGTTGATTCTTGATTTTATTTCTGGTGCTTTAGGAGTCTGGCTAAAGAAATCAGGACGTATTTCTTGACATGATGAAGATTTGGGCCTACTTGTTCTTCTATCAGGTGCAGGATCTCTGGTCTAATTTCTAGGTCCTTGATCCACTTTGAGTTGAGTTTTGTGCATGGTGAGAGATAGGAGTTTAGTTTTATTTTGCTGCATATGGATTTCCAGTATTCCTAGCACCATTTGTTGAAGAGGCTCTCTTTTCTCCAATGTATAAACATTTTGGCCTTTTTGTCTAGTATGAGATAACTGTAAATATGTGGATTTGTCTCTGTGTCTTCTGTTCTGTACCATTGGTCTGCATGTCTATTTTGATGCCAGTACCATGCCATTTTTGTTATTATAGCTTTGTAGTATAGTTTAAGATCTGGTATTGTGATGCCTCTTGCTTCACTCTTCTTGTTAAAGACTACTTTAGCTATCCTGAGTCTTTTATTTTTCAAATAAATTTTATGATTGCTTTTTCTATTTCTATAAGAAATGATGTTGAGATTTTAATTGGAATTGTATTGAATCTATGTAGCACTTTAGGTAGTATGCCCATTTTGGCGATATGGATTCTGCCTATCTAAGAGCATGGGAGATCTTTCCATCATCTAAGGTTTCTTCAATTTTTTTCTTTTGTGTTGTGTAGTTTCCATTGTAGAGGTCTTTCACCTCTTTTGTTAAATTGATTCCCAAGTATTTTATTTTATTTTTTTGGAGGCTATTGTAAATGGGGTAGTTTTTCTAATTTCTCTTTTAGATGATTCATTGCTGGTGTATAGAAATGTATTTGATTTGTGGGCATTGATTTTATATCCTCCTACTTTGCTGAATTCATTTACTAATTCTAGAAGTTTTCTGGTGGAATTTTTTGGTTTCTCTAAGTAAAGAATCATGTCATCAGCAAATGATAGTTTGAGTTCTTTTCCTATTTGTTTCCCTTTACTATCTTTTGTCTGTCTAATTGCACTGGCTAGAGGTTCAATAACTAGGTTGAATAGAAGTGGTGAGAGAGAGCATCTCTGTCTTGTTCCCATTTTTAGAGAGAATGATTCCAATTTTTTCCATTTAGGATCATATTGGCCTTCAATTTAGCATGGATAGCTTTTGAAATATGTTCCTGGTTCCTACTATCTCTAGTTTTTCTAGTGTTTTGAACATGAAAAGGTGCTGTATTTTGTCAAATAATTTCTCTGCATCAATTGATAAAATCATATGATTCTTATCTTTTAAAAAAAATTTTTTTAGTTGTTGATAGATCTTTATTTTATTCATTTATTATTCAAATGTGGTGCTGAGGATTGAACCCAGTGCCTCATGCATGCTAGGCAAGCACTCTGCCACTGAGCTACAGCCCCAGCCCTGATTCTTATCTTGAAGTCCATTGATGGATGGTTTACATTAATGATTTCCGTATGTTAAACCAATCTTGTATCTCTGGAATGAACTCCACTTGATCATGATGCACTATTTGTAAAATATGCTTTTATATGCAATTTGCCAAAATTTTGTTGTGATTAAAGGAATATTGGTCTGAAATTTTCTTTGATGTGTCTCTGTCTGGTTTGGTATCAGAGTGATACTAGCCTCATAGAATAAGTTTAGAGGGGTTCCTTCCTTTTCTATTTCATGAAATATTTTGAAGAGTATCTGTTTTAATTCTTATTCATAGGTCTTATAGAACTTGACTGAGAATTTGTGTGGTCCTGGGCTTTTATTGATTGGTAGGCTTTTGATGGCATCTTCTATTTCCTTGCTTGAAATTGATTTGTTTAAGTTGTATATGTCCTCCTGGTTCAGTTTGGTTAGGTCATATGCCTGTAGAAATTTGTCAGTGTCTTCAGGGTTTTCTATTTTCCTGGAGTATAAATTTTCAAAATAGTTTCTAATTATCCTCTGTATTTCAATAGTATCTGCTGTAATATTTCCTTTTTCATCATAGATTTTAGTAATTTGGGTTTTTTTCTCTCCTTATTTTTGTTAGGGTGGCTAAGGGTTTGTCAATTTTATTTATTTTTCAAAGAACCAGTTTTTTGTTTTGTCTATTTTTTTATTGTTTCTTTTGTTTAAATTCATTGATTTCAGCCTGGTTTTTAATTATTTTCAGTCTTCTCCTTTTGGTGTCGGTTTGTTCCTCTTTTTCTAGGACTTGAGATGTAGTGTCAGGTCATTTATTTATTCACTTTTTCTTCTTTTAATGAATGAGCTTAATGCAATGAACTTTCCTCTTAGCACTACCTTCATAGTGTCCCAGAAAGTTTGATATGTTGTATTGGAGTTCTCATTTACATTTAAGAATGTTTTTATCTTCTCCCTAATGTCTTCTCCCTAATGTCTTCTGTTATCGATGGGTCATTCAATAGCATATTATTGAGTCTCCAGGTGTTGGAGTAGTTTCTATATTTTTAACTGTCATTTATTTCTATTTTTATTCTATTATGTTCAGATAGAATGCAGTGTAATATATCTTTCTTTCTTTCTTCCTCTCTTTCTTTCTTTCTTTCTTTCTTTCTTTCTTTCTTTCTTTCTTTCTTTCTTTCTTTTCTTTCTTTCGTATTTGCTAAGACTTGCTTTGTGCCATAACATATAACCTATTTTGGAGAAGGATCTTTGTGTGCTGCTGAGAAAATTGTGTATTTGCTTGTTGATAAGTGGAATATTCTATATATATATCTGTTAAGTCTATATTATTGATTGTTTTATTGAGTTCTATGGTTTCTTTGTTTAGTTTTTGTTTGGAAGATCTATCCTGCAGTAAAAGAGGTATGTCAACATCACCCAGTATTATTGTGTTGTGGTCTATTTGATTCTTGTAGTTGAGAAGGGTTTGTTTGTTGTACCTAGATGCTCCATTGCTTGAGGCATAAATATTTACGGTTGTTATGTCTTGTTGATGTATGATTCCCTTAAGCAGTATAAAGTGTTCTTCTTTATCATTCTGACTTTGGTTTGAAGTTGATTTTATCTGACATAAGGATGGAAAATCCTGCTTGTTTATGCAGTCTATGTGTATGGTATGTTTTTCCTATCCTTTCACCTTCAGTCTGTAGATGTCTTTTACTACTCAATGAGTCTTTTGCAGGCAGCAGATTGTTGAATACTTTTTTAAAAAACAATCCAATCTACCATTATATGTCTTTTAATTGATGAGTTTAGGCCATTAACATTCAGCGTTTATGTTGAAATTTGGTTTGTATTCCTAGTTGTTTTTGTTTGTTTTGGTTTTTAACTTGACTTGTATTCTCTTTTGATTGGTTGTTTCTTTAGTGTAGTTCCTCCCTTTGTTGATTTTCATTATTGTTTTTCATTTCCTCCTCATGGAATATTTTCCCAAGAATGTTCTGTAGTGACAGCTTTCTCACTGTAAATTCTTTTACCTTTTTTTTTTTTTTTATCATGGAAGGCTTTTATTTTGTCATCAGATATGAAGCTTAATTTTGCTGAATATAAGATTCTTGGTTAGCATCCATTTTCTTTTAGAGCTTGATATGTGTTGTACTAGGATCTCCTAGCTTTGATGATATGGGTTGAGAAATCTGCTGAGATCTGAATTGGTTTCCCCCATATGTAATCTGGAATTTTTCTCTTGCAGCTTTCAAAATTTTATCATTATTCTCTATGATAGGCATTTTTATTATAATGTGCCTTGGTGTAGATCTGTTGTAATTTTTTACATTTAGTGTCCTGTAAGTCTCCTGTATTTGATTTTCCAATTCATTATTCATGTTTGGAAAATTTTCTGATATAATTTCATTGAAGAGATTGTGCATTCCTTTGTTTTGTATCTCTGTGTCTTCCTCTATCTTGATAAATCTTAGATTCGGTCTTTTGATTTATCCCATAATTCTTGAATGTTCTCTTCATGGTTTCCAGCCATTCTCACTGTGTGATCAACTTTATTTTCAAGATTGTATATTTTATCTTTATGTCTGAGGTTCTGTCTTCCAAGTGATCTAGTCTGTTGGTGATGCTTTCTATTGAATATTTTATTTGGTTTATTGTTTTCTTCATTCGAAGAATTTCTTTTTTTTTTTCCAGAATTTTTCTCTCTTTCTTCAAGTAAACTGTTGCTACCTGTATTTGCTCTCTAATCTCTTTGTTGGAGTGATCAATTGTTGCCTGTATTTGCTCTCTTATCTCTTTGTTGGAGTGATTGTTTGTTGCCTGTATTTGCTCTCCTATGTCATTGTTTGATTTGGAGACCATTTTAATTATGTACATTCTAAACTCCTTTTCTGACACTTCATGTACTGTGCTCTCAATGGATTCTATTATTGTAGTATCTTGGTTTGTTTGGGGCACTTTCTTCCATTGTATTTTCATACTTTCCATGTGTCTTCCCCTCTAGCAGTTTGGATCCAAGGTATTACAGTTTCTACCCTATAATCTTATACTGTCTCTGCAGGTTACCACAGTGTCACCTTTAAAGGGGAGATTAATATTAACGGCACTCAAGGGAAATGATATACAGCTTTAAACCGAATGGTTCCTATTTAGATAATTACAGTTTTGTCACAATAAACAAAAATAATGTGTTCAATATTATCTGCAATATAAACAGTAGGTTTACAAAAGGATCTACAGATTCTAATGGTGGACCAAGACAGAAATGGGGGTGTGTAGGGTCTGATGTTTTTGAGGTAGGAGGTAAGAATATAGTTATTAGATTGTAGGAAGCATGAAAGATGAAACAAAAGAATTTGGCTGTTAATAGGAGAAAAGAGAGAAAGGGGTGATCCTGTGCAAGGCTCTCTGCCTCTGCAACAAGATGTTGGCTATTAGCACACCTAGCAGGGATATCTCTGTTGTAACCAAGCCTGCTGGGACCTTGGTGATGGTCTTCCTGGTTCTTGCTGTTGTCCCTAGAGTTGTGGTGGGGTAGCATCAAAACTGTACATTCCTTTGTGTTGGGCTTCTAGCCCCCAGTTGTTGTCTCAAGAAATAAGCTGCTGCAATTAAAGATGGTGGTGGCAGCAGCATGGTGTTGGAGGTGTCCCAGGATGGCAGTGACTACTTTTAGAAATGGGGATGAAAGGGTAGCCCAAACAGTGGCTTTGAGCACCCTGTTTAGAGATGCAGTGCTGTGGTGTGAGGGTGTGGTCCTCAGCATGGTGGGCAATCCTGTGCCTGGGCCTGGGACTTGGTTCTCTTGGGTTTGTGGGGCAGTCCTGGGCCTGCCTAGTGTCTGTGCAGATCTACTGTGCCCACTCTTATCATAGCCCAGAGACCCCAAATGGCAGCAGGGTCCAGGTGATGTCCCCCAGGGGCAACATGACATGCTGGGCTGAAGTACTGAAGGGCACTGTGTTTCTGAGGGAGAAGCAGAAGCAAAGCCAGGGCTTCTCTGGCCAGACCCTCCCCATCTCAGGATGCTGCATTCTCAGCACATTCTATAGTTTATTCTTGAAAAATGCAAGGATAAGAAGTGGTTCCATTCAAAGATACCCCAAAACTTCCTTCATTAGTTGCTACTCTAAGCATTTAATTTGTATTAAGTATCAGAACAGATACTACTATAACCTCCATTTTAAACATAGGAAATGAGGAATAGAGGAAATAGAGCCTCATGAATGTTGAGTAATTTGCTACAAATCACACAGGTACTAAGTAGTAGAGTCAGTGCATAGGCCTGGGTGATCTGGCAGAACAATGCTCTGTCTTAATTACTGTGTTAAATTGTTTTTATCCTATACATGAAAAAATAGAGTAAAACAGGCTGTGGAATATAAATTCAACAGCAGTCAATATAGATTGTAAAAATCACGAGAGAAAAGGAGGAAGAGGAAACAGAGCAGGTGATGATTGAATCATGGGGGAGAAGGGCATTTATGCATATGGCACAGTGTATTTTTTAAAAAGTGACAGAATATAATTTATTGGAGGAGTGCCAGGAAGACTAGAAAAGAATGACAAAAGTGAAAAATATAAGGAATGTTCAGAAAGTTGAGAATAGATAGCCAATGACGCAAGCAATGTCCAGTAGCATTAGGATGAATTTGTTCATAGGCTATGGGAATCAGGACATCTCTAGTATCCTTAGAAAGTGTTGCTTGAAAACAGAGGGGAGACCTGTAGAGGGAAGATATGAAGGAAAGGGGAAGGAATGGGCAGTGAAATTACCAAATTATATTATGAACATATATTGCTTTGTCATAATTAATCCCACTATATCATTATAATGTACCAAATTAAAAAATGCTGCTTGAGGAAGGTAGTGGTGACAGAAGCAGAATGACTGGAGTCACTTGAGTGAAAATAATGTGAGACAATAGCAATAACAAACATGCTGGAATTTTTTTAGGTATTTGTGTGAGAAGGCAAAGAGCTTTTTCAGGGTACATGGTTAAGAGAGACATTCTTGCAATGAAGTAGAAAATCAAATGTGCTTACAGGTTGCAAAAGGAACAACTAGGTAGGGACAGGACTGATGGAACAAAGCTATGTAAGGGGATGGAAGATTTTGATGTAAAAGCCTCTGGTGAATGAATCATGTATGAGACAGATCACATTATTCTCTTATATTTTCAACTGAGGAATAAGGGTAAAGGTGGAAACAATACAGGTTTATTTAAGTTAAAATGGAAAGAACATCAAAGAGACTATGATTTTGAGGTTGTTTATTAAAAGTGAAGTTAGTGGAGGTTAAAATGGCTTTTAACCATTTTAACGAGATACATTTTTTTGTATCTTGAGATACATTTTTTGCATTTTTGAAAGAAATGAAAGAAGGAGAAAAATAAGAGTAAGTAAAATAAATACTGGTGTCAGTTAAGATTGTAATTACAGCATCTTGCAATTTTACTGTGCTGATCTATATGTTGGTTTAGTTCTAATATACCTACAGAGTAGCATTCAGTAACTTGGGGGTCTTCCATGAAGAAAAATAAATAAATAAATTGTTGATTCAAAGGACCCATGTGTGGAATTCTGTAGAAGAGCTGCAGAAAAATAATAAAGCTTGAAAAGAAAGGTTAGTTCAAATGTTCAATCATAGATTTCAACATAGAGAAAAGAGAAAGAAGAGCTGCATGGGTATATTAGACTTGGATAAAATCCTGACAACCCTGAAACTGAAAATTTCTGAGTCTGATGAGCAAATCTACTGAGAATGATGTAGTTAAGCATCTGAAGTTGAAATGAGGAAAAGGGATATTACAGTCAGGTTTCTGCAGTACATTAATTTGGGCATTGAAAAGATGAAAGGTACAGACATGAGTAATGTGGGGGCGGTGGTTGTAGATGAGTAAATACTGGAAGTTAAACACTTAGTTAAAAATGTCTGAGCTTTGGTATTTAGGTTCATGATGTTATTTAGAAGCTTCTGTTTCACAGGATATAACTATGAACCACCTACTGTAATTCTTCTGGAAGATTACCTATTGCCTTACTCTCATTCATATGATGGTAGCTTTCTGGCAGTACCTCACTATTTTTGAGAGTCCTTACTATAAACTGAGAAATAAGAGAGTCTGATCCTCTAGCATGAAACAAATCTGGACTATATTTTTGTAATCATCTGCTGAAGGAAGCAAGAGATCTATAGCAGGTTACACAAACTAGTCAGTGCTAAGAATAATATCTGATAAGATTTAGAGTTTGTGCACCATCAAATATGATTATCCCATCTTGGACAACTTGAGTAGATACTTTACCTAAAGATGAAAAATTACTATGACATGTAAGCATGTAATTCTGTAAAAATATGCATTTTGCATGCACATTGAGTTAAATAATAGTTACTCAATTTAATAGCTATTTGACCTTGGACATATTAATTAACCTTAAAATCACAACTTCCTCAATATTCAAATGAGGATAATAAGACATATCTAAGAATTGCTGTTAAAATGAGAAATAGTACATATCTATCACATACAACTGTATTTATCAAATACACTGTATTCATTCAAAACATTTATTTGAATTGAAAAAATAGTAGAACTTACTCTAGGACTATCACTTAAAGTACATACAATAAATTTATCTTGTCCTCTTTATTGCCAGACTACAATTTATTAATTAACTAACTTTGTCTATAAAATATAGATACTAGTGTTCAAGAGTCTTCTAGGCCTTAAAACATAATGGGATAATTTTCAGAAATTATTCTAAGATGGTGATAAAATGTTTGGTGACAATACAATGAGGAGATATTGACAAACTTCCTTACATAATGACACAATCTGGAGGTGTCTTCAAGTGTGGACAATCCAATGGTGCTACTCCTCAAAATGGTTTTCTCCACCTACTGTCTACTTCTGATCACAAATCAAGCCTGTAACTTACATTTGAATAGTACTTAGAAATCTGGCAGCATCTATGCTTATATCCATTCTACCTTTCTTCCAAAATATCCTTTTTAGGATCCAGGGTTTTTTGTTTGTTTGTTTTTTGTTTTTTGGCTCTCCATCATGAATGGCTGCATTACATTCTTTAATAGTTTCATCTCAGACAAATGAGTTTGGCTAATTACTACAAATCGTTCTCCTTTAGAGACTCACAAGTATTTATTTTTCTTACTTGAGTATAGTTCTGCCAAATTCTAGACATTACAAACACAAATTCCTATTCAGGTTCCCTGAGAAAAAAGAAATGGTAATTTATTCTTTAATTTTTTCCTGTTATGTCTTCACATTTTAAAAATAAATGAAGGGATTTACTTGTAAAGTTTGCTTAAGGGGAAAAACAATAACAAAATAAAATCCTCAGTGGAATGTCATCAATAGCTATGTGGCATTGGTTTTAAGTCCAAAACCCTGATTAAGGTTTCTCACATTTCCTCCCAAGTAGACTATTTTGTTCTAAGACTACTGAAAGATAAATACAGCATCAGCAGTACTGCATTGGTCTTTTAAAAATGTTTACTTTTTCCCCTGCTTCCCTCTACCTTAAACTTACCAATGAAAAGAAAAACATAGGAAGGAAAAAACCACCTCAGAAAACTTTCTAGAGATTTGGTTAGTTCAATATTAGGAAGAAGTAAAGTTTCAACAGGAGTGAATATGTCTGATCAGCTTTGTGGTGTGGCATGCTTTGAATACACAGTATAGCTATTTCTATTGAAATTTGGAGTTGGAGATGATTTTTAAATCTCTTGCATCTTTGGGTGGTATGCTCCATCCAAGTCCTATCTAACCATCTGAGTGTGCATGTGAGAGAAAGGTAGGCAATGCAGTGAATGTTCATTGCAATCCAGGAAGGAAGCTAAAAACAGGACTTAATTAAGCAATCATGTGAAACTACTGAAAACAGATTTTTAACCAGAGGTCAATAAAATTATTTTAAGTAGTTTGTAGTCCAACTAAAATTATACGGATGATTTTATGTTTTTACAAATAGAAACTTTCCCTAGTGAAAGTTCCCCCAATCAAAACTTCAAAAATGATTGTTGAATGGGATAGGATTAATAAGCTTTGGTAGGATGGAGTAAAGGGTAGTGAAAAATTCTTGTGAAGGCCAGATTATCCTGAGCAGGAAAACCATTCTTTTTTTCTTTTTTTTTGGTACTGGAGATTGAATTTAGGAGCACTCGACCACTGAGCCACATTCCCAGCCCTATTTTGTGTTTTTTGTAGAGACAGGGTCTCACTGAGTTGCTTAGTGCCTCACCGTTGCTGAGGCTGGCTTTGAACTCGTGATTCTCCTGTTTCAATCTCCTTAAGTGCTGGGAAGGAACCATCGTCAGTCATGGAGAGCTGACCAGTAAAAATGGATCACAAGGGAGTGCTAGCAACAAAGAAGAAATAGATTTCTAGTCTAGAATCTGAAAATAATGGTTTAATTTGTGTCTGACTGTTTACAAAACTTTGAAAAGATTGCAGAAAGGAAGTAGAAAGAGAACCTAGATGTTTTAATGTGTTTAAGTATTCCAGGATATGAGGAAACAGGATAAATGAAAAGATTAAAATGAAGAACTTGCTACTATGAAAAACAGTAGCATTTAATATTCTTTGGCAATTTGATTCAAAAATAATTTCTGGTAAATTTTATGCCACATTTTCAGGTAGAGTTAATTCTCTAAGTTATATAAATATACAGACAGCTCCGAATTTTCAAATGTAACCACAAATAATTCTGACCCTGAAGTTCCAAAGTAGAATACATTCATAAATTAAGTTTTACAACAAATGTCTAAAATGGGTGATCACAATTAAAACTTCACTTTTCAAAGAACAGATTTTAGTTGTGGATTAACTAGCCTTTTGCCAAAAATAAAGTTTACCAGGGTAAACCTTTTTGAGAAATGTTCATAATGACTGACTAACAATATATCCATTATTTCCTGTAACCCCCATGTGAAATGAAAGAACTCATTTATCATTATAACGTTGCATATTTGTGTTTCTGTGATGTAGAAAATCAATGGAAGCATAGAATTAAAAGCTTGAAATAGGAATTAAACTTATGTTAAAAATTCGAGGAAAAAAAATGAAATTACCTGAAAATCTTCAAAATACTCTTCACTTAATCATATCGAATTAATTCAGCTTAAGTAGCATAAGCAAATCACTTTATAGTAATTATCACTGTTCGTAATATGATAGTTGTTTTATATGTTTTAATTTGTGAATTTTATTCAGTAAAATTGATAAAAAATAGAACTTAGCATTCAATTTTACTATTTTCCTAAAAAAAATTACCTATATTTTTTCTTTGGAAACCCTGATATTTTTTTCTACTAAGGTCTTATTTCTCTTTTTTGTACTAAGTCCTTAAATGTACAAATAAAATGTCACTACTAGAGAATACTTTTTAAATGTCTAGAATTGTCTAGTGCATAATCAAATGCCCATTTGATAGTTTTATTCTACAGAGACATATTTATAAAAGAATGAGTAATGCTCCTTTTTTAAAAAATCATTTTCTCCATGTAAATGGAGAGTTCTATTAGAAATAGAAACTGTTTGTGTCTTTGTGTGCATGTGTGGTGTGTTTGAGTAGAGCAGTCATAGCAATAAATCAGAGATCTACATATAAATCATTTATTAAAGCTGTGTCAATCAGAAGAGATAATTTTTTTTTTTTTACCAGTGGGAATTCCTATTTTTTCCTCAAGTGGAAAAGGTTTCCTGATAACAAAGACTAAATAAACAAACATTCTGAATAGATACATAAATTATTAAATATATTTTGAAAATGAAAAATGAGTAAAGGATGTTAATATGCTTATCAATTGCTGTGGTCTCCTGGTGTCATTCATAAGTAATAAAATAGATCAAGGGTCACTGAGGATATCCCAATCTGGAACCACAACTTAGTGATTTTTCTCTAAATTTTCTCTGACTTTGAAAATGAGAATATTGAATAATGTAAAGAATTCTAGAATCTACAACGCTATGAATAATAAATATTAGGAGGAGATGAGTAAGGAAGTTGTGAAGAAAGAGAAACATAACCTGAAATGAGACCCAAGAAATTAAAGAGGACCTCACTCAGCTAAAAGGATCAAAACTAACTCAATATTATTTATTTAGCATTCTTTTAATTGTAACATACTTGAAGTCAGTATTCTTAAAACTTAATCGCCTCTCACATTGTCTGAAATGTTATCATTGTACTAGCTCCACTAGCAGATAACCCTTGAAACTCAGTGGCTTAACCCAAGAGAATTTCACATTCTCTCATACATAGTTCCAGGCTGCTGGAATGGGCGTGAGGAAGGCCTCTGCTCCACATAGTCATTTAGGTGTCCAAGCTGTTGAAGGCTCTGCTAAAGTCAGCGCATTACTTCCTCACTCACTCTTAAAAGTAAGATAAGAATAAAAGGAAGGAAGACCATAGAGAGGTCTGAAAGAAGCATTTATCAACTCCACCCATTATAATTGGCCCAACCCCAATGGGATGATCACAACTAACTGCACAGGAGAAATGTAACCTCTCAGTGTGCTCAGAAAAAGAGAAATGAGTTAGGAAAATAGTGAACCAGTATCTTCTATACACATGGGTAAGAAGGAAATTTTTTTCTAATCTTTAGGCTTTTTAAATAAAATAGTCTTGCTTCCCAAATTTCAGTGAGCATATAAATCACTTGGACGTCTGGAGAAAATACAGAATGTAACTCATACTTGGTTCAGAGTCTGATGTCTTATAAATTCCCAGGTAATGCTGATGCTGTTGGTCCACAAAGCTCGGGACAATAAAAATAGTCTATCTGGTCATTGTGTGAAAACAAATTCCAGCCAAAAGAAATTGGACTCTTTGAGATAAAATGTAATCCCTATAGTCATCTCAGCCTTTTCCTTGGGATTCAAACTTTTCCCTTTGTGCCTTGATTTTGCTAAGTAAATTGAATGCACTAATAATACATAGTTACACCAAAGCTCACAGAAATCTGCAGAATTATAAGATAATATCTCAAAAATGCTGTGGTCTCATTTGGGGAGAAGTATTAGAAATATATTAGTTATTATATTGCTATTAGATTGTCATTGACTGGAAGTTAAGACTGTTTTATTGGAAAGGAAGTATAGAGTGTTCCTCTAAGACTCTACAAACCTGTGCAAAGAAGAGGAACTCTTTCTGCTGTATGAAACATTTTTTTGCCATTATTGTTTCCACTATTCCATTTTGACATTTATTATTGAGGCTAAGAACAATCCAACTACGGGATATATAGAATCAGCTTTAGCTTTGTAAAATTCTTACTGTGGAATAGAACTTAAGAAATTGTGTGTGTGTGTGTGTGTGTGTGTGTGTTTGTATTTATGTATATATATTTGTGTATACATATATTTGTGTATATGTATGTTTTTATACACATATATTTATAAACACACACCCTTATATGTACCCATTGCTGCAGCAGAAGGTATTATGATATCTATAGGATTAATGTGTCAGATGAACACAGATCCTGACAACTTTGTGAGGATTTCCCTTATTAATCACATCTGTCTTCTGTCCTTCTCTACCTTGTAACAAATAAATACTCCCTTTATTTTTAGGTCTTTAGCTGAAGCCATGAAGCAAAGGTTGTCTCAGTCTTTGTGGATTCTGATTTCTTTATTCATTTATTCTTGCTGATTTTCACTCTAGAGAAACTTAAAATTAGCTAAAGAAAAGAATGGAGGAGGAAGCAACGGACAAAACGAGGAACTGTAGCCTTCTACAGACAACTTTCCTGTTTAACCTAAATGAAGGAAGCCATTTTGTAGCACTTCCAACAGTGCAAATGAAAAATAGAATGTTTTTCCCCCATAGTAAATAAAGAACAAAAAATAGACAAAAGTCAAAGATAACTTATTTTCAGTCTATGTTAGAATTTTCTGATTAGTTAAGTGAAAGAAGTGATAAATAGGGGATTTTGAATGATAGTATCAAAAATCCAGTACTTTTTGGTCCCACTTTTGTCCAAAAAATGTATGAAATAGCTTTTATTAATTATGTAATAGTATTATGCAATGTTATCAGCACATAGAATTAATTTAAAATATTTTTGTATTTTGAATGAAGTTGGTTTTGTTGGTAGCATTATAAGAATTATTCAAGCCAATGGAAAATTTTATTTAAATATATACAAAATTGTCTTTACCACTTGGCAACTAGACATAGTTTAGTAGCATCATGACACTAATAATACAGTATAATAGTTAGTCTAATTTTGGCCATAAGTAGCTGAGAAAGTTGGACTAGATTTGATTATATTGTTCCAATTTCATTTATGATAAAAGAAGATCATGTAGATGAATTAATGCAACATCATAACTGACTTTGTTTTCTGATTCTGAGCTCAAAGCACTTTAAAATTAAGTTGATCAGATCAAAATAGAATTTAATCTCGGATTCTTTTTGTTAATTAGGTGTATGTTCTTTAATTATAGGAAGCAATATAGCTTTAGGATTATTCTAAAACAGTCAGAGTACAAGAAAGTAATTTGTAAAGAAAGTGATAGTTAAAATTTTTCCTGTGCCACCTCACTACCAGCCCAAATTTCATTTCATCTCCTAGAGTTATTTGTTATTAACATATTTTTGCATGTATACCTCCAGGAATTTTCTATGCATAGTTATGTGGATCAATATTCTTAATTTAATTTCTAATAACAAACCCAGTGTTGACAGTACAAATTGTAAAAGTTATATAGTTTAATGGTCATGTTCATGACTAAACTCCAGCTAATTATTTTAAATGTAAGAGCACATTGTTGTGAAGAGGACTTTAGATTTTGATTTGTTTCACGAAAGTTTAATTTTAAGGTTATTATTAATATAAGAAAGTTGCATTGTTATAATTATTCTTGCATCATACATATAAAATCACCTACACATATTCCCTTGTCTGTGCAGGAACAACTCTCATTTCAGCTTTTTAAAATCATAAAACCATTGAGGTATGTGAATTCCCTAATCACACTTCTTTCCTGGTATGCTTTGCTGCTGAAAGGTAGCAGATGGTGGGCTCATTGTCCAAATAACACCAGTAGCTATATGTAGTGCTGTGTGGAGTGCAGTCACAATGAAATCAAATCCCATCCAAATACATCCTAAAAATGTTGGTTTGACCCCTAATTAGTTGGTGCATGTCCATGAACCACCCAGCGAGGCTGTAGGGCTCACATAGAGGCATTATTCTTTCTTAGCAAGCCTTTCCCTACCTCCTTAGCAGACAGATGAGCCTCTTATCAGAAGGAGCAGATGGCAGCGTGAGTCTGTTTGAAATTGCAGACATGCACTTGGAGAACAGTTCCTAGAATTTTTTTTGTTAGAGTGTATTACATAGAAGGACAATTGGTGTGAGAAGCCTAGGGAAAAAAACTTCTGAGTTTTTGGCTCAGAAATGCTTCTGGGGCTTTGCTTCAACAGTTTTGCAATGTTGGGATTGACAATGAGACAGCTTATTGGCCCTTGGTATTCTGATATGTGGAACACTGATAACCATTTTAGATTTAAGAATTCCTGAACTTGGCACCAATCAGTGGCCCCAGAATAATTTATTAAAGCAGGCTTTAAACAGTTTATGAGTACTTTCATATTTGAGATCTCATTTAATTATCAGGAAAAACCATTCTTTTTAAAGCCGTCTTTTAGAAATAAACAGAATCAAATAAGTAAGGTGGCTTATTCTAGGATATGACTGACAAATAGCAAATCCAAAAATTAAAAGTACTGGTCAAGATGTACCTAAATGCTGAAGTTCAAGATGTGAGTACATAATGACTGTGTGAGTTGTTGTGGTAGATAACTTTATGTACATAATGTCTTATTTGTTATAAAATTGTTGCAGGAAGGAATTGTGTCAAGCCAAGGATTGTGGGTAACATCCCTGAGGAAGGACCTGGGAAACAAATTTTACCTCAGAATTTCCAAAAGGTGCATGTATACTCCTGACAAAATGTTGATTTTAATCCACAGTGATTTATGTCAAACTTCGGTCTTAAGGAATTATACATTTATATTGCTTAACTCATTAATTTTATAATAATTTTTGCATCATTGAACTAATACGGAGATTTGGAAGTTAGATTAGATTTGTAGATAGATAGATTATTTAGCATACAGTAGAAATTCAATAAGTAATAATTAGTGTTTTAAATTAAGTTTTATATTCTTTTTCTACTAAAATATTTCGAATCAATTTAGTCCGCTATTGAGATAATAGCTTACTTCTCTGACTTTATGCAGAAATAAAGCTTTTCATATTTAATGGCAATTGTTATTTCTTTTTACATTCTACATTTTAAAAATTTTACAGTAAAGTCTAAAAATATGATGCTTACATACTGACTTAATGTCCTTTGATATACACCCAGAATTAGGTTTGCTCAGTCACATGGTAGTTCTTTCTTGTTCATTGAGGAACCTCCATAGTATTTTCCATAATGGCTGTACTATTTTACATTCCCACCAAAGTGTGTAGGAGTTGCCATTTTTTATTGTCTTTTTTATTTTAGCCATTCTAATTGGGTTAAAGTGATATTTCACTGTGGTTTTGATTTGCATTTCCCCGATAATTAGTGAGGTTGAACCAGTTTTCATCTGCACTCCCATGTTTATTGTAGACATTCACAATAGCCAATATACAGAATAAACCTGTGTCGGTCAATGGATAAGTGGATAAAGAAAACAGCATATAGACACACTGGAATACTATTCAATCATAAAAAATAAAATCCTATAATTTGCAGAAATAGATGAACCTAGAGAATAGTAGATTAAATGAAAAGAAGTTGGATACAGTAGTGTAAATACTGTACGATCTCACTCATATTGAGAAATTAAAGTAGCTGATCTCATAGTAGTGGAGAAAGTAAGAGTGGTTGCTGATAACTGAGGGTGGGAGAGGAAGAAATGGGGAGAGATGGTTTAATAGGTACAAAGTTATAGTTAGATATGAGGAATAAGTTCTGGTGTTCTTTTGCAGGTTAGGATGTCTATGGTTAACAATATTGTAATGAGTATTTCAAAATAAATGGAAGAGGGTATTTTGAATGTTCTCACCACAAAAAAATGATAAACATTTGAGGTGATGGATATGATAAAAACCCGATTCTTTTATTAACGTATTAATTGTTCTAGCAAATGGGATGTACTGCGACATTTCTACACATGTGTGTATTATGCATGGATCAGGTCCATCCTCCCTTCTCTGTTCTTTGATCCCATCCTTGCTCCCTCCCTCCCTCTCTCCCCTAGACCACTTTCCAGTTCCTAACAGACTCTCTTCCATTTTCAAGTTGTCATTTGTTTTTGGATTCTGCATATAAAAGAAGATATGTGATACTTGTCTTTCTGTGTATGATTTATTTCCCTCAGCAGAAAGTCCAATCCAGGCCCATCCATTTTCTTGAAAATGAAAGGATTTTATTCTTTGTGGCTGAATAATGCCCTTTTCTGTATATGTACCATATTTTCTTTATGCCTTCATCTGTTTATGGGTACTTAGGGTGATTCCATAATTTGGCTACTGTTAAGTAATGCCACAAGCAACATGGTTATGCAAGTTTCTTTTTTGTAGGCTGGGTTTATTTCCTTTGCACATATATCCAGGAGTGATGCAGCTGGATGATATTACCACGTGACCTTGAAGGTGTCTCCACACTGTTTTCCACACTGGTTGTATGAATGTACATTCTCAACATGAATGTACATTCTCTACACCCTTCCTGGAATTTGTTATTTGTTTATTTGACAACAATTTTTGTGACTGGGGTGGTTGAGGTAGAATCTCAATGTAATTTTCATTTGCTTTTCACTGATGCTTAAAGATACTGAGTATTTTTTCATATATTTATTGGCCATTGTACTTGTTTTTAAAAGTTTCTATTCAGATCATTGGACTATGTTTTTGACTGGAAGATTTTTTTGTTTTTAAATTTTTTGGGTTTATACTCTGAGTGTTAATCCTTGAGTCAATAGCTGGCAAAAAAAAATTCTCTCATTCTGTAAGTGTTTCTTCACTCTGTTGATTGTTTCCTTAGCTGTGCAAAAGATTTTTAATTTGTTGTAACCCCATTTGTCAATTTTTATTTCTGTTTCCTGAGCTACTGGAGTCTCTCCAGGAAATTAGTGCCTGTGCTTATAGCTTGAAGTAGTTCCCCTGTTTTTTCCATCAGTTTCGAAGTTTCAAGTCTTACCTTAAGATCTTTGATCTACTTTGAGTTGATTTGTATACAGCATGACAGAAGCCTGATTTCAGTTTTCTACATGTTGATATCCAGTTTTTCCAGTACTATTTGTTGAAGAGATAAAAAGCCTGATTTGATTATTACACAGTGTAAACATGTACTGAAACACTCCACTCCACCCAATAACTATGTCATGTTATTATGTATTAATTAAAAACAATATAAATTTCTTAAAATATTGACATTGATATTTTATGGACTTTGGAACAGAGTATAATAAGCATGATTTAGCATTTGATGATTATTTGGGTCCATTTTCACTATAAAGATGAACTTCAAGACAAGACAATTTAATTGAGACTGAGTCCAATTAATATTAAATGGAATGGTTCCACACTATTAAACTTGTATACTCATATATTGGTAATAAAGCTATATTTATTATTAGTTATTTTATGAAACCTAAGCAGTATACCCAATTATACAGTTCTTTTGCTGTTTTTAGTTACCTTATTTCTAACATTGGATTTAAGATAACTACAGGCAGCAATCTTTTTTTTAATTTAAAGTAAAGAGTGTAGAGCACGAGTAAAAATTTTCTAGAAAGTGTTCTCCATAAATAAAGGCACTAACCCATGCACTTTGGTTCACAGATATTTGTATTATTGGTAAATTTGGTGGCTAACTTCTAAGATCCTGGTTTTATTTACTATGGCTGAGGTTTCCATGGAAGTAAGGCAGCCATGCATGGGTAAATTCTGATTGATTCTTCTCTACTTAAACAACTCTGCTTAAACATAGCTTACAGCTAGAAACCTTGCCTGAATTTTATTGGTTTTAACTAGATGTACTGCAGATTGTGAATCCTCTACCTCTAGACTCAAAATCTGAAACACCATCTTGTTAAAGAAACTCCTTAGCTCATTTTCCTGAACCACCACATTCCCTCTCCTCAATTTTTGTGACTGAAGTGTTCTCAGGTCAAAATCTGCTCTATGCTCTATGAATGAATGGACTTCCTTTTCTTCAAACACACTGTTATGAGCTCCCTAGGCAGTCAACTATATCTAATTCTTGCTTTTGCTCTTTTCTGAGTTTGAAAGTCTCCAAAATAATACACTTCTTCAAAGTTAAAACCTTCAAAAAATTCTAGAAATTCTATTCTGGAAAAATAGAATGAACAGTGGAAAAAATAGATTATGACCAACAAATAATCATAAATAAAGCAGTAAAATTTTAAGAAAATGACAAAGAGGTGCCTTGAACTTAGTGAATATGGTTTTAACTTACAACCACTGGATGCCATTACCAAGGCATGCTATGATTGTACACGTTATGTCCATGGAGTTTAAGTGAATTTCTTAAAGTGATAATAACTATAATATTCTTAAGTTTTTTGAATCCTCATATCAATTACATAATGGTAGCTAAGTTTAAAAGAGTTTACGTGTTCAGGAAACTGAAGTGAGTTTCACCAAAGGCTATATCTCAACTTTTATGATTTTGAAAACTTTGTACAACGCTGAAAATACCAACAACCCTATTTATATTATGTAAAACGAGTATAGAATGTGATAAAACTGCTTTCAAAGATGGAAATAAACTTCATGATATTTTATTTTATATCTTTTAAGAGACTGAACTGTAGACATAAGAAAACATCTATCTGAACTCAGACCAACTCTGCTACATTTCATTTACTTCACATAAAAAGACTAACCGTGCTCACTCAGCCACCTGTCCAAATTATATTCCTGATTAAGACAGAGGCTTACTTTTGGCAAAGCAAACAATAGGAAACACTCAGAACTCAATTAATTGTACTTCTGAATTCATGAAGTATACTTCTGCTTTCTAGCCATCCAAAACTTTTCTGATTAGTTTCTTTCATATATAGATATGTTCTGTTTCAGATGATTGGATTTTGGAATTTAATGGATCGGGATAGCTAAGAATACCTTTCATCTGACCTTTATTTCTATTTGTTGAATTGATGTTGATCTGGAAATTTAGGCTAATGCCTTGTTGCATATGAAGCAAAGATAATAATCTTGAATTCATTATTCATTATAAGAAACCAGCAGGCCCTGAACATCATTACACTGTGGGGTGAATCTCTTTCCTCTAGACTCAACTCCCCTTTACAATGATTTCATCAGGAATCAGGCAGCCTGCCTAACTTCTTTCATGCTTCTCATACTTCCTGTGGTATGTTTGAAGGAAACAGTTATATGTGTTGAACTTAGCTCTCTCCTCTTTCCTTTTGGAAAAGACATACCTTGGCTTGTTCCTCATTGTCTGGGAGGCTTTGCAGGACAGGGACTATCCCTGGGTAAATGTTTTATATATTAGCAAGCCATCTGACCAAAGCATCAAAGCTGTGTCTCCAATCAGATTTAATAGCAATAAAAATAATATTACAAGCTTCAACTTTTCACTGTTGATTTGTATCCTCTATCTCTTTCTGTATCTTTCAGTCTTGAACCCAAAAAGGGAAATTAGTAGTACTAATTAGATTCCTACGAAGTTAGTATTCAAAATATTTAACAACTAGTCTAGTACCTATCAGCCAGATAATTAGCTGGGGGAAATTCAGGCACAGTGGTGCACACCTGTAATCACAGTAATTGGGGAAACTGAGGCAGGAACATCACAAGTTTGAGGCCAGCTCCAATAAATTAGGTAGACTCTCAGCAACTTAGGAAAAAACCTGTCTCAATATAAAATATAAAAATGGGGATGTGAATGGTAAAGCAACCATGGATTCAATCTTTAGTACCCAAACAAACAAAACAAAGGAGGATACACTTAAACATCAGACTCTGATTCCCTAAACTGTTCACATATACTTGTAAAATTGCTTGTGTGAACATAATACTCTATTCATTTATCAGTGTAACAATCCTGTATCTCATAAGAGCGCTAGAATCTCATTTTAATAGATATCTTTAAATGATAACATTTTTCCTAATCACATTATGGTATGCTTATAAACGGTGTCTACCATCCATGTGGTTCCATTCATTTATTTATTCATTCAGTTAATAGGCCTCTGCTCAGTACTCACTATAAGTATGCTACACCCTGGGGGCACAAACAGTCTGCCAAAGTGGCTGCACATTTTGCATTCCCACTAACAATAAATGAGATTCCTTCCTGTTGCACATCCTCACTAGAATTTGAGGTCAATATTTTAGAATTATCCATTGTGATAGGTGTTTATTCATAGCCTGTTGTTTTAACGTACAAGTTTCTAATAACATATGATGTTAAATATTTTTCAGATGCTTATTTGCCATCTGTATATGTTTTTTGGTTAGGTATTTGTAAGATTTCTGCCATATTTTATTATTAGGTAGTTTTCTTATTGTTGAGTCTTAAAAGTTCTTTATATATTTTGAAATATAATCCTTTATAAGATGTATTTTTGCAAAGATTTTCTTCTATATATTTCATTCTATATATTTCATTCCAAAGCATTTCTATATGCTTTGTCTGCTTATTCTCTTAACAATGACTTTTATAGAGCATTTTTTAATTTTAATTAAAATATTTTTAAAATTATTTCATAGATCATGTCTTTGGTGTTGTATCTAAAACATCATTCTGTACTCAAGGTCATGTAGGTTATTACTACATTATCTTGTACAAGCTTTTAGTTTTTCATTTTATATTTAGGTCTATGATCTATTTTAAGTTAATTTTTGTGAAAGGTATAAGGTCCATTTCTGTTTTTCTTTAATGTGGATGTCTAGTTTTATCAGCATCATTTGTTGAAAAGATGGCCTTTGCTCCTTTGTAAGTCCTTTGCTCCTCTGTCAAAGATCAGTGAACTATTTAAATTGGTCAATATTTGGGCTCTCCAAATCATTCCACTGCTATATTCATCTATTCTTTACCCAGGAGCACAATGTTATGGATTATTATAGGTTTATAGTAATTCTTGAATTCAGAAAATGGATCCTTAGAACTTAGTGGACTCTTTTAGGTCTTTTCCGTCTCCATATCAACTGCAGAATAAATATTTCAATGTACATTTAAAAAACTTGATATTTTTTACTGGGTTTGTGTTGTCTTTCATAGACCTAGTTGGGAAGAATTGATATCTCAACAACACTGTTTTTCTATTTATGAATATATGATATCTTTTTACTTATTTAATTTTTCTTTCATTAGACTTTTATAGTTTTCTGCATATAGATCTTGTATATAATTTTTGTTAGATTTATGCCAAAGTATTTCATTTTGGGAGGTACAAATATAAATGAAGAGTGTTTTTATATCAAATTCCTTTTGTTCATTGACACTGTATAAGAAATTGATTAACTTTTATACATTATTTTTATTTTCTGAAACATTGCTACATAATCACTTAGTTATAGGAATTTGGTTGCTTTTATTTACTTTTTCAGATTTTTCTACAGAAATTATCATTTCATCTGCAAAGAGGGCTGCACTTATTTCTTCCAAATCTTCATACCTTTTATTTCTTTTTCTTATCTGATTTCATTGGTTAGTATTTTCAGTATAATGTTGGAAAAAAATGGTTAAGAAAGGACATCTTGCTTTATTCCTCATCATATTCAGAAAGCTTCAATTTTCTCATCGTTAAATACAATGTTAGCTGTGGATTTTTTTTGAGTTATTTATTCTTCTTTGTATTCATAGTTTCTTTGCGAATATTTTTTATCACGTATTGATGTGTGTGTGTGTGTGTGTGTGTTTTTTTTGGTACCAAGGATTAAACTCGGGAGCACTGGACCACTGATCCACAACCCCAGCCTTATTTTGTATTTTATGTAGAGACAGGGTCTCACTGAGTTGCTTAGCGCCTCGCTATTGCTGAGGCTGGCTTTGAACTCGAAATTCTCCTGTCTCAAAGTGCTGGGATTACAAGCGTGAGCCACCATGCTCAGCTTCACATATTGATTTTGCATTTAGCGAAGTGCTTTGTATCAATTGCTATAATCATGTGACATTTATCCTTTAACTCATTTTATGATGAATTAAAATTAGTTGACTTCCAATATTTAGCTTTGCATACCTGGGAATAAATCCTATTTGGTTATTTCCTGTAATTCTTTTTATACTTTTTATTTGGTTTCTTTCTTTCTTTCTTTTTTGAGTATTTTTGCATCTATGTTCATGAGAAGTATTGGTCTAGAGTATTTTTGTAATGTCTTCTCCTGGTTTTGTTTTTAGGGTAATGCTAGCTTAATAAATTAGTTAGGATGTGTTCCCCATGCTTCTATCTGTCAGGAGTGGTGAATGAATCATTGCTTTGAATTGTCCTGGACAGCGGTGATACCTACCTTGGGAATTTTGGGTATGAAAGTGTCGAGAAAATTGCCCATTTGAGGTGGCACCTGTTAAGAGGAAAAAGTTCCATGCCTGTCATGGAATTTATTAGTTCAATAGCATTGAGTTCAAACAGCAGCTGCCTGGAGGTAGAAGAGATAGGCATAAACTGATAAGCCCCAATTAGGCTGTTTGACTCACAAACTTTGTTTCTGTTTATCTTGAAGAAGCTTTCTCTCAATAAAGCCTTTTGATGTTTAAATCTATATGATTAATGTGTGGAGCTTGCTCATTGGCCAGTCTCTCTCCCACTTAGAGTTTGGTTGGTCCATCAAGTCCTGTTTTCTCTGTGTTTGTGTTTATTTTGTCTTATTTTCAATCCTCTCACCACCCTGTTAGAGAAACTGCATAAATATCGCACAGCATCAATCTTCCGGAAGAAGTTATAAAAAATTGGTAT
This sequence comes from Xerus rutilus, assembly GCA_028644305.1. NCBI lineage: Eukaryota > Metazoa > Chordata > Mammalia > Rodentia > Sciuridae > Xerus > Xerus rutilus. The sequence continues at coordinate 37,709,356 of CM053412.1, forward strand.
AATTTCTTCATTAACTCATTTGGTAGAATTTACCAAGAATGTTTTCTGCACCTGTTGCTTTCTGCTGTAGAATTTTAATAATTATTGATCCCATTTTAATTTGATAGATATGTCTGTTCAGATCATCTATTTTTTCTTATGTAAGATTTGACAAATTGTACTTTTCAAGAAATTGATCCACACCTAATGCATCTACAGGATTCAGGCTGACCAACTTTGCCTCTTACAAGTTGAGTGACTTTAGCAATTTCCTTAATTTCTAGGAACCTTATAATTCCTACCTGGACCAAAAGGACCATAATAATATAGTCAGCTCCTTGGGCTGCTAAGAATATTAAATGCAGACACATCATTGTTTACTACTATTAGGAATATTATTCAGAGCTTTTGGGAATGAGGTTTTCTTTCTTGGTTGGATTTACAGGTGCATATTTGGGGCTATACACACAGTCTAGTCCAAAACTTTCAAGCTACAAGATGCACAAGCCTCTGGAGTCTCAATGAAGTGCAAATTCTGTTTCTGGGCAGGGTTGACATCCATCCTGCATTTAGAAACAACTCTGTTGATGCTGCTGCTGCTGGTCTGAGTAGTGAGGGTTTGCACAGCTTGGTGTCTTTCCAGGGCCTCACTCTCATCCAGCCTCTGTCCTCTCCCACTTATAGGGGAAGTACATGCACGGGGGGCTGTGGTTAGCGGATCCTAGGAAGCTCCTTGCTCCCCTAAGTGTTCTGTAGCTCTCCAGTTGCATTATGGTTGCTGAGCAGCGAAATGTTTTGTTGCTATCTTGGTGAAAATGAAGTTCCAAAGAAAATAAATCCCAGTTTTTCTCTATAATACTTCTAAGTCATTTAGTTTTACAATTAGGGACAAGAAGTGAGAAAACAAATAAACAAACAAAAACCAAAAAAAGAAAAAAGAAAAGATATCGGTCCACAATTTCTAAATTATGTATTAGTCAGCTTTTTGCTGCAGATAAAATCAACTTGAAGAAAGATTTATTTTGGCTCATGGTTTTAAAGGAGTTTGAGTTCACGGTCTCTTGGCCTTATCACTTTCAGCCTCTGGCAAAGCAGAACATCATGACTGGCAGCATGTGGTGGAGCAAAAATACTCACTTTGTTGTAGCAGAGAAACAAAGAGTGAAAAAAGGAAGGAGCGAGGGTTCTAATATAGCCCCCAAAGGCACACCCCCAGTGACCTACTTTCTCGAACTAAGTCCTTCCTCTTAAAGTTTCTACCACTTCTCAATAGTTGTACAAGATGCGGAGCAAATGTTCAGCACATGAGCCTTTGGGGGAGATTCCAGATACGAACCATAATGGTTTTCAGATTTGTGGGCAGAGTTGTTCACAATATTTCTTTATTACCTATTTAATTTCTATGAGATCTGTAGTGATGTCTTCTCTTTCATTTCTGAAATGAAAATGAAAATGGCTCATAAGAGTATGAGCCATTGTGCCCAATGAAACTTCATCTTTTTATGTATATATAGTCAATGTAATAATTTTTCCGAAAAGCACTGCTTTCACTGCATTGCACAAATTTTAATAAATTTTTGTTCCATTTTATATAGTTATTAATAAGTTTTATCTTTGCTGTAATTTGTATCCTGTAGAAAAAGAGAAAGCAGAAGATAACCATCAATAAACAAATATATGAAGAAATGTTCAACATCTCCAGCAATTAGAGAAATGTAAATCAAAACTACTCTAAAATTTCAACTCACCCTAGTCAGAATGGCAGCTGTCCAAAATATAAGCAACAATAAGTGCTGGCGAGGATGTGGTGAAAAAGGCACACTCAGTCATTGCTGGTGGGACTGCAAATTGGTGCAACCTATCTGGAAAGCAGTATGGAGATTTCTTAAAAAACTTTGAATGAAACCACCATTTGACCCAGCTATCCCACTTCTTGGCCTATACCCTAAAGACTTAAAAACAGCATACTACAGTGATGCAGTCACTTCAATGTTTAGAGCTGCACAATTCACAATTGCTAAACTGTGGAAGCAACCTAGATGCTCTTCAATAGATAAATGGATAAAGAAACTATGGTATATATACACAATGGAATATTACTCAGCAATAAAAGAGAATAAAATTATGGCATTTGCAGGTAAATGGATGGAATTGGAGAACATCATGCTAAGTGAAGTACGCCAATCCCAAAAAACCAAAGACCGAATATTCTCTCTGATTAGTGGATGCTGATATATAAGGCAGGTGTGCGTGGAGAGCATAGGAGAAATGGAGAAACTTTGGGTGAGGCAGGGGGGAGGCAGGGGAGGGGAGGGGGAATGGGAGTAGCAAAAATGGTGGAATGAGATGGACATCAGTACCCTAGGTACATGTATGTAGACACGAATGGTATGACTCTATCTTGTTTGCAACCAGAGAGATGGAAAATTGAGCTCTATATATGTACTATGACTTGAAATACATTTTTAAAATCAATCAATCAATAAAAAGAAAAAGAAAAAGTACATTAAATATAAAGAATGCAGAAGAAAAGAAAAAAATAAAATAAAAATTAGAGCAGAAACATCAAAAGCTGAAAACAGAAAATCTATTGAACCAAAATCAAAAGATATTTCTTTGAAAATATCAATAGAATACATAAACCTATAGCCAGGATACATTTTTATATTTTATTTTGAGACAGAGTCTCATCAAATTGCCAAAGCTAGCCTAAAACTTGTGATACTCCTTCTTCATCCTCCTGAGTTGCTGGGATTATGGGTATGAGCCATTGTGCCCAGTGAAACTTCATCTTTTCATGTATATGTGTTCAATGTAATAATTTTCCCAAAAAGCACTGCTTTCACTGCATTGCAAAAATTTTAATAAATTTTTGTTCCATCTTTATATAGTTAAAATATTTGTAAATTTCTCTTAGATTTTATCTTTGACCCATGTGATATTTAGAAATGTACTGCTTATCCTCCAAGTATCTAGGGATTTTTCAAACATATGTTATTGGTTTCTAGTTTTACCCATTGCAATGCACAGTCACTGTATAATTTCTAAACTTTCAAATTTGTGAATGTGTCTTTATGATCTAGAACATGATCTATCTTGATGAATGTTCCATGTAAGCTTGAGAACAATGTGTATTCTGCTGTTGTTGAATAAAGGAGTCTATATATATTCATTATATTCATTTGATTGATGGTGTTGAGTTCAATCATTTCTATACTAATTTTTGCCTGGTGGATCTTTCTATGTCTGATAGAGGGTGCTAAATTTTTCAGTTATAATAATGGATTCATTCATTTCTTCATACTGTTCTGTCATTTTTTTTTCTGATAATCTCTTATTGTGTGTATATATATATACTGGATTTTTTTCTGCCTTCTAAGATTATTGATCCCTTTATGATTATGTAATGCACCACCTTATTCTGGATAACTTTCCTGGGTCTGAAATTTGCCCTGTCTGAAATGCATATAGTTTTCCTGCTTTAATTTCATTAGTATTAGCACAATATATCTTTCTTCATTTGCTTATTTTGTATTTATATGTCTTTATCTTTAAAGTGAGTTTTCTACAGACAACATAGAGTTGGGTCTTCTTTAATGATCTACTCCATCTTTGTCTTTTAATGGGCATGTTTAAGCCATTGATGATTAAAACAATTATTGATATAACTTGACTAAATTGTGTATTTATTAATGTTCCCTTTACCTCCACTAATGAACTGTCAGGAGTGTATCTTTCACTTATTTATTTATATGTTGTTACCCTTGGCCAAGAAAATGAACCTTTAAATTAAAAAACTACCTTGAATAAATAATAAAATTTTATTTTTTATTTTATGTTACCTATAATGTTTACTTAGCCTCTTTGAAATCAATTCTTTACTTCCTCTATTCGGTGAGACTACTGTGCTGTTAGAACACTATGCTTGCAAAGTGACTTAGAAATAATCTCTAGAGAGAAAAATGGGGAGATTTAGGGCTCACATTTCTTTCCATTGTTTGTTTTCTGGTGCATATTTCTGTGAAACCTGAAGAAAGTTCATTTTGTGCCTGTGTTATTTGGCAGAAATATAACCTGATACCAATTACTCCTAATGATGAGAAGTTTTATTCAGAGAATCTTCTATTTCAGATATTTACTTTATAATTTCAGAATATTGATATTGGTTTGTTGGAGATCAGGAACAGGTTCTTGTTCCTCCCTATTGAAGATTAAACAACCAGGAGATGCCTAAGCAAGTGTAGAGAGTAAATTTTATTTAAGAAAGTGATAGAGATAGGCTTCTTGGAAAAGAAGCAGACTGATGCTGAAAACTCATGGGAGAAGATGTGTCTTTTATAAACTCCAGAACTCCCCTTTTTAATTATTGTCTTCTGTTTCTTCCCTGTATATGAGACTGGGAACAGGGACATGGAAGTTAATTGTCAGCAACCCAGAATGCCCAGGAGCATGGTCACAGAGGTCAACAACTTGTTTTTCTCTCTTTGATAACCAATTTTTGTTGTTGTTGTTGTTTTGTTTTTTGGTGCTGGGGATTGTTTGATAACCAATTTTAATTCTCTCTCAGCCACCATCATTCATTATCTACACTGACTGCCTGACTTTCCCCTCATCCTCAGTTTGCTGAGGGATGTGATCTATCCTACCATGTAGGCCGGGTAGAGCTGTAGGCAAATCGCTTTTTGGCAAAGTAAGCATGTGTATGTGGGTGGGTAGCACTGTGTGCCCATTTTATAGAATTATTCTGTTAACCTCGTGTTCCCACCATTCTCATCTATCTGTCTCATTACAATATTATCTCACTTTTGCAGAATCTGTGCATGTCTACTGAAATTACCTATATCTTCACCATTTCTCATCTTTTTTAAATAAATTATTTAAGATAACTATTGTAATCTCTGACCATTTTAGTCCCTGATCCTCATTCCAATATCTTGTTCACTGTGGCTGTTTATAATGACTTCTTTTTGATTTTAAAAATTTCTTCTCTTTCTCTGGTTAAAAACCTCTAGCTTTTAAAAATATGTGGTGATTTTTAGATTACTATTAATTTAAAAACTTAGAAAGAAGATGATAGTAAGCTAGAGGAAGGATATATTCCTACTTTCTCTGTGGATTGAGATGCATGTGGTAGGAGTACTGCTTCTCTGCAAGGTGAGTGGAAGAAAGATTTCACTAAAACTCAATATTGGGTAGCCAAAGTGTCTTAGACAGTTGGAAATTCAGGTACTTTAAACAAAGAAGAAAAAGAATATTGGAGCCACACTGGTTGTGGCAGCGGTAGAAGAGGGAGTGTGAACACAAAGAGCAACACAGTGGAGAGACTGAGAACAGGAAAACCTGAGATCAGAAAAGCAGCCTGCCCTTGGCTGATCCACAGGCAGCATTGTGCACTGGTGCTTGAAAAGTGGCCCATGTTTCCCAACTGGCTGTGGAGAACTGAGACAGGTGCCATCTTGAGGTAGCCATGCTGTAACTGCTATTGGAGGAGCAGGGAGATCAGAGCAAACATGGCTACACTATCCTGGCAAGCACTGTTCATGTACCCTAGGGTGTACTTAGCAGAACAGGAGTAAAATTGGCACAGAAAATATGTTGCCCGGAGGGATTCAAGTCAGAAAAATGAAAGGAAGCTCAACTCACTTTTCCCTTTGAGTATATTGACTCATGTGAGCAATGGAAGTGGGTCAGGAATCAGGGAGGTATGAATACACTAAGGGAGTAAGCCTGGAAAGGCTGTTTTCATGGGCAGCAGAAGGGATGAAGAATTGGTTCCCTGTACCCCATAAGTAGAATCCATAGGAGGCTCCTGAGATTGAAACTCCCTCCAGAGATTGGCAACTCCAGGACTTAGGGGTGCTTTGATCTAATCTCTCCAGTACAAAAAACCACCTAGTAAAGCCCCTAAAGAACTGATTAGATCTAAGCCCCACCTGCAGAAACTCTACTTATAGAACCCTGCAGCAACCCCATTCTAGGAGCACATAAATTTGGTCTGAGCAGACAAAACTCCAACCCATCCTACTTCATACTGGGAAGAAGAAAAGCTGAGAATTGTTTAAACTAGCTTCAATCTTTTAAGCCATTCCATCTAGCAGCTTGGTGAGTAACACAAAAAGAGGAAGGGGTTCATGACCCCCAGGTCTTGCTCTTGCTTCCAGTACACAGCCTAAGAAGAAATGGAAAGAAAGAAAGTTGGGCATAGACAATGTCCATCTATTCTCATTGACTATTTTTACCACCTTGGTAGAAATAATTCCTTAATTTTTCATTAACCTTTTTCTTCTTTTTATTTATTCAGTTTTTGTTTTTATGTGTTTTTTTTTTTTTGCTGTGCTGATTGGTTCATGGATATATATATATATATACACATATATATGTATATATGTATATATATATGTATATATATATACACACACACACACACATATATACATATATATATAATTTGTTTCTTTTTTCTCATTTTTAGCATTTTTAAATGTATTTCTTTTTTCTTGCCTTGTCTGTTGAGGGTTAGGATTTTTTATTAGTATATTTTGGTTTGGTTTTGTATTGTCTCATTCTCTTTTTCTCTTTCTCTCTTTTCTTCTGCTAACGTCCAAATTCTACTGTTCTCTATTTCACTCTCTGTTTACTTTGTTACTTCAATTTTTTCTCTTCCTTCCTTATAACCACTATATGCTGCATCTCTTCTGCATTCTCTCTATTCATTTTTTGAAATCGTGAACTCTTCCACTTTCCTATCACATTTTCTTTTCTTTTTTTCTTTCTTTTTTTGTACCAGGGATTGAGTCCAGAGGTGCTTAACCACTGAGCCACATTCACAGCCCTTTTTTATATTTTATTTAGAGACAAAGTCTCACTGAATTGCTTAGGGTGCTGTATTGCTGAGGTTGGCTTTGAACTTGCAATTCTCTTGCTTCAGCCTCCTGAGCCACTGGGATTACAGATGTGCTCTTACCATCTTTTATCACTAATTTGTTTATATAACTCTTGCCCTCACCATTAATGCTGTTGCAATTATTACTTCTGTGGATGACATAATTGACACATGTTGTTTGCTTTAATTCCAGATATAATTCATAGTTACTTATTGTTTTTGATGTTGGCAATTGCTAACTCTACCATTTCTGTTTTTTTTGTGTGTGTGTGTCAATTAACATTGTAGATGTCATAGTAGGAAACAAGCATTTAGTTTAATGTTGTATGTTCTTTGCATTGATTGTTGCTATTGTTTGTTTACTCCTATTCTGTTAGGTGCTAGGAACTCACAGGAATCCTAAAAATTTATAGAGTAGAAACTCTGTTGCTGAACTAAACTCAACCAAAAGACATTGCACCTTGCTCCACACAAATTAATAACACTCAGTCTTCACTATTCTTTAATAGAAAGAATGGAAGAGACAAAAACCCAAACTAATGACCAGGTCTCAAGTAGAAACAGCTGAGGTTGGGATCCTAAGTCCCACCAATGGATATCCATTGCTATAGCAAAAAGAGAAATAAATAACACAAAGGCTGTAAACAACACACTTATAAGGGTATCTTAATTCAGATCACTCAAGGACAGTTTGGCAAGTGGACTGTGCTCTACAAACATCTACACATAGAACTGGAAGAAAAATTCTTTCAACAGATGCATAAAACCCAACACATGAATACAAAAAATACGATAATCCAACAAAACAAAACCTTCTAAATGACCCTAACAAATGACACCCCAAATATTGAAGTGGTTGAAATATCAGATAGGAAATTCAAAAGAATAATTCTTGGAATTGATGAAGGCTGTGAAATGTGGTCTAATGGAATTGATAAACTCTTCAGGTAAATAATAACAGAAAATTTTCTGAAACTTCAGAATGAGATGGATATACAGATACAGGAGGCATTCAGAACTCCAAACAGCCAAGATCAAAAAAAAAACTCTCCATGACACATTATAATTAAAATTCCTAACATATAGAACAATGATAGAATTTTAAACTCTAATTTTAAAATCCTCAAGAGGAAAATGTCAGGTCACATTTAGAAGCAAGCCAAACAGAATTACTTCTGATATCTCAACACAAACTCTACAAGCCAGGAAGGCTTGTAAAGGTGTATTCCAAGTCCTGAATAAATAACTGTAAACCAAGATTGTAATATCAAGCAAAGCTATCATTGAAACCTTCTAAGATAGGTACAAATTAAAGAATTCAGGACTATAAAACTGACACTATAGAACTTAAAGAAATACTGCATATAGAAGAAATAATTTAAAAAACCCTAGAGCTCACAAAAAACAAATATTATTTGAAGAGTAACTAAGCAAATAAGAATAAGAACCAAATTAAACATTATAAATGTAAATCAAAATGACAGGAATCAAAATGACAGAAATTAATAGACAGCTCTCTATAGTACCATTAAATGTAAATGATCTCTAATTTAAAGACATATCCTGGCAGAATAGTTTAAAAAACAAGAGTTTTTTATATGTTGTTTGCAAGAGATGTACTTTATAGGCAAATATAGCCTTGGGCTAAAAGTGAAAGGATGAAAATTGATATACCATGTGAATGAAGCCTCAAAACAAACAGGAGTAGCTACTCTCATATAAGACAAAGCAGATTTTACACCAAAATTAATCAGAAGAGACAAAGAAAGTCACTTCATATTGGTAAAGGGAAGAGCCCAACAATAAGATATAACAATGACAAATAATTATGCCCCAAACATGGGTGCAACAAATTATGTAAAAGAGAGACTGCTCTAATTGGACCTTTAGACAGACCTCAGTACAACAATATTGGGTGATTTCAACACACCTCTTACCATTAAATAGATCATCCAGACATAAATTGAATAAAGGCTCATTTGATCTGACAAATATTATAAATCAAAAGGTCCTAACAGATATCTATAGAATATTCATCCAACAAGAGCTTAATACACTTTCCTCTCAGTGGATCATGAAACCTTCTTAAAAATAGACCATATTTTTAGGCCATAAAACAACTCTCAGCAAATACAAAAAACATGATATAATTCCTTCTATCTTATCAGATCATGATGGAATAAACTTAGAAATCAACATGACCAAACCTTAAAAAATGTTAATGAACACATGGGGATTGAACAATAATTTTTGAATGATGAATGAAGAAATCCAGGGAAAAATTTAAAAATTCTTATAATTAAATAAAAATAGTGAAGGCAGTTTAAAAGGAAGGTTTATAGCTATGAGTGCTTGCATAAGATAATCAGAAAGATCGCAAATAAATAACCTAGTGATACATGTTAAGGTCCTTGAAAAAGAACAAACCAATTCCAAAACCAGTAGAAGGGAGGACATATTTAAAATCAGAGCCAAAATCAGTGAACTCTAGAATTAAAAAAAGAATACAAAGGATAAATAAAAAATAAACAGTTGGTTCTTTGAAAAGACAAATGAGATCAATAAGCCCTTAGCCAAACTAACCAAAAGGAAATGGGAGGAAAACTGAGAAATTATCACAGACATTTCAGAAATCCAACAGATTATTGAGGACTATTTTAAAAATTTATACTCAAATAAATTGTCAAACCTAGAAGATTTTGGAAGAAATAGATAAATTTCTAGACAAATATAATCTGTCAAAACTGAATCATAGAAAACCTAGATAACAATAAACTTGTATTGAGATACAAATGGCAATAAAAATCCCTCCAACAAAGAAAAGCCCAGGACCAGATGTATTCTCAGCTGAATTCTACTGAACCTTTAAAGATGAACTAATAGCAATACTCTCCAAATTATTCCATGAAATAGAAAGGGATGGAATACTTCCAAATTCATACTTTAAAACCAGTATCACATTCATACCCAAACCAGATAAGGACATAACAAACAAAGAAAGAAAACTACAGACAAATATCCCACTGAATTTATATGCAAATATACTTAATAAAGTATTAGCAAATTCTGTTCAACAATGTAATCAGAAGATTGTACATCATAACCAAGTTGGTTTCATTTTAGAGATGCAAGTTTGGTTTAATATACACAAATCAATACAAAAATCTCTTAGTATCAATAGATGCAGAGAAGACTTTCATCAAAATTCAGTACCTATTCATGATAAAAACACTGAAAAAACTAGATATAGAAAGAACTTACCTCAATATCACAAAGACTACATATGAAAAACCCAAAGTCAACCTTATAGTAAGTAGGGAAAAATTGAAAGCATTTTAAAAAAAATCTGGGTCAAGACAAGAAAGTTCATTCTCACCACTCCTATTTAATATATTGCTAAGAATTCTAGATAGAGCAATTAGTCAAAAGGAGGAAATAAAAAGGATAAAAATAGGAAAGGCAGAAGTCAAACTATCACTGTTTGCGGATGATATGACCCTAAACCTAGAAGATCCAAAGAACTCCATCAAATGACTGCTAAAGCTAAGAAATAAATTTGGCAAAATAGAAAGTTGCAAAACCAACATACGAAAATCTGTAGTTTTCCTATATACCACTAATGAATCTGCTGAGAAAGAAATCAGAGAAATAATTCCATTCACAATAACCTCAATAACAACAACAACAACAACAACAACACACACACAGAGGAATAAATCTAACCAAGGAGGAGAAAGACCTCAACCTTGAAAACTTCAGAACAAAGAAAACTTCAGAAAAAAGAAATTGAAGACCTTAGATGATGGAAAAACCTCCCATGTTCATAGATACACAGAGTTAATATTGTTAAAATGGTGTACTACCAAAAGCTATATCAGATTCAATACAATCCCCATCAAAATACCAATGACATTCTTCACAGAACTAGGGAAAAAAATCCTTAAAATTCATATGGAAGTAAAAGACCCAGACTAGCCAAAATGATTTTAAGCCAAAAGGGTAATGTGAGAAGCATCACAATCCTTAACTTAAAAGTATACTACAGAGCTATGGTAACAAAAACTGTATGGTACTGGCATAAAAATAGACACATAGGCCAATGGTACAGGATAGAAGACACAGAGTAAAACCCACACATCTGATATAGGATACAGTCATCTGATCCTTGAAAAAGGTGCCAAAAACTTACATTGGAGAAAAGACAACCTTTTTTAAAATGGTGATGGAACAACTGGTTATCCATATGTAGAAGAAGAAAACTGGATGCTATTCTCTCACCCAGCATAAAAATCAACCCAAAATGGGTAAGACCAGAAAATATGCAACTCTTAGATGAAAATGTAGGGTCAAAACTCCAGCTTTTAAGCATGGGCAATGACTTTCTCAATAGAACTCCTAAAGCTCAGTAATAATACCAAAAGTTAATAAATGAGTCAGCATCAAATTTGAAAGCTTCTGCACAGCAAAGCAAACAATTATGAATATGAATAGAGAACCCACTAAACAGGAGAAAATCTTTGCAAGCTGCAAAGATATTAATATATAGAATATATAAAGAGCTCAAAAACTTTATATCACAAAATCAAATAACCCAATTAATAAATGGAAAATAAATTAAAATAGACACTTCTCAAAAGAAGAAATACAAATGGCCAACAAATACATGAAAAAATGTTCAATATCATTAGCAGTTAGAGAAATGTCAATCAAACTGCACTAAGATTTCATCTCACACCAGTCAGAATGGCAGTCATCAGGATAAAAATAATAATTAATGATGAAGTGGATGTAGAGAAAAAGAAACATTTCTACACTGGTGGTGAGACTGTAAATTAGTACAACCACTACAGAAATCAGTATGGAGGCTCCTCAGAAGACTTGGCATGGAACCACCTTTTGACATGGCTATACTGCTTTTCGGTATTTTTCCTGAAAATTTAAAGTCATCTTACTACAGTAATACATGCATAACCATGTTTACAGCAGTACAATTAAAAATAGCCTAACTGTGGCATCAGCCTAGGTATCCTTCAGTGGACTAGTGGATAAAGAAAATGTGGCGTATACACACAATGGAGTTTTATTCAATCACAAAGAAAAATGAAATTATGGCATTTATAGGAAAATGAATGGAACTAGAGACCATCATTTTAAGCAAAATCAGTCGAACTCAGAAAGCTAATGATTGTATGTTCTGTCATAGGCAGAAGTTAGAGAGGAAAAAGGAAAACAAAGGTGGGTGTGGATCCTTTAAAAAATTAAAGAGAGATCAGTAGAGGAAAGGGGTCAAGGGGTGGGAGACAGGGAGGGAGACAGGAAGTGCTGGGGTATGATATTGACCCAATTACATCGTTACTTTGTGTGCATGTGGGAATATGTAACAATAAATCCTATCAATATGTACAACTATAATGGACCAATAAAAAGTTTGTGGAGAAGAAGAAACCATGGAATACATTTAAAGTATAGCAAGGAAAAGCTTCATAACCTCAAACACCTAGCAGCAAAAGTAAAATAACTAAAAATAGGTGAATTGTATTTGCAGCTAAAGAGATTTTGAAAAACATAAATCAAACTAAAGCATGAGGAATAAAATAGTAAAGATTAGCTTGTTATAGCTATATCATCAATTCCATTACACTGCAATTACAAATAGCGCAGCAGTGAATAATGTGTGTGTGTGTGTATACTGTCATACTGTCAGAGGTATATCTTTTCATTGATGCTTTGATAACCAGATAGAAAGACTTCCATGCAGATAATCAGCTAACTAAATTAGAACAAATGTTCTAGAACTTGCATTAAAAGCAATATACATAGGGAAATGCTTGATTTTATGGTAGCATGGTTATTTCAAGTAGATAAGCTGTAATCTTTCTGATGTAAAAATCAAGTATACTGTACAGAAAAAGCACACATGATCATTATTATTACCTGAATAAATAAAGTCCAGATCAACAACACAAAAAATAAAATAAAATAAAATAAAACCTTATATACTAGCCCTTGCGGAGGATGTATTAGATACTCTAAATTCTGTTTTCCTCCTCTGAGGCTCAGGCTGTTAAATTTCTTCAGATCTGCTTGTTCCCTTAGATACTTGTTAAAGGCTTTTCACGGCAGATTTATTTTAGTCCTGCCCTTTATGTTGGGGCATAACTGCTTTTCCTGGGGTATTGTCTTTCTGATAAGGTATGATGCTTCTGGGACTTCTCTAACTCCTCAAGTCTTAAATTACAACCTTTATTTCCCAGATCCAGTTGACAGCTCTTTAAGCCTTTTGGCTTTTGTTTTCCGTTTAGAATTTGGAGACGCTCCCTGGCCTGTGTAATTTAGGATGGGGTGATTTTGTGCAGGCTTTTGCTCTCCATTCATTTCAGCATTATCCTTTTTATTTTCCATGAAGTCTTGCATCCCCTTGCTCAAATCTGTCTCTTCAACCCCGTGGAACCATTGATTTCTGCTTGAGATCTGATTTACACACAGGCACCTTGAAAATTCTCTCACATGAAGAACTTGTCTTACCAAATGGCTTTCTCTTTTCTCAAAAGTCATATCGCCTCAGTTTCTGCCTGCTTTGGTCATTCTCTAGTGCCTTCAAAATGTTGCTTTTTATAGTCAGTTATGGTTAGTATTTGTAATAAGCAGGAAATTTTTTTTTTTTTTTTTTGGTACTGGAGATTGAACTCAGGGGCACTTGACCACTGAGCCACATCCCCAGCCCTATTTTTGTGTTTTATGTAGAGACAGAGTCTCGCTGAGTTGCTTAGCGCCTCGCCTTTGCTGAGGTTGGCTTTGAACTCGCGATTCTCCTGTCTCAGCCTCCCTAAGTGCTGGGATTACAGGCTTGAGCCACTGCACCCGGCTAAGCAGGAAAAATTTTTAATACAACTTATTCCACACTAACCATAAGTGAAACATAGCTTCTTCAAGTTACTTGCTCCTTATTCCTCAAATGCAAGAAACTTCAATTTATTATTGTTCCCTGACTCCACTGTCATGTTGGTATATTATGGACTATCATTTACCAGTTCTCATAATATACTTTTATTTTATCATTAAGCAAAATACAAGTTGCTAAATTCTCTTCATGACCAAATTATTGGCCACCTCATTGTTTCCTTCCACATTTCCTTTCCTTCTTCCATGGTTACATTTTCTAATAGTTATTTAAGGAGATCTGCCATGGCCTGAGAATATCTTTAATTCACCTTCAAGTTTAAATACTATTTTAAACAACTATGAAATTTTATTATAATGTTTATTTTTTATTGTTTTGAATATATTATTACTCTACAGTATCCATAAAGCCAATATTGTGGTTGAGAATTCTGATGTTAGTATGGTTATAGTAGGTGATTTTTTCATTTATCTGAACCCCCAAATTACAGATACCTTCTTGCTCTGCCAGCTATGCTACTTGCTTGTAAAAGTAAAAGGAATGATGCTAATAACCACATTCTCACAGTTGCTGACCGACAAGTTATCACCTGTTCCCAATTGCCAAGTGTGTATGTATGGGGAGGGAGGGTGAAGAAAGGATACAGATTATGCTAATCTGGTCTGGACAAAATGTTGACCTTCCACATAATTTGTGCTCATTATAATCTTATTATAATGATAAAAAAAAAAACCACAACCTTCAGCATGAAGATAGATCTGACCTTGCCCCAATTAGGGAAGAAAAGAAGTGGAGCACATTAATCCCTGGAAATTTCTGCCTGTCTCCATGAATTTCTCTGATAGCAGCATGCATATCACACTCCCTCATCACCTTGCCCCAGTAAAAATCCAGTCCCCAGATCTACTCAGAAAGAAGGTACTCTTAGAGTATGAGCTCCTCTTCTCCATTCATTGGCCTTTGAATAAAATCTCTTGCCTGTTTGACTATACGTGAATTGCATTGAGCAGAAATAAACCTGGTAAATTTGGTAACAATCTCTTTCTTCTTTGTCTGTCAACTACGAATTTCAACTTCTGCCCCAGGCCTGCATGTCTGCAGTTGAATACTGACCACGATTATTTTTATATAATTGAACTGACTCTTCATCTTTCTTGTCAATTAATCTTTGTTTGTTTAAACTGTATCTATTTTTTAATCTGTTTTGATGATATTAAGAGTTTTCCAGAAATATGGAAAAAGTATAACATTTACAATTAACAGAATATTATATATCATGTAAACCTAATGTCCCTATGCTGTCTACTAATTCCTAAATTAATTCCAAACATTGTAGAAGTCTCTCAAGTTCTTGACTTAAGATATATTGCTTTAGTGGACAACACTCATTAAGGTGCAAATTGTATTAAGAAGAGATCCTTTCACTCTTATCTTACTAGTAAATGAGTGAAGATAAATGTGACTTATCTCAAAAGTACAGCAATAGCCTAAGCTAGGCAGTATGTTTGTGAGAAAATATTTTATTGGGCTTTAATTTAGAAAACAAAGTCCTTCCTGCATAGGATAGTTGATGTTTTTAACCACATGCAAAAGGATCATAATGTCTAATGATTCTTGTTTAAAATCTATCTAATAGAATACAATACTATAATAAAAACCTATAGACCTAACTAATATTATTGTGATAGAGTGGGCAATGACAGCATTATTTTATCCAATTGCAATGAAGGTACAGAGTAAGCAATGCTCTCTGCAGTATGAATGAAATCAGGGTCAATTGATTCTTCAAATTGTGGATGGATCCTCCTCCCTGCCCCTTACTGCAACTGATTGGCATTCTTTTGGTATGCATAAGGCCCAGGGTTCAATCCTCAATATAGAAATAAACAACAACAACAACAAAACCCTTCCATCTGTTGTCATTCTATCTGAATGTTGATTTAGCCATTACTATTTTTTTTTAATTGTGAGTATATTCTTCAATAGTTTGGTCTGTGAAATCAGGATCAGAATATCTATTAGAAGACCTATTAGGACGACTGGGGTAGGTGGCACATGCCTGTAATACCACTGACTGGAAAGTCTGAGGTGGGAAGTTTGAAAGTTCTAGGCCAGACTCAAAAACTTAGTGAGTCCCTAAACAACTTAGAAAGGCCCTGTCTCAAAAGAAAAAATAAAAATGGATGGAGGTGTAGCTCAGTGGTAAAGTGCCCCAGTTCCAAAAATAAACAAACAGAAACAAAGAAAGGAAGGAAGGAAGAAATTATTTAACATTTGAACTGAACTGATATATAATAAAATATGTATATTATACAATCCTAGCACTACTGATATTATTATTTTCTATCATTGTTAAAGACATTTCATCAGGTTGAAATATTTATATTTGGGTAAAGAGATTTAACTGAGATGTTATCAACTGACTGGTGTTATCTTTAAAAATTATTAGTAATATTTGATATAATGATAAAAGAGAACACATTGATGATAAATTTGGATATGAAAAATAATTTGTTCTATAATATGTATTCATGGAGATACAATTGTTTCCATAGTTATTTATTTTTAATAATTATGACTGAAGAGGAAATGCTGTAATTTATACCAGTTCTGGAAAATATTTGGGTTCATTAGGGTTACAAAATATTAAAAATGTTCAGCTTGTAAAATGTAAATTACATGGGTTTCATGGAACATGATAAATAACTCTGTTAACCACTAATGGAGAAAATATTCTTTTATTTTGTGTCCTACTTAAAAAAGATTAAGAATAATGCATAGTAAAGAATTAATGCAAGGAGCTAACATGAATGTGATAGAGAATACTGCAGATACCTTTCATCCTGATGCACTGAAATACTTTTGAATAGTGCTTTTTCAAATGTTAATTGCATTAAAATGAATGCATATTAATGTTCTCCCTAATTCCACACTTTCCCTTTATGATATCTTTGTACATTTTTGTCTTGGAGTATAGTAAGGATCATTTCCTAAACCCATGCTGCTCTATGTTTCTGAGCCTATAAGAGGTGAAAATGCTCTTGACAAGTATATACCTCTTCACAATCTTAGATCAGTCTGAGGGTTGTAGTGCTAAGGAATCATCTATGGTATTTATGCTGAATAGATAAAGAGCCATGGTAACATGGTAGCAGTAGATTAAAGTATAACAGCTGGACATCTCTATTCCTCACTTATTAAACTTTAAAGAGAGGGCATGGAATGTTTTATAAAATTTATCATTTATGAGTTTTTAACTTGTTTTTAAAATATGGTGTGTGTGTGTGTGTGTGTGTGTTGACCTTAAATAAATGCAAAATGAATTTCCCTGCACTCAGGATAGATTTTCAGAGTAATCACCTTGTGCCCGGCATGGAGAAGCTGAGGCTTTCAAGGAGGGCAGAACAGATGCAATTCCGATATTTATGATGCTTGCAACTCTGTGTGCTCTATCTTGAAAGAATATTCTAGCATATAATCTAAGTAGATGGAAAGTATTTTTATTTTATAATTTTTTATTTTATAATTTTTCATCAATTATTTAGTGATTTTGTAGAACACTAAGTTTCTTCTCTTCCTATCACTTCGATATCAGTGTCTATAAATATTATTATTTTAAAAATGCATAATACCTATAATATTAATTATACATAGTAAATAGAAGCATTTAGCAGTTTACAAATGACTTTTACATTTGGTGTCTCATTAAATTTTAACCTTGTGATATTTAAGTCATTATTCTTATTAGCAAATGAAGAAATAGAAACAAAAGAACATCAGGAAAGGAAACACTTGCTTAACATCTCACAGATAAAAAATATTCTTCATTCCAATGCAAGCTTGACTGAAATACAATTGTGTCTCCTCTTGTCTACTGCTATCATAGTACCTGGCATGGTTGAAGGTCATCCATTTGTACCAAGGAAAATATGAAATTTACAAACTGATGAAAAAGGGAAATATTTAATGGATAGTATACATATTTTTCCTTGAGGTAAGGCATCCTCTTGTGTTTTGTGTCTATCTTTTGATTTGATCTTTTTAAGTAAACATTTTACTTAAAGGAATACTATTTTTCCTTTGTATTGCAAATAAAAAAAACTGAATTCAGCAAGATTAATAACTTATTTTGCCCACAGCCAGTATGGACAAGGCCTGAGGTTTACACTATGCTTTTTATTTTTATTTTTTTTGGTACTGGAGATTGAACTCAGGGGCACTCGAACACTGAGCCACATCCCTAGCCCAATTTTTGTGTTTTATGTAGAGACAAGGTCTCACTGAGTTGCTTAGTGCCTCACAGTTGCTGAGGCTGGCTTTGAACTCGCGATTCTCCTGTCTCAGCCTCCCTAAGTGCCAGTATTACAGGCTTGAGTCACCACGCCTGGCTTACACTATGCTTTCTTATACTAAAATTTGTATAGCTGTTTATCATAATATATATCTTTATACCTGTAGTATTTATGTTACATACATAAGCACATATATGTTTTATATCTATAGTGTCTGTTTTATACATATGAAACATAGATATATAGATAGATACTAAATGTGCTTGGGGAATATTTCCAAATAAAATTTTAAAATTGGGTGTTTTTATTTAATACTAGGTATATGTTGAAAGATACAAAGATATTTGGTCTTTATTTAGATTGTGAACTGATCACTGTTTAGGTCATTGACATATATGATGTATGGCTGTTATGGGTGTTAGGTTATCCATGATTGGAAAAACCATGGAATTTATTGAAAATTTAGAGTGACTTGAGATGAGTTGTTATGCTTTATAAAAAATACATATACTGTTAGTTATTTAAGCAAACATCTATATTCCATAAATATGGAGTCTCAATTATAAAGGAGAGTTGCTTTTTATTTACTCTATTCCATTTTTGGGAGTGGCAGGGAAAAAAACTTAGTTTGAGGCTGGTAGAGTAATAGAACATTATTGAAAAATGTTGATTAAAAATTCTGCAGCAATCAGAGTAAAACCAATAATTTTTTTTTGAAAAAGGAGAAGAATGAGTCATTATGCAAATCCTCTGTTTTACAATTTGGAATTTCCTCTCCACCCTTTCATTAGAATTTAAAATGCTTTCAGGTTGCGTTTGTTGAAAATAAAAAGTAAAAATTAAGTGTTTATTTTATGTGAGTTTTTGGTACATTCATTTTTACATATATCTGTGTCTATATTGGTATGAATATACATGTATGTGCATTATCTACATTTGTTTTCATTACTCCTCGGACATTTTGAGGCTTATGTTTTGTCTGTTTATTGTTTACTTTGGCTATTGTTGTGACGCCATACCTTTCCTGTTGTAACAGAAACATGAGAATAAGGATATCTTTTTTCTCTTGCTATGCTTCAATACTTATAAGGGAAGATGTATGGCTCTGATAAAGTAGAAATATATATTTAAAAGATATACCTAACTGAAGCATTTTGGAGGAACACCACAGGCTTTAGGGTGAGATTTATAGATAATGGTCATGGTAATGGAGAACTAGAGTCTGCAATACTTCTTTTCAGAAGAACATGGAAACAGTTCAATTAGATCAAGTTAAAGACAGTCCCCTGTGTCTGAAACAGCATCAGGTCAGCTGTAAATAAATGGCAACCTATACTAGTTAGATGGAGTTCTAACTTGTAACTAGTTTAGGATATATAACAGCAACCCACCATCTGATGTGTATCAGGAATAATAGTGTGGACAGAATTCTCAGGATAGATGACATTATCACACTGAATCAGTACAATGGTCTATCTGAGGCTGCAGCGATTGGGATCACAAATCACTGAGGTATGGAGCCACTGAAATAGCATCAATATAATAAAAAGTAGCCTCAGAAGCCTGAGTATAATATTACACTGTGGAAAAAGCAGTTGCTGAAATTTACATCTAAGCCACCTAATATTGTGCAATCTATAATAGAAAATTTCCTCCAAAAGTTTTGTTTATCAGGGTCAGCCTCAGAAATCTAATGGAGTAGCTTGCCAGTGATTTAAGCTGGATGGTTCTGTTTTTCCATGGCTTTTGCACAGAGAATTGAATTTATGGACTCTTCACGCAGCAGTGGCTATTACATGCAAGGTGCCAATGACTACTTGATTATCTCGGAAGGACCTCAAAGCTAGTTGGGCATGAAATAGAGGACCTCTTCAAATGAAAGGGATCAGAATATTCAACACAGTTTATAAAGTGTGACAATTCTATTATGTAAGTTTGAACAGCAGCCACTGCTGGGGGAAAAAAAGTATGAGAATATCCAAGAGAAAGCTTGGCAGGGCTAGTGACCATGACAAAATATAGGCTTCATTACTAGCAGGAGAAAAATGTTAGGAAATTTACACATGGAAGCTTCTATTTTGAAAACCTAAATTATTCTTTGTAGAATGTGGAACTAGTTTCTATTATGGCATGGATACTATTTGTAATGGCTGGCTGTAGATCTAATGTACAAAAATCGCTCCCTGATTGGGTTTTGAAATTACTGAAAATACCTAGGCAATTCAGAATAAAGACCATGATGACCTTTGCTTTTTATATTTGATAAGGATCAGATATGATTGTATGTGAGGACAAAGATCAGGTTGAGTATTATTCTGTTTTTTCCTAAAAAAGGAGTAATGGTTTTTTCAATGAATTTTAAAATTTAGAACAGTTTTAGATTTAAATAATTATTAAGAAAACAGTAGAGATTGTTCCCATTTACTCCACACCCAATGTTTATTACTATGAATTTATCGTACATTTTTCACCGTTTATGAAGAGCTAGTTGATACCTTATTATTGGCTAATGAGTGTTACTTTCCTCAGCTTTTTTAAGTTACTACCTTTTTTCTGTCCCCATATCTTATCTAGGATATGGTTTTTTTATTCTTCACATCCCTTAGGGTTCTCTTGATTATAACAGTTTCCCATACTTCCCTTGCTTTTCAAAATCCTGAAAAATTTTGTAAAATACTGGAAAGGTGTTGTATTGAATCTCCTTCAGTTGAGGTTCATGTGATGTAATCTGTCCAGTAGACCAGGGTGATAAATGTTGAGGAAGAAGACCAGAGAGGTAAAACGCCAGTGTCCTCACATTGTACTAAGGGAGTACCTTGTCAATATAACTTACCACTGCTGATGTTAGCCTTCATCACCTGAATTAAGGTAGTTGTTTGTCCATTTTCTCCACTATGAAGTTACTGTTCTGACCTCCTTTTCTATACTATACTTTTTGACACAGTGTACTATGTGCAGCCTACCCATATGGAGAGGGTTTATGATATGCCCCTTTAAGGGGTGCATCTACATGGATTAATTTGAAATTCTGCACTGGTGACTTGTCTCTTCTCCTTCCTTTCTTCCTTCCTTTTCTCCCTCTCTCCTTCCTTCCTTCCTTCCTTCTTTCCTTTTTTCCTTCTTTCTTCCATCATTTCTTTATAATGAGTGTGCTCATGGATATCCATTTTGTATTTTGTATTATAACTCAACACTGTTTTACTTACTTTGTTGCTCAAATTGTCATAACTTTGGTCATGGGCTCTTTTTTTTTTTTTTTCTGTTGGCTTTGACATGCTCCATCATTGTGGTATTTTGATCTTTGTTTGTTTTTAGCACTTACTTTCTGGCACTGCTAGATAACCCAAGATAACCCAAGCTCATGTTGTATATCTGCCATTTTAGTCCTAGAATTAGCTATTTTTCTAAGGAATAATGGTTTATGTTATTGGAGAATAATATTATAAACCAAGATCTTGGTGGTAGGTATGTTCACTCCAAGTGGGGTATCACTGCTTCTAGGTCTTTTCAGCTGACAGAGGAAGATGTGTGTGTGTGTGTGTGTGTGTGTGTGTGTCTATGCCCATCTGTGCTTGCCTATAAATATCTCTACATGTAATCATCTGTATTGTTCTAAGTTAGACATCGGTTTGCACTGACATAAGAACTTCTATTTCAACTTCTAGAACAGTATGATGATGTCCAGAATTGTGTATTCTATAGGCCCATTTTGACATTCTTTGATAAAACTTTTAAATAATGTTTCATTGGTTCATAAATTGGTTAAAAAACAACAAAAATTTTTTTCTACTGGAACAGTAGACACTTTAATTTTAAGTAAACTGTTCTATTTTCATACTCTAGGATCAGGAATTGAGAAAATAATTTCCAAACTCTAATGATCTGAGATCTCTCTAATCTCTTTCTCTAAGAGTGGCAGGTTATTGAAAAATAAGTTTATATTTTTTTCAGCCTATTCAGTGGTGACCCTTCCTTCTAGATATTAAGTTGTTCTTTTTTTCTCATTATCTTTGCAGCGTTCTTCTTGATATATGGCTTTCAAACATGCCTGCATATTAAATCATCTGGGGAACTTAAAAGAAAAAGGTATCTATGTGACCCCTTTACCTTAGACCAAATTTAGTTTGTATACAATGAGAACCTGGACTTACAGTTTTTAAAAACTCCCTGGGTGCTTATATTATAGGGCCAGAGTTGGGAATGGAATTGATAACAGTTGACTTTTAACATCTTTTTTGCTCATGAGACTCAGTGAATTTATTTTCATTAATACGACCTGCCTGTGCTTCATTCCCAATAAGATACAATACACACAAAATAATGACAGTTATAAGATTTATATGGTGCTTGACAATTAGATTAAAAGAATTTGCATCATTTGCTACAGAACCTTTTATCCAGGCAACATATAAACCCAATTTTAGACAATGGACCTTGTAGCCATTTGACAAAATAAAATTGAACTAGGTCAATATAAAATTGTTATTCCAGAATTCAAAGTTCAAGTCCATTGTGGGTGATTTGAAATGCTTGCCATACTCTTTTTTGACCTACTTTGAGATAGCAAAATTCAGCTTTTAACAGAAAAAGACTGCTTTTCCACTTTTTAAGTAGGATTGCATCAAAAGCAAAACAACAGTGTGGGCTTTTCTTGAGCATCCTCAGGGAAGATTTTACAGCACACTTTAATAATTTATGCAAGTATTACATAAGGCCCAAGGTCAGGAAACATTGTTAACTAATGACTAAGATTGTTAAACTAAAATCCTAGATATTTGGGTTCTAGTTCTGAGACTCTGTAAAAGCTTTTGTGATACCTGGAAAGTCAAAATACTTCTGTATGCTTTTTGTTTCCCCATCTGTAAAACAAGGATAATTGCTTCTTACTCATTACAATGTTGAATGGATTCACCAGGCAATCTATAAGACATATTCAGACTCCATGTTGTGAAAATCCCAAGCAACATACCACCATGGCAAGTTGTTGTTGCTCTTCTATTTAAGCAAATTTCCTCTGGAACAGTATTCTGGAGAATTAGTTTGCCATAGCTTATTTGAAACAAAAACTTTCTTAACGTGGCTCAGTGTTTTTCTTCCTAATAGTGGCCATCTTGCATCTGTAGTCTTATTATGACTCCCTTCCTGCATTTAAACTCTGGCAGTGATCTCCTAAGTGAACCTGGAGTATTCACAAAGCATGCTCACAGCCCTGTATTGATGATTTGCACATATTAAGGGACCAACTTAATCTTAATCCTTTTATCAGCTTTGTTCTTCCAGCTTGGAAAGTCTTTGATTTTTAATGGTGCATATGAAAATTCTACATGAATTTAATTTACTCGTTATAAAAATCTCTGACCTAATGGCACATAAAATAAAGGTAAGTTGGAGGAAATCACCTTAAGATTCTGATTATGAGGTCTTTAATTGGATGGCTTTCTCTATTAGATCCTTGGAAAGGTTTTGTTTAATGGAGAAAGAAGTCAGGTGACAGTGACTTTGAACACTCTTTTAAATTTCAAAAACAAGCTATTTATTAATTTATTTATAATAACTACATATTTTTTGTCTATCTGAAGTTACTTCTTGACCCAGAATATTTCAGCGCTACATTTTTGTATGTAAAATTGGTGATACATAGGCGAGACTCATTACCATGGGGCCACACATCACAAGTTTCATGAACAGCCTCTTTTATATCAGTCTTCTGGACACCCCAAATTACAGGGGCACTAGCATATGCAAAGGCAGGTTCAATGGAGTTAAACTTGAAGATTGTGGTCTTTACATCAAAAAAGCAAACTATAAAAAACATATAATGCAAAATAAATTGTAGATTGGCAAACATTTCTGACCTCTTAGAATTCCTGGAACTATAGGAACCTTCCAAACTACATGCCAAATCATGACTCCCTTCCTGCATTTAAACTTCCTGCATTCACTGTTTCCTAATTCCACCTGCCAAATCATGTAGGAGGGAGAAATTTTTCATTTAGAAACACTAAAGAGCGATTTGGAAGATATGGACATCTGAACACTCATGCAATATAGGGAGAGAACCTCAGTGTTCCCTATCTGAAAAGAAACTAAAGATTTTTCTTTTAAGGTGAACAATAGATTTATTTTAAGAGAGAAACCATAAAACAAATCATAACTATGCTTCCATTTGGTTCTTTTGAAAGTGTTACACTAGTGCTAGGTACTTTTTATACAGTACTTCACACTTTCATAGGTCCCATCTATGTCCTCAAAATGCATCTGGCTTTTTCAACCATATTTATTTCAAATCTATCTTCCACTTATACCCACTCCATAGTGTATAGGGCTTTTGATAAAAGAAAGAAATGGACTCATCTAACCCATTTTCTCTAAGGCAAATCAGAGTGTAAACCTCTAATCAAAAGGGAGAGAAGAGGTTTTTGAATCCCTTGAAACCTTTGTCACTGTATTTAGCTAGACTTGGGTTGCAACTGAGACTTCAGTTTTCTGTTAAAAGAGGCAGCAGTGGGAGGGAAAAGAAACACTTTACTCTATGACTGCTTTGCTGGGCTATGTATTGGCTTCAAATTTAGGCCCAGGAGCAACGTAGACTTGAACCACATTTTCTCTGCCATATAATCCCCTTCCAACTTTGAATGAGCTGAGAACATTACCTGAGAGAAATAGCATTGTGTTGATAAAAATCAGGTAATATGCATACCTAGTAGAAAGTAGACACTCAATAAACAGTAATTATGTCAGAATAATGTTTATAGATAATATATATTATCCAAAAATGACATTAATACAGAGTTCTAAATAAATTGACCAGTACTGAGGGCAACATTGTCAACAAATTAACCCCTTGGTTTAGATCTGCAGCACCTGCTAGCAGGATCCTCCCTATAGCTGAACATTCATCTTGAACCTGTCAATCTAGGCATTCACTGTTTCCTAATTCCACCTGACAGACGTGAGTATGGAAAGAAACATTCTCAATCCCTGAAACAACCTGAGGTAAGAATATTTTTAAACCCTGTAAATGATTCTTATTCTAGTCTATTAAGGTTAGAGTACTCCTTCTAGATACCTAACATTCATGCATCACTCTCTCCCCTGCAGCTAATTCAGTCATAACCAGCTGATTTTCTCTATCACATTTCTCTTACACTCCTTTGTTTATTCCCTCCCATCTGCAACCTTAATAGTTCACATAACCATCATCTTTCATCATTTGGGAGTATCACAGTGTTCTCCAAACAGGTCTTCCTGCTTTTACTTGAACTACATCCACTCATCCTCCCATGACACTTTGAGATTTTTCCCCTTCCTCTAAGGATGAGTAACAGTCTCGTGCCTGCCTCAGTGTTCTGCATGTCCTGCCTTCTGATCCTCAGTCTCATCGCATGTCACTCTTCTTTTCCTTACAGGCACTCCAGAGGCTCTGCATTTATCTTAATCCTTCCTGTAGTGTCTTCAGAAGGGATGTTTCTTCTTCTGAAATGCTCACCCTTCTTTTCCTCCTCCACTATCACAGTTAACTCATCTCATCTTTTAGAATTCAACTTAAATAACATTTCTGGAAGAAAATCCCCTGACTTTCCCCATTCCCCACAAATACTGAGCTATGCAGCATATGATAAATTCCTGGTATACACTGGCCTTGTTGTAATGTTTATCACTATTGTAATTTAATATTTTATTTTGAAATGAGTAATTTAAAAAATTAATACATATTAATTATATAAAGTAATCAGATTCAATATCATATTTGCATGTATGCATAAAGCATATGTTGATTCTAAGCAACCACCCTTCTTCCACCCTCACCATCCTGACCCCACACCTGTCCCTATCCCTAGTAATAAGTATTTTACCTAGAATTTTCTGCGTGTCTAGAATGTAGCTTCAAAAGGTCAAGGTCTGTTTAATTTTGTTTTCATATTCTCCCTTCATAACATTTTTATAATAGGAGCCTCTATTATGTGAAATGAATACATGATGCAGAGAAAGTGCTCAGTTGGGGTGATTTGTACACAGCGAGTGCTTGCTAAAATATATTGACTATAGCTGTTGTGTTGAGTGTTGGAGGTGAGGAAAGAAGGAGGCTGCATGAATTAGACAACTGGTTTCTAGTTATTCATTGACTAGAAATGCATTTAGCAAGAGGTGGACTCAAAGGGGGAGGGCTGGAGTTGCCCTGATAAACCTAAGGAGAACTTATGTTTAGACTAGAGGAGGAATCCATGCAAAGAATTGAGCTATACTAGTAAAAAGGAAGCAACAGTGTGGGTAACTGTGATAAGAATATTAAAGTGAAGGAATTTTAAACCTTAAATCTGAGTTCTCAATATCTGACCCTTGGAACTGTCCATCAACCTGTCTCTACTGAGAAGCACTTGGACTTACCTATAGCAAAGGATGATCACCAAAAGGAGATTTCCTAAATAAGCCCAAGTCCTATGACAAGAAAAAAAATTATTAAATTATTTCAAAGACATCTAAAGTACTGTGGAAAGATTCTTTTAAGATTCTTTTGAGAGTTCTACACTTTTCAGGAAGAGCTTCGGAGTTGCCATTTTCTCTGTTGATGGTAAACTGTTTAGAGAGAAAGCTTTTTGTCCTATATTAAATATCAATCACAATAAATATAATGAACCAAATGCAAAAAGACAAACCACTAGAGAGAAATTATTCTCAATGATTTGAACCCTCTGACTGAAAGAAAAGACAAATTCTGTAAGATTCAAAACAGACAAACAACAATAGTGTGTATGTCAAAATTTCTCTCTTGTGTAGGGCACTGGAGAATTTTAAAACAGTGAAAAGTAGTGGAGAGAAAAGCTGTAAATATTTTTGAGGCTTTAAAAATGTTTCTAAACATCCTCAGTCAATCATTTTTAAATGAGAACACAGGTAGAAGAAAATCCACGTCTTGAACACCAATTATGTATCTGGTCCTATAATTGATGCTTTCTGTAAATATTTCTTTTTTTGTTTTATTTTAATCTTTAAGCTACTTTGAAAGAAATATGTTATTATTTCCAGTATACTGTTAAGAAAAAGTAATTTGCTATGCTAAAAATAAATGTATCTGGCGTATGAAAGCAAGTTCACCCACTTTCAAAATCTGTGTTCTGAGTTTTTCTCCCCAAAGATAATTAAAAAAAAGTCCAAAGTTTCTTTAGATTCTAAAATTGTAAAAAATACATTTTAGTCACAGCACTAACAATTTTCCTTCTAGCAAAACTTTAAAATGTTTAAATGCAACTCCACCCACTTTCCTTCCTTGTGCCCAAAGCAATGAAAGTAGATTAAGAAAAACCACAAAAATCTTGACTGGATTCATTTTAAATTCATGATTAAAAACCTCAGTGGGACAATAGTCCTGCCAGGAAATCCTACATTATATTTTCCTGGTAAACTCACTCAACACTCTTATCTGTTCTCCTATCTAAGACATAGACAACTTCCTCCTTTCCCCTCACTCTCAGCTACTAACCACACATTTCATTAGTAGAGGAATTAGAAAAATATCTAGATGCATCTATTTATGTGTCTACTGATTCAGATGTATCTATACATAATAGATTTTGTCTTTCTTATGTGACAGTGCATGACTGATTGCCACAATCTAAGGACAGAACTTCAATTTGTGTTTCGGATTCCAACCCTTCATTAGTTTAGATGTTCTTCCTTGAAAAATGCCTCATCACTCAATTATAGTCAGTTTTTTCCCCAAATCTATTGGAATACTTCAAGAAATGTGTATATATGGATAAACATATGTATACACACAGACAATGTGTGTGTGTGTGTGTGTGTGTGTGTGTTATTCTTTTTGGGCTGCTGTAACACAATATCATAGACTGGATAGCATATAAACAACAGAATATTATTTCTAACAGTCCTTAAGGCTAGATGCTATATTCAAAGCACAGACAGATTTGACATCTGGGAAGGACCTCTTTCCTGGCTTGTAGGTAGCTGGATCTGTCATCATATGACAGAGGGCTTGGGAGCTCTATATACCCTCTTTTATGAGGTTTCTTTCATAAAATCTCATTCATGAGAGTTCTGTCCTTATAACCTAACCACTTCTTGGAAAGCCTCCTCCAGATACCATTACATTGGGGATTAGTTTTCAAGATACAAATTCTGGATGGACACAGATATTCTGTCTATAGCAAATATATTTCTCAATATTCATGCCAGTGTTCACTGGAAACCTGGCCTGAGCCCTGTATGCAGCCATTGCTCCTAGGGGCAATATAAGGTTAGGTTCCTGTTAAGCCTTGGAGCACAGTGTTTTGTTTGATGTCTCTCTGTTTAAGGACACTCTACTTAATATATCTTTCTTTTTTGGGGGGGTAACTAGGGATTTGAACTCAGGGGCATTTGACCACTGAGCCACATCCTCAGCCCTATTTTGTGTTTTATGTAGAGACAGGGTCTCACTGAGTTGCTTAGCGCCTTGCCGTTGCTGAGGCTGGCTTTGAACTTGCAATTCTCCTGTCTCAGCCTCCCTAAGTGCTGAATATCTTTCTTATAAATAATTAATTGCATGGTTTTGAGTGATTTATATTTGGGAGCTTTAGGCCATTGTTATTATACAGATGAACTTGCCAATATCCTTGTAACCAAGTAAGTATTGAAATGCTTATGTTTTTTCACATAACCTTTTTTCCTTTACAACATTTAGCAGATATTTTAAAGTTATTCTACAGCTTCCTGATTTTCAAGATTTGTCTTACCTTTGAATTTAAGGTTTTTGCACCAGAACTTTTGAAATGTGAGAGGCAGACAAGAGTGGGGATGGGTTAATATTTCCCTGATCCCGAGTAATGTCATTGTAAATTTTTTTTAGTTTTCACCTCTCAACAATGTGGTCTACTATGCCCTTTTCAAAACATAGCCATTATCTCATGATTCTATAAATGTAACCACTTTCCCAGATTTCTCATGGCTTTTTTTGTGCACTATACATGTTACTTGAGCATATTTTAGAGTAGATTCATTTATGAATTGTTGAATTTTCTCTTCATTTTTCTTGGTGTACTGAACTATTTATTCATCAGCATTAAAATCATGGCCATCATTACTGTAATGCACACCTGAATAAAACCTTATCCTGCTGGACACAGTGGCACATACCTGTAATCTCAGGAAGCTGAGGCAGGAGGATCAAAAGTTTGAAGCCAGACTCAGGAACTTAGTAGACCCTGTCTTGAAATAAAAACTAAAAGAAGGACTGGGAGGGGCTGGGATTGTAGCTCAGCGGTAGAGCGCTTGCCTTGCATGCGTGAGGCCCTGGGTTCGATCCTCAGCACCATGTACAAAGCAATAAAATAAAGACATTGTGTCCAAAAAAAAAAAAAAAAAAAAAAAAAAAAAGAAGGACTGGGAATGTAACTGAGTAGTGAAGTGCCTCTGGGTTCAATCTCTAGTTTGTGTGTGTCACAATAGGAGAGCTGGAACAAGAAGCTAAGGCATTGCCTTGTTTGAATTCAACTGGGAATGTGTATATCAGGAAATTCAAATGTTTCACTGCTCTGTGTACATCTCTGAATAACTGGGAATACTCTACATATATTGATTTTGGAAAGTGGGTAAATTTGCAAGTGTATAATTCATCAAAAATGAATATTGATAGTATATATTTACATGTGTATGCATGTATATATTCTGTGTGTGTGTTGTAATTAAAATATAAATACACTACATAGGGATATATGCTGTGATTGAAAAATAACAAAAACAAAATGTTTGATCTGCAATTTATTATCCTTAGTTTCCCTTGAAGCCTTGTACAGTCTCATTGACTCCAATTATTTGTATCTGACTTTTTCTTAAACTACAGCATTGAATGCTACTGTCCAGCCTCATCAACAAACAACACATTATTCAATTCTTTAGTACTTAATCATTAATCTTCATCTTACTGAACAAAGCTTTCATTTAACACAATTGATCACATCCCCTTCTTTAAACTCTCTCTTCAATTGTCTTGCTGGATATCTTTTACTTTTTATGAAATATTTTTCTCCAGAGCAGTGAGTTTTCAAATTGATGTGTGCATACACATTGGGTTAGAAAGACTTTTCAGGAAATGCAGTAGCAAATAGTTTAAGGGGGATTCATTTTTCCATCCTGTTTTTGCCTGGGATTAATTCAAGCTAATTCCCCTTTCTTTTCTTCTTTTCTCTCACTTCATAAAGGAAAAAACTGCTGGCACCTTTCTTGAACTCACTGGTGGCTCCCTGCCTTAAGGATGCTAGAGAGCCACATGGATGCCAATGCCAATGATGTGAAAAGACAAGACAAAAACTGATAGTTTTGCCAATTGGGGTAGTGCCAGATCTTACCAATCTTTGTTTTCAACAAGATTGATGGAGAGCCTATTGAGTTATTCTTTGGTAAAATGTTATGGGTCACAAACTCTCTACCCACCAAACCCAGATTGGAGGTTGAAGATTGAAATTGTTATTCCTCCACAAAGTTCCTACCCGTCCACAGACAGATCTCGAAGTTGACATTAACATGGCAATACCATTCCAAGTTATTTAAAAAATAAAGTTATAAGAATGTCTAACTCTCTAATTATTTTATTATTTTGGGAGAAACTGGAGTAACAACTCAAACAAGTTAGGCCCCATTCCTTTTATTTCTGAAATCTTCTCTGTGTTCTTACAACTCCAGCCACACTGCCTGCCTTTTTGAAATTTTTATGAAATATTTTTTATTCCTGGTTCTGGGGCCGTCATTCCTGCTATATTGTTTATAACTCTTGCCACTGCCTGACATAAACATTCATGTGCTTTCATTTGTATTATCTTTCACCTCACATAAGAGTATAGTCTCTGTGAACCCAAGAGATTGTTCTGTTTTGTTTACTAGGGAATTCTCAGAACATGTGAGAGGACTTAACACTTAGTAGGTACTCTGTAAATATTTGGTTAATTGGTAAGTGAATATCTTTTTGATAAAAGCAAACAATGAAGGAGATTGATTTCAGGATATTGCAATAGGGAGATGTTAAAGAGTGGGGATTTGCAGTTGGGATTGTTTTTGCAAGAAGAAATGTCTCAGTGAGTTAGCAGAATAGGAATTGTTTAGCCCTGGGCCTACCTAGCTTCAAGGAGACACAATGTTCTAATTTCAACTAATCCCTCCTGAGTCAAGAAGACTGATTTGGAAGGTGTCTGGCTTTCTAGAAGGTTCAAGCAAAAGGAGAAAGGCCTGAATTTGGTGCTGTCACAGGTAAACAAGGGAGTCGTCTGTGTTAAGTCATGCAGAGGAGAAGCCTTTTCCAAATACACTGTTTTCAGGGCTCAAGGAATGTTCAAAAACTGTCATCTACAGTACTTTAACTCCTCTCAAAAATGTCCCTGGTAAGATGCTCTGCTATTTGGACATTTTTTCCCTTGTTTGTTGCTAGTAAAGTTACTTTATAGTAAGCACTAATAATAAGCATGCAACATCCTAAATTCCTTTGAGTTTTATAGTATTTTACTTTTCTTAAATGCTTTCATGTTCCAGAAATTACTTTGCATAATGCTAAACATTTACATAATCTAATCCTCAGGAAAATTATGAAAGATTAGTAATAGGTAGAA
This sequence comes from Xerus rutilus, assembly GCA_028644305.1. Classification (NCBI taxonomy): domain Eukaryota; kingdom Metazoa; phylum Chordata; class Mammalia; order Rodentia; family Sciuridae; genus Xerus; species Xerus rutilus. The sequence goes on from CM053412.1 coordinate 37,741,006, forward strand.
ATTGAGGCTCAGGGAGATTATATAACTTCTACCAAGGTCATTGAACATGTAAATACTGAATCAAATCAAATCATTTGTGTTCATAGTAAAATATGCCCTATTACTTCTATTTTGTACAATAGCTATCACTGGAGACACAAGGAATGACACGATTGATTCCTGTTTATGATATTACACTACAATTGCTTTCTTGTGTCAGTGTTAAAAATAGCTGTCATATACTACAATATGTGCTATATTCTCTTTGACCAAATAATGTCAGCATTTTGAGCCTTACTGCACTTTGCAATACCATTTTCCCCTTACGTTTTTCCCCCAACATTCTATTGCCACTGTCACTAAGGTTTTTCAATAGGACATTGAACATGTATGGTGCTCAGTGCCATCTCAGATTCCAATGAACAGCAACCTGATAAAATACTGCTAACACCCAGCAGAGATCTGTTTTTGTTTAACTAAAGATTGTATCACTAAAATGAGTACTAATGTACTCTGATGAATTTGAACTGCTCATAATGTGGAACATTTTTCATGCTGCTATTTATTCAAAATTTGCAAACTATTGAGCATCTATACCATATGCCAATTATATAATGGGAATAAAACTGACAAAATCTCAAGTTACAATAGAGGAGAAAAATATATTTGGAGATCATCATTGGAGATCATCATTGAAACATTTATTAGCCAAAAATAAAAATAAAATTAAAAAAGTAAAGAGAGACATCAGTTCCTTTTTTTCCCCATTATCCACTTACTGAGGATCTGGTCATTCATTATTAACTTGAATCCTTTCCTTCAGAGACTTTGGATGATTTGGTGTACTCGTTTGCTTATTATGCCTCCCTCTACCTATTAGCCTTGAAGTTTATTGAATGTAGGCACCAGGTATTTTTGTTTTCCTAATTTACCTCTGAGAAATTTAATGAATGAATGAATGAAGTAATTAATTAATTAATAAAATATAGAACATAATAAGATGGTTCATAGTTTATTATTACCAATTTTAGAAATGTTTTTAAACTTTTGAGGTAAATTTTCATTTATTAATTTGTTCTTTAACCATTTATTTAAAAATACTTAATAAACAATGTGTGATAAGTACTATGCTAGGTACTAAGTATAAGTTCAATAAAATGGGCTTGATCACCTTTTCATGAAATTACTGTATTGATGGAAAGAGTGCTACTAAATAAATTATCAGGAAAAAACCCAGAAGGAAAAATATATTAAGAAAAAAAACCTACTTGAGGAGAGGCTAATATTAATCTTATTTGTCAGAGTATCTGCCTAGAATGCACTTGACACCTAGCAGGCTTTTGATAAATGTTTGTTGAATTAATGTATTTGCAACTGTGATAGAATTATAGATGGCCCTCAAGTTACAATGGTTCAACATAAGTTTTCAAGTTTACAATGGTGCAAAAGTCATATCCATTCAGTTGAAGTTATACTTCAAATTTTGAATTTGATATTTTCCCAAGAGTAATTTTCTCTTGTGGTGCTGGGCAGGGATGGTGAGTCTTAGCTCCCAGTCAACTCTGATCATGAGAGTAAGCAACCGGTATTTCACAATATACTGCATTGATAAACTACAGTGTTTGGCAGGTTAGGAGTATTAAATGTATAATATTTTCAACTTGTGATGGATTTATCCAGAGATAGATCTGTCATAAGTTGAGAAGTATCTGTATACAATGACTATAATTAAATGAAGAATATAATTTAAATTATTCTGGACAAGGAAGGAGTACTATGAAGCAGGATAATGCCAAAATAGAAATAGACTTTAACATTATTATACCAATTGTATATTTTGTTGCATGCCATTTTTCATTGTTAAAATCATGAAACTATTCCTTTATTTTTTCTGGAAATTCTCCTCTCATCTACACTTTCAAGTCTCTTAAAATAAATGTTTGTGTTTGTAATCCATAAGGTAATTTGTCTGCATTATTTTAGAGCAATTTTGACTCTACATCTTGCTGTAAGGCAAATGTGAAATCTCTAGTAATATAGTGTTTGAAACATAAGAATAATTACTAGATGTTTATTTAATGATTATTTTATTTAAATGTCAATTCCTGAAATTTGTCAAGTATTACTTTGCTTAAAAAATTAATTTAAATATTTTATATTGAGAAAAATAATTTAGATTTTTTAATACTGTATTTCAAATGCTGCGGATACTATCCTAATGATAATCCTTTAAGGACAGGACAAAGAACTAGTAAACACTTTTCAAACCATGTATGCATCCAATATTAATTTCACTTTTTATTCCACTGAAAGAACACTAAATGAGCAGAATGGATGTATGGCAGAATTGTATCCCCTCTCTACCATGACAATCTCATGCCCAGTTAATATAATATTAAGTAAGAATCAGCTTTACCTATACATAAGTTTATTCCCCCCAGGGATTTCTATTTTTAATTCTAATGAAATTCCAATCACCCTATGTAGTGACATTTTAAATTGATCAACACTGTCCAAATATTGCTCTCATGTATGTTTGTTTATAGTAATTAGTCTGATTTTCCTAAATGCAGAATAAGATAACAAACATATGCAAATAAAGTCTGAAGGGAATGGAATCAAAATTAGTGTTCATGCTCTAAGATGGCCTGTTCAGGGACTGCATCTGACTAATTGAAAAACGTAAGGAATTAATCTGTAAAATACCTGCTTTGGTCCCTGTTCTTCTCATAGGTATAATGTAATTTCTTGATTTCACTATCTTTTTCAACTGGATCAAGACTCATGGCTATAGTAGCATGAGAGAACTCTTGTGTCTTTCCCAACATAAGAATTAGTCAAACTGAAAAGTGAATGTGATCTAGTAGATTCTCCCTTAAGTAGCTTCAGGTCAGTTAGTACACAAGGATTTTTTTTTTATAATCAAGTTTATTGAGGTATGGTTTGCATCAATGAATTTACCATTTAAAGAAACTGAGTGTTAAAGTTAACGATTGTTGACAAATATGTAAAGCCATATAACAACCACAAGAATTATGGTGATAGAACATTTTCATTACCCCCAATTTTTCTTTTTTTTTTAGTATTTTTTTTAGTTGTACATGGACACAATACCTTTATTTTATTAATGTATTTTTATGTGGTGCTGAGAATCAAATCCAGTGCCTCACACATGCTAGACAAGTGTTTTATCACTGAGCCACAACTTCCGCCCCATGGACATTCAATTTCCATGTGTCTTTTTATGGTCACTATGTTCTTATTCTCCAGACGACTTGTCTGTTTACTCTCACTATAGTTTTTGTTTTTCCAGAAGAGTGGATATAGTATATATATCATGACAGAATTATTTATATAAATTGAATGATAGAATATTACTTTTGTTTCTGACTTCCTTTACTTAGCATGTTTTTGAGATTCATACATGTTGTGTATGTATGAGTAGTATCTTCCTTTTTGTTGTGTAGTCTTCCATTGCATGGATATACCAAACTTTATCTGTTCATTGATTAGTAAATATTTGGGCTATTTGAAGGTTTTGAATCTTATGAATAAAGTTCCCCTGAAAATGCAAATAAAATCATTGGGAGTCAATGTTTCATTTTTTTGATAAATAGATAGGATTAATATTTGGGGTTTAAAATGGGCCTGAATCTAACTTTAGAGGAGCCTGCAAAATTTCTCTCTTCATTTTTCATGCCCACACATACTAGAATACAGACACATATTCACAAAATAATAAACAATGATCTTGATTATAATTGTAAATAAGGAAATTTTATGATCTAAAGACTGACTTTTAAAAATGAGAGGATGAAGAGAGAGATGGGGAGAACTGGAAAGAGTATTGTTGGTGTTATGTCTTGTATCATCAAAAATACAAAAGAAAATGAGTCTGGCTGACTTTAGCAAACCAACAGTGATGTTCAAAGATGAAAGACAAAGGTAAAACATCCAGAGCTCATGAGCCTTTGCTGAAAAAGAAAGAATGGACAGTGTCTTCAGGTCAACAAACTAGAAATTAAGTTCAAATATTTTTAAACTTGTCTCTCTATTCACAATTCAAATCTCAGTGAATATGTTTCTCTGGCCCATTTGTCAGTCTTTAACCAAGGGTAAATATGGATGAGACATGTATGTTAACAAAGAGCCCACATGCCTGAGTCCAGCCACTGCCAGTTTTCTCTCCAAGTGCAAATGAATGCCATGCACAATGCACCAATGCATTTCCACTTCGGGTTTATGTGTGCTTAAATGTCTTGCACTTTGTCTTTTTTCTTTGTTATTTGTCTTTCACTACTTCCATTTTTCCTATTGTTCTAATTAAGATTAGTTATGTATTAGTAATATTCAGAAAAAAAGAAAATATGGATAAAATATGGTTTGAATGTGTCCTCCAAAAGGTCATGTGTTGGAAACTTCATCCCCAAATTCATGTTAATGATATTTGGAGGCAGGGCTTAAGAGATAATTAGCATTACATGAAATTATCAGAATAAGACCCCCATAATGACATTAGTGGCTTTTTAGGAAAACGAAACAGAAATTCTAGCTAGCGTACTTGCTCTGTCTTGACATATGAAGCCCATTAGCATGTTTTGATGCACCAAAGAGACCCTAACCAGATGCCAGGTGGATTCCAACAACATACTTTGGGGCTTCTGGCCTCCAGACTCAAATATGATTTCATTTTATTTATAAATTACCATATCCTAGGTATTTTCATATAGGAATAGGAAAAAAAAATGAATAAGATAATGGATGATATAAGAACACTTATTGCTTTTATTATAATTAAATAGAGGAACGGTGAATTGATAAGCACTTCAGAAACTAAAGAAAATGCAAAGAGGTATTCTCTGGATTCAACATAGTTTTCTAGAGTTAGTTTCATTCCTTTGATAAGTACCCTGACAGGTAAAAATATATCTTTACTCCTGAGCTCCTGAAGGAACAAAGGCTCCTTTGTTGTCTCACACTGGTAACGTTTATCAAAAAGTATGTTGATTGGAGCTGGTAAAAATTCCCTGAAAAATGGTCATAGGAGACTAACCTAATATATGATATACAAATCTATTAAAGTTTTTCACTGTATGTTCAGATGTGTCACCCACCATGGAGAAGTCACACCCAAAGTGGAGTCTAGAAAAAATGGTGAGTGGTTTATTTGATGTGGTGGACAACTTGGACCTGGTAAAAAGTCCCTGAAGAGTGGTCACAGGAGACTAACATAATATATGATATACAAATCTTTTGGAGCTTTGAAAACTATGCTTCAGCTTTGTTACCCAGTGTGGAGAAGTCGTGCCATGGAGGAGTCTAGAAGAAATGGTGAGTGGTTTGTTTGATGTGGTAGATAAACTGGCAATGGCCTCCTCCCTCGGTGCTCTCTTCTGTGACACTTGGTAATAGGGTTTCCAAAACAGATTTTAAAGTCTCCTTTACCATTACCTTATATAGATATTTTAAAATTTCAGTGCCTTTCCTCCAGTCAATGCCCTGCCGCTTCCTAAATTATTTTGCAAGTTGGAGACCGACTTCCTAAAGAGTCACTTTATCTGCAGGCTGTGAAGTCACTATCACACATATTTGAAGTGGTGCTGAAAGATAGTATCTTAAAATAAAAAGAAGATGGGTATTGAACTAGTCTCTTCCTATTTTTATAATCTTAAGCATGTTTTATAAGTCTTCATATTTTTGAAGATCTGACATATAGTTTGGACTCAAAAATTTTGGCTTTCCTTCCTTGGGAGGAAAAAGGAAAAAAAAAAAAAAAGAGGTGAGGTTCTTTTTGTGAAGCTCCAAAAGGCCAAATGTGAAGATTCAGAGTGAAAAGTCACACTTTAAAAGTTTGCTTTTTTCTCCCTATACCTCCCACCCCCATTATGGATCAGTATCCACTTATCAGAGAGAACATTTGGCCTTTGGTTTTTTGGGATTTTCTTACTTTGCTTAGCATAATATTCTCCAACTCCATCCATTTACCTGAAAATGCCATAATTTTATTCATCAAGTACAACCAGATAAATGAAAAGTTGTGCTCTATTTGTGTACAATGAATCGAAATGCATTCTGCTATCATGTATAACTAATTAGAATAAATAAAAAAAAGAGGAGCATGTCCATTTTAACCTACAGTAAAAAAAAAATTTGCTTTATCTCTTTCTTTTCTTTCTTCCCAACACAAATGAAAAGTTCTCAACCCTTGATGACCCACAGTTTGTATATATATAATATAATACAATATAATGTAATATACATATTTCCTTCAACATAAGGGCAAATATATGTATATATATAATTTCATATATGATATATTTTCTGCCAAATAAGGGAAAATAAAAGAGTAATTAAAAATAAAATGTGGACTGGGGTTATGGCTTAGTGGTAGAGCACTTGCCTAGCATGTGTGAGGCCCTGGGTTTGATTCTCAGCACTACATATAAATAAATAAAAATAAAGTCCATGGACAACTAGGAAAATATTTAAAAAAATAAAAATAAAATAAAATGTTGCATTTTAATATAAATTGATTAGGCATGACTACATGAGATGTAATGAAATACTTTTATACTGGAACTGATTTATAGTTAATTCATCAGTTTAAGAAAAATGAAAGAAATCAGAAACTATTTCTATAAAACTACATAAAAATAGAACAGAATTAATATTAAGATAAGTAAAAACAAGCCACTTTTGGTTTTCTTTTATTTATGTATCTGATGGGAGAAATAAGGAAATGACTCTAATTGGCATAGAAACAATATGCCAAGATGAATTAGGTTTCTGAAAAGAAGAAAATGAGGAAGCAATATTCTTGAAAATAAGCTGGACCTTTCATGTAGGTTAATTTCAGAATAATTATCTGTGTTTTGACATAAAATAGGGTATTAACAAAATGTAGCAGAAAACGAATTATAAAGTATGTATTTGTTAAGGAACAGGTCTACAACAAAGACATTTGAATTTAATGGCTTAAGCATAATAGATTTTTCTGTTTATGATGCAATTTAACATCCAGGGCAGATGAGAATTGTTCAGTGAATGCCAACACACCAGAGTGACAGTGATGTCACCATTATTCAGCCACCAGCAAGGGAGAAGGGAAATCCAGGATAAGGGGCTCCAGTGTGAAGGAACTAATTCAGAAGTTGCAGGTATAACTGACCTGGACCTAGACACAGGATCACAATCAAATCCATAAAAGACTGAGGGTGTGTCCGTGTGACCAGAAACAAACAAACAAACAAAAAAGGGAAATCTATTACTCAAAGAAAAATCCAGAAAACTCTAACATAAAATTCTGCTCCAACTGAGGCAAAGATTCAGTTTCTCTACCTTAAAAAGACCTTAGAGATCATGTAGAACTAGAAGAAAAGCTAGAGGGGAAAAAAAGACAATACTAAAAAGTACTTTAGAACATACAGGGTAAACCTGAGAGAGTGTAAGCATAGGACTGGAAAAAAAAAAAACCTCCAACAAGCTGATTATTTTAACATATACTTTTCAAATAATAATAAGTGGATATGAAACATTATTTAAATTTCCTTCTCTGAAGAAAATTAATATTTTTTTGCATCTCATATGTCTCTGCTTATTTAGTAGAATTTGGTTTTTAAATTAAATTAAAAATTAATAAATCCTCAATTTATTTCTTTATATAATTGCAATTGCTTTCATTTCCTTTTAGTAATAGTGCTATTGCACCAAGACACCTATTTTAATCAAAAAATGTAACTAAAAATGCTATGATAATAAATTTAATTTTGTTTGAAAGAGCAGGTATACAAGTTTGAATTGGGTCCAAAACCTATCATAATTAGATGTATTAAATAATGTATTGATTTCAAAATCATTTTAAATTAACTCCTCCTGAATTATCGGCTAACATGTTTCACATCCATTTTAAATGGATTAATCATCCAATCTAGTATTGCATGTTCATACAGATTTTTAAATGTAAGCATAATATCTTTTTAAATAGCACACAAATGAGAGCAATATAGTTCCATTTCTGTGTGCATGAGCTTATCCCTATTTAACTGCTACAAATATAGAAACTGAAAGTTCTTGGCAAGCCAGGCTTTTTTAAATAGTATAAGATTGTTGATAGATTTCCTGATACTCCCTTTACTTTATCTCATGCAGAAGTCCTCATTGATCTTTTAAAATATGTATTAAAATATGACACTTCATTTTATAACATTTTAATTTTTATATTCAATTTTTATTTGATTGAAACAATTCTAAAATAGAATCACTTAGTGAGCACAATCATTTTTGAATCTTTTTAGAATCAGTTATTTATTTAAAATTTCTTATCTTTTCACAGTTTATCAAATTATCATTCAGTGGATTACATTAGTAAGATGAATATCACCCAATAACATTTTTTGGTTTGTGAAATCTTTAATTAAAATCCTTGCGGTTGAGTGTGATTGATGAATACTGACAGAAATGTTTAAAAACTTGATGCAGTTTCCAAGATGTGTGTTTAAACTTACGTTAGAGATTAAACCTAGTGCTCTGTTACATAAGATAGTGGGGAAAGGACAGTTTTTAGGTTAAGTAACACCTAAGGTTTATAATAATGGTCCTTTTCTTTGCATTTATTATTAGTATGTTAATTCGGATCCTCCAAGAAGCAGACATCAAGGCAGAATTAGACGCTTAAAAAATTATTGGAGGAAATGCATATAAAGAATAAAAAAGAGGGACAAGATGAAAAGGAGTGTAGGAGTGTCTTCAAAATCCCTAGTACCCTCCTAAAAAGGCAGTGCTATCTTACAACTGTGAAAGGAAACGGGAAAGAAAGAGACTAAATAAGAATTTTGTGCCACAGAAAAGTTTTAAGACAGATTTTAACAGGCCACTGAGAGATCTTCAGTCTGATGTCACCCGTTAGAGCAGTCCTGTGAATTCGAGGATGGATCTATGCTGGTTGCTGCACTGCCCTTCATGACTGGAATGATCTGTAGGAAGCAAAGTCTCAGCATGAACAAAGTGGGAGATCAGAGAGTAGAGCAGGCAGCTGGGCCATCAATGAGAGATGTTCCCTGCAGCAGATCTGAGCAGCTCATTTCCATGGCTGACACACTAGTAATTCTGAAAATTACATTTCCTCTATGACTTTCCAATTAATGGAAAATCCTGTGTCTCTAGGCAAAACTTTATTTTTATGCAGGATACTTTCATTTACTTCAAAGTGCATTCCCATGTTCATTATAATGTTATTTACAACAGCCAATTTTTGAAAATAATCCAGGAGTTTATTGGTGAAAGAATAGATAAAGGAATTGTGGTGTATACATAAATGGAATATTGTTTAGTCTTAAAAAGTAAGAAGGTCCTGCCACTTGTGACAACATGAAAAATCTAAAAGATATGCTAAGAGAAAAAAGCCAGACATGGAAAAATACTGAATTATCTCACTTGTAGGTGGAATATTTTTTTAAAATATTAAATACAAGCCGGGCGCGGTGGCTCATGCTTGTAATCCCAGCACTTAGGGAGGCTGAGACAGGAGAATCGTGAGTTCAAAGCCAGCCTCAGCAATGGCGAGGTGCTAAGCAACTCAGTGAGACCCTGTCTCTACATAAAACACAAAATAGGGCTGGGGATGTGGCTCAGTGGTCGAGTGCCCCTGAGTTCAATCCCTAGTACCAAAAAATATATATATATATTAAATACATACAAACAGAGGATACAATGGTGATTACCCAAGAAAGGAATAGGGGAAGAGATGTGGTGAGGAGAAATGGAAAGATGCTAATCAAAAGGTATAAAATTGCAGTTACATAAGATTATTATTTATAGAGCACTAATGCACAACATAAAGACTATAGTTAATAATATTGTATTATATTATATGTTGGCAATTTTCCATGACAGCAGATTATAGGTACTGTATACACAAATTGATAGATAAGATCAATAGAAGGAGAAGGAAAGTTAACTATATGAAATGACGGGCATGTTAAGAATTTTCAAGTGTAGTAATTACTACATTCTGTATATGTATGTCAAAATAAGGACATCAAAACAAGATATGGTACATTTAAAGATGTACAATAAAATAAAATGTCAGTGGAACAAGGGGAGAAAAACTATAGCTTTCATTGCAAAATGTCTACCACTCCAGGCTCATCAGCCACAATTCCAGTAATGCCACTTAGAGTCAAAAGATTCTTACCTATTTCCAAAATGCCCTAGAAAACTTCCCTCTGAGACAAGAATCCTGTAAACTACAGAATTTTTCTTCTGTGTTAAAGAAAAGTAGGTGAGCAGAAGAATCGCCACAACATTTCTTCCTTTATAGTATCCCAGAGCACTCAACTCTTCGAAAGTATCTATCCATTGTTGTTTCAAATACTTATGTTTGAAGGGGCGCCAAGTGCTGTCCATCAGACAAATGAAACATTTTGGGCTCTCATTTCTTCTCTGTAGTACCCAGAAAAGAAAGTGAATTGCTTATTGTATGCTCCAGACCCCAGAATTTCAAGTTTAGAAGAGACTTTCAGGAAGTTGATCCTTTGAGGAAGAATGAGTAATTTTTGCTCCTCTGAATTCTTGTGGTCTAGAGCTCAAGGGTCTCTTAGCTCCAGCAGGCTTTTCCAGTCTTCCCTATAGGACTCTGCTGTGAGCAGTAAGAATGGCCACTGGGTTTCTTTTAGTTTATAGCATTGCCTGTTATAGACAGGATAATTATTTCCCTGTCATAATTTTCACAAGTTACTTTTAAGAAAAAAATGATAGCCAAGTACAAATAGAATTACAGAAAGATATAATTAAGAAATCAGTGGAAATAAATATTTTTTTTCAAGTATGCTATTTTACCTAGATACCAGACTTTAGTTTTTTTTTTCCCCTTGTCCAGACCAGGCAGCATTATTTTTCTAGTTGTAACTTGATCTTGTTACAAGTCATGGATAATCCATTGGATGTGCCTCTAGGAAGCCTCCCCTTTCCAACACCCCTAACATAACACTGCTATTGACTAGTCTTCTTGGCAATACTCTACCTCAGGTATATTTTACCATTAAGTTTTCTTCTATGTCACTGAAATATTTATCTTCCTGTCACTAAAAAGATATCTTTCTGAGATTATCAATTTTAAAAACGTGCTGACAAAAATCATTATTGGTTCTAAAGATACAACAAATTATGAAGTTTTCTGTGAAAATATTAAAAATTTCATGCACTCACAGTGGTTTATAGCAAAAATATCAATGGACACACTTGGTTTATAATGCTGGCTTTAGCCCATTTTGAGTCTAATACTGGATAGTTAAGTTACCTGCAATGAGTTACATGGTATCTTTATGCCTCAGTTGCCTTATTGGTAAAATGAAGAAGATAAGTGTCGTGGCATGTGATTGTTTAGATGATGAAATGAGATTCTGTTTAAAGCAAGAGCTCAGTGCTCGCCCTATAATATGAGTTTAATAATGTTAATTAAAATGAAATTATTATAAAATAACATTTGTCTTTGTACCTTGTATATTAATGACTAATAAATGATTGAAAAATACTTCAGAAGTTTTACCACTTGATGTCTCCCAGTTGATGTCTGTCTCTTTGAACAGTCCAGAGATCATGATTCATATCAGTAAGTGACAGTGGGGGGCAAGCTGATGGCAACTCCTCCAACTTTAAAGTCAAGGCTGAGTTCTCTCTGGTCATCATCTTGCAAGCCTGATAAAAAAGGTAAATAGTATAGAAGAGTGTGAACATTTTCCTAAATGTGCTGAGCAGAGTGGTGGACATCACTTCTTCTCATGCTCTCTTGGTGAGAGCTCGAATCACGTGGCTCACCATCTGCACATGTGGTTAGCTGGGCAATCAGGTTGCTGCTGGGCAATCATGTTACTATGAGCAAAGGGAGCACAAATTTTGTTGAAATTTTAGCCATACTACTATAACTCTCCTGAAGTCATCAATTCAATAAAATTACCTCCACATTTCAAAGTGGTGCAAGGATTCTATCATCACAGACTGTATATATGGCAATTGCATGTTTACGTGACTCTCTGCTCTTTCCTCCTATAACCCAACTTGCTGGGAAACTTATTAATTTGAAGATCACTTCCTCCAGTGAACCCATTGGACCCACATCTTCAGGACATGATCTGTGGATATAACTTTTCTTTCATAAGCCTGGTGATTCCTGAATGGATTGAGTTTGAGAACTACAGCCATAAAATCAAAAGTGACAGTTTATTTTATTATAGGTGACTATTAATTTCACTTCTTTAATGATGGCCACTATTTGTTCTTTAACATAATAGCACTAAATCAATTTAAACAAATGCCATAACTCATAGTGTTTCTATCTCCTTGATGCATCTACTTATTTTCTAAATGACATTGCTATCTCTCAGGTCATGGGAAGATACTAATGAATTAGCTTTAGTGTAGATCTATCATATGATATCTTCCCTTCCATGTCCATTCGAACCCAGAATTACAACATTGGGAATAAAGTGAACTTAATGAATAATCAATTATGGTAAAAATCTATTAACCATTAGCTATTATTAAAGGAAAATTATGGTTGAAACCTGCTATTAAGTTAGCTCTTGTTAAGGAGAACTGTGATTTTTGTCAATAATCATGTACTTGCTTTTCAGTAATCATAAACTTATTGAGTTTGGTTTAAATTTGTATTTAACTATCTTATTTGAAATGATTTACCTTTTTATGGTTTTTTTTGCCTGAAATACAATTTCTTTATTATTATTATTGTCATTATTAGAGCTTTATAGTCATGCATAGGAGTTGAGTTCATCCTGACAAAATCTTTCATGCATAGAAATTGATTTTGGTTCATGATCCCCATTTTCCCTTTCCCTTTTCCCTCCCATCTTCTCTTTCCTCTCCCATTCTCCTTCCTTTACTCTACTAGATTTGCTTTCACTCATCTATTAATTTATAGACCACAATTTCTTAATCCATTGTTCTATTGACAGGCATCTTGGGTTGATTCCATAATTTAGCTATTGTGGATTGTGTTGCTATAAACATTGATGTGGTGATGATGCTATAGTATGCCAATTTTAGATCTTTTGGGGAAAAAAACAAGGAGTGGAGATAGCTGGGTCATTTAGAGGTTCCATCCCTAGTTTTTTGAGGAATCTCCATACTCTTTCCAGTGTGGTTGTATTAGTCTGCAGTACCATCAACAATGTGCAAATGTTCCTCCCTACTCCAACCTCACCAGCATTTATTGTTGTTCACACACTTTTTTTTTTTGATACTGGAGATTGAACTCAAGGGCACTCGACCACTAATCCACATCCCCATCCCTATTTTGTGTTTTATATAGAGACAGGATCTCACTGAGTTGCTTAGTGCCTCGTCATTGCTGAGGCTGGTTTTGAACTTGTGATTCTCCTGTCTCAGCCTCCCTAAGTGCTGGGATTACAGGCTTGCACCACCGCACCCAGCTTGTTCATATTCTTAACTGAGGTGAGAGGAAATCTTAGTGTAGCTTTGATTTGCATTTTCCTGGTTTGCTAGAGATGTTGAATACTTTTTTCATATATTTATTGGCCTTTTGTGTATGTGTGTGTGTGTGTGTGTGTGTGTGTGTGTGTGTGTGTGTTTTCTGAGGTTTTTTTCCCCATTTATTATTTGTTTGTTTTTGGAGTTAACTTATTGAGTTCTTTGAGTATTCTGGATATTAATCCCCTGCCAGAGGGATAGATGGCCAAGATTTTTTCCCATTCTGTAGGCTCTCTATTTATGCTCTTAATCATCTTTTGCTGTGTAGATGCTTTTTAGTTTGATGGCATCCAACTCATGGATTCTTGTTTTATTTCTTGAGTGTTGGAGGTTGTTATGGCTTAGATATGGTGTTCCCCAAAAGCTCATGTGTGAGACAGTGCAAGGAGGTTTGGGGAGAAATGACTGGGTTAGAGCCTTAACCTAACCAGTGAATTAATCCCTGGTGGAATTAACTGAGTGGTACCTGAGGCAGGTGGGGTGTGGTTGTGAAGTAGGACAGGAGAGGCTGGACACCTGAAGAATTTTCAGGAAGCCAATTGATTGACTTCAGAATTCACAGGTGATTCTTACCTAAGAATTTTTCCTCTGAACCCTGCAGTCAATAAACCTGCTTCCTGAAAATTCCTCAGGTGTCCAGCCTCTTTAGTCCTACTTCAGCAGGAGGAAGTGATTCATTGGGGGTGTGGCTACGGGTTATATATTTTGTATCTGAAGCATGGAGTCTCTCTCTCTGCTTCCTAATCATTATATGAGCTGCTTTCCTATGCCACACTCTTCTACATGATGTTCAGCCTCAGCTGGAACCCCAAGGAATGGAGCCTGCCTTCTATGGACTAAGGGCTCTGAAACAGTGAGCCATGAAATAAACTTTTCTTCTTTTACAGTTGTGCTAGACAGATCATTTAGTCACAGCAGTGAAAAAGGCTGGCTGAAACAGAGGTCTTGTTAAGGAAGATGATGCTATGATTTACCTTTATTAAAAAAAGCTTTTAAGTAAAAATCTAAATGATTGAACTTTTTATTTAAGTATATAGTTAAATTTCATTCATTAGGATATTCTTCATAACCTTTATCTTCAAATATAGTCTTTACATTTGTTTTTTCTTTAGTCAATATTACTGTTATTTTTTAAAAACAGCAACCATTTTAGTATTGTAGTTTCATATTTTCCTTGGTACCCCAAATAATTTCTTATATCTAGTTTCATGCTTTCAAAAATGCTATTCCTGATTTAGAAAATGGTTTCTTAACATTTGTGATTTGTCTGAAAATCTCTCATCTTATATTGAGCTAGCAAAAGATTAGGCTTTCCCATTTTTTTTAACATAAAGATCAAGCTTTCTGGAAACTTGATGTGACCTTTTTCACTTTTGATGTTTTTTATACGCCTAAGGCCAGTGAGCTTCATATCTCAGTTTCCACAGCGTGTTCAGATCTGTGAGAATTAGCAAGGGATTAAAGTGATATTTCCCCCCCTGTGCTCTTGCTTCTGGCTACTGTGCTCTTTCTTTTACTGCAGAATGTTTTCAGGAGATTTTTTTAATTCTCTGTTCTCTATTTTGTCCTCTACTTTTCTAATATTCTTGTCAGATTTTCTTGACATCACTTTAGCCAATACTGCCATCAATGTTGGCTTTATTTCTTTGCAAATATGCTTGGATGATTTTGAAAGGACAGATACATGGTGAAGCTGCAAAACAGATTCATGTTTATCTGTCACAGAAAATGTGAACTAAGAATGAATTCCACACCTCCCATTGCAGAAAGCAAATGAATTGTGGCTTAGCCAAAATTGAATTTGATTACTGGGACCTGGGTTTTTCAGGCAATAATCGTTGATTTGACATGTTACCAGGTTAAATGAATTTACTCATTCATTATTTACAGGTGCAAAGCACAATGACATACTTAAATGTATTTGTCCATGATCAAATAAAAATTCAAACTTTTGCATTGCAAATAGAATACAATAGGTAATCCTAAATATTTGATTGTCATATTATTTTACAATCACATTTATAATTAAAGCATATCTTTGATATCTTTGATATCACTATCAATATATTTGATAGCATCATCTATAAAAGATAATATGCCAAATAAAGAGAAGAGGCAGGAAATGTAAATACAAATGTTGTCTGAAAGATTAGGATGAATTCTAGGCTTATTGAGCTATATATCCCAGAGATTTCATGTAAGTCCCACTTGGGACTTACATGAAATCCAACTGGTAATGGCAGATCTTATTTAATTAGATGATAGGAGAGATGTGAGTGGATATTACAAGGGTAAGATTCTTATATTTGCAATTATAGTGTTCACCATTGTTTATAGTTTATCTTATACTGCAGGTTAACCTGCTATCACATATCAGAAGTGCCATATACTTTTACAAACACGTGGATGGAACCATAATGCTACTAGAGCCCATAAGAGGAGTCCAGATTAACATTTTCAAGGACCCAATAAGGTTTTTAGTTTAGGTAGGGGGTATAGCTCAGTTGGTAAAGTGTCTTGCATGCAAAAGGCACTGGGTTCAATTGCCAGCACAAAAAAAGAAAAGAAAAAATATTTTTAGCCTAAACAATGTCTTTTAGTCTTTATTTTCTTTTCATTTAAGGAAATTATTTCCTTTGCCTTGATGGCATTTTTCCATTGATCAGATTTCCTTGTGACAATTGCTAAAAAAAATGCCATCACTTCCCATTCAGGCTACTTCTCATGTGGGCATGCTTCTGTATTGTACACAAATGACAATAATCTGTTTATTTAGGCATGATTCAATGTCTATCTGAGATTTCCCCTTCTGTGATGATATAGGAAATACTGATGGAAACAAACTTTCAATTGGTGATTCTTACCATAACTATCATTATGAAGACTATAATTACCATCACCCATAAATATATATCAAATTCTCTGAATATGTCCTAGCAATTACATGTTCTTACAAAAAATAAATTTAAGGTCCAGCTTCTCTTTGGGGGACCAAATCTTAATTTGGGGGAAGAAAGTATATACATAAAAATACATTATACTCTAAAAGTGACATTTGTGAGCTGAGTCCATGCCAAGGAAACATGCAATGATAGGAAGTTAGGCATGAATTATAATTTCCTAAATATAAAACATTGCCAATAATAAACTTATGTGGCCTGCATATAGCTAGTAAGATTTTAGTTTCCTAAAAAAGTGTAAACAAGATGTTGTTTAATAAACTGTCAGTTATAGATGTTAGCACGATTCTGTCTTTTGCCCCAACGTAAATGCTTAATAGTAGACAAAAGCAAGTAATTAAAAAGAATATCAGTTTTATCTTTTTAGAATTTCAACACTGACAGTTCTAAAGATGAGTGTTTCCTTGAATCTCATGAGCATTATTCCCATATGTTTTAGGCTCTATTTGTTAGTAAAATCTCATTAGGCAATGTGAAATATTAGCCTCTTACAAAATTACACATCTAAGTGATTTGACAGCTTTTTTATAGAGCCAACATTTGTCAAATAGGGGATCAAACCCTGAGTCACATGAACTTGGTGTTTTGTATTATAACAGTGCTAATTGATCTCTGCTCTTCTGTCAGTTTGGAAGGGCCAGCATCTCAATATCACAGAATGTTCTAGGGCTAACTGGATAAACAGCTAACATTCTTTTAAATTTAAGAATATTTTAGTGGTGGAGTGCTATGAAAATGACTTCAGTTGAATAGGCTTGACAGGATGAGGTCAGAGCTGACAAAGTCTTGTGATTATGTTAAGTTTGAAGTTTTTGAATAACAAAATATTCATAGTAAATTTACATGAAAAATTTTCAGTCCATCTGGGTTTGGAAGCCAGGTCTAATTGAATTCATATGATTTTACATACATGTATATTTACATATTTCTGTAGTTTTTTATAGTTTATATTTATCGTATACCTCCAATTAGATGTTAAAAGCTGAAGAACTATAACATGCTATATTTCTTTCTCACAAACAATGAAGTTATTATCTAGCAGTAGACGTAAAATATAACCAGAAGTGTATTCATTTAAGCAATGGAGATTGAATTTTCTCACCAGGTAAGTAATCTTGGGATAGGATAGTACAACCGTGTTGCTCCACAACAATGTCATGGGAAATCATGGTTCTTTTTAAATTTCCACTTCACCAGCAGCTATCCTTGTGTGTGTGAGTGCGTGTGTATTTATATATATGTGTGTGTGTGAGAGTGTGTGTATGTGTATAATGTGTGTATGTATATATTATGCAAATTGTTGCTATAGCTTCACATGTCATGTCCACATTCAAGGCAGAATAAGGGGCATGCAGGACTCTGCCAGTTGATCTGTCCTCTTCCCAAAAAACTTCTGAATCTGCTTCATTCGCCAGCACTGAATCATGGGGCCAACTTGTAGCTTCTAGAGAGGGCTGGAATTGGGGAACAAGAGAGCTTTACCTACATGCCTGATCATTGGATTTTATCAGCAGAGAAGTTAAAACATATTAAAAAGCTAACTGGCTAGGTGCAATGGTGCATACTTGTAATCCCAGTGTCTCAGGAGGCTGAGGCAGGAGGATTGCAAGTTCAAGGTCAGCCTCAACAATTTAGCAAGGCCCTAAGCAACTTAGCGAGAGCTTGTCAAAATAAAAATAAGATTTTTAAAAAAGGGATGGACATGTGGCTCAAGGGTAAAGCTTTCTGGGTTCAATTCCTAGTACCAAATAAAGAAACGAACTGTATTTACCCAATGTGTATATACTCATTTGTAAAAAGCAAACAAAATGCTAGGAAAATAAAAACTTATGCTTGAAGGATTGAAAGTTTATTTTTTTATTCCTTTCCTTTGATCTAAATTCAGAATTAAACCTTATAAGGATTTTTAAATTTCATTTAAAACAAATGTTTTCTTCACATCTAAGTTGTCTATGTATTGTAACCATAACTATTTATTATATACATTTGATCTTTATTGATTACTGCATGGGCCACTCCTACATTTTATTCCTAATGACACGAGGCTTAGAGTTTCTGAAGGGCTTCCTGGGAAGGAAGGGCATTCACAGATAATAACAGCTCTCTTCTTCGGCTGTTTTTGGATTTTGGTTTCTCTTACCTTTTTCCAGCAACATTTTAAACCATTTTGTTTTCCTAGAAAATCTCCTAAATTTCTAATCAGCTGAAGGAACGCTTTCTCATTTTCCAGGAATGTCACATATTAATTCTTTAAAAAACAATTTTTTCTATCCCTTCAGTGGAATATGGGGATGAATGGATGAGGAACACATGCATTTATCTTTGGAAATGAAAGTTCTTCTCAATATCTATTTGCATTTCACAAATTTACTGATTGTTAAGGTAAACAGCTGAGTAATACATAGTCTTCGACAAAAGAGGCACTTTCTATCTAAAGGATTAGAGGAAGGTATAAGTCTCAAACTCTTTACAGCATAATTAAAGCAACCATTATAGAACACTAAGTCTAGGAAAAAAATCTTATTGGTCATAAAGTTCACAATGTAAGATGAGGGTGTTATGATGTGAGGTAGAATGCTCTGGAGAAAGTGCAAAGCAAATTTGTAAGCAAAGCAAAGTAGGGCAGATGACAAATAAAGTATATAATTCCTATCAATCAGACCAGGAAACAAATACCATTATTTAGTAGGTTTCAAGGAATTTATCTATGCCAACACAGAAGTCATAAAAGAGAACCCTAGAACAGAAGTTCCAGTAAAAATTTTAACCTGACAGTAGAAGAGAGTTTTGGTTTGTAGTGAGCCATAGTAAGTAGCAAATGAACAGAAATGAATGTATGGATTTAACAATGTGAAAGCAGATTACAAATTTGTAATCCCAGTGATTTGGTAGGCTGAGGCAGGAGGATCACAAGTTTGAGGCCAGCCTGGACAATTTAGTGAGACCCCGTCTCACAACAAAAATTTTAAGAAGTGCAGGGGATGTCACTCAGTGGCAGAGTGGTCCTGGGTTCAATCCGTAGTACCATTAAAAAAAATGAGTGGAGAAGTCTACAGAAATAAAGATAGTCCTGACTATTCTTTTAGATGGCCAAGTGCCATTATGCCATTAATTGCATTAACTGTATACTATGGAAACCCAAATCAATTTTTATCCATTCCAAGCAGCATCCTCAATATAAAAATACAGTTTAGTAACTGGATCAGTAACATTGATCCCAAGGCAGATTATATTAACTGCTTCCAGAAATTCTAAACTTCATGCATAAAAATAATTTGCCTAAAGCTGCACAGCATGTCAGCTACAGATTCAAGGTGAAAATTCATCTGAGGTTCTGCAATACAAAGTCAAAATGTATACAGATGTGTTAGCATCTGTGTGTATGTGTGTGTGATTTATGTGTTTGGTTATTTCCTGCATTTGACTTTATGTATTTTTTAAATAGATGCATATAATATTGAAAAATCACTATAGTAATTAATGGTGAATATATGCAAACAAAATAGGAGTAATGATAGAATGAGTCTGTCTCCATTGCCAAAAGTACATTTTATCACCTGAGACTCATTTTTAATTGATCCCTTAGGGGGAGTATGATAAGAAGCTATTTACCTGGCTGAAAGGAATACTGTGGCAAATCTTGCTCTTTACTGTTTCCTCTACAGTTTATACTTCGTTTGTGTTCATTAATGTCTCCCAATTTCATTTACTTATTAGATTTGGTGGTTAACTCACTGCAAGCAATCATTTCTAAGCAGATGAATACTGAATTGAAATTGCTCAATTACTGAAGTTTTATTTTTGCTATATTTATAAATGTTTGGCTAGGGCTGAAAGTAAATGACTTGGATTTTGCAAAGGTGAAGCATTTTAGTGGGTTAAAGCTACAATAAACTATTTTGTGATACTGTGAGGGAAATGTTGGGATGGATATTTACAAGCAAATGAGAGCATCAAAAAATAGCACTCCTGGGGAGGTTGTTCTGACCAGATCACCTTGCCTTCCCACTCATCCCCAGCTCATAGCAATAGCTGTGAGATTTAAAGTGGTGAAGCTGCTTAGTGCTTTGAGTTCTTCAGGAAAAGAAAAGTATAACTTATTGCTCTTAGTCATATACATTTTAAATTAATAGAGACATATAGTTACTTGGAATTTAATACTTCTAGATAATTGTCAGTGAGATTTCTGAAAAAAAATGAGATCTTCCCTATGAGTTTCTTCAGTCTCTTTTTATATTATACAAAGTCCAAACCATCCTTTGCGTATTCTCTAGACAGAGAGTATGTCTAGGGGAAGCTGTTGACAATGTCAGCAATGTTAAACACTTAGAGAAAATAATTTTTAAAATCTTCTTGATCTTCCCAATTTATTAAGTGCTACTTATTATAAAAATTTAATTCAGTACCTGAGTGGGAAAGTAATAAAAACTCACATGCTAAAAATGTAGAGACTTTTTCAGAACCAATATGTACAAGATTCTTGGTTATTGATATATACCTTACTGTGAATTTAAAAATATGCTCCAATTATCAAAAATACCAGGACTTGCCAAAAATAGACTGCCTGGACAATATGTAAAAAGTGAAAAGATGTACAGAATATGGAGAAAAGTTCATTGATATACATTGCAAATAATTTCAGTAAAGGAATATACTCCCAGTAAATTTTTTAAAAAGACAAAAACATCAACAAAAACAAGAAAACATCTCCCAATTTAGTTAAAGCAGAAATCTAGCTGAAGTTTCATCAGTGGAATCTTTCGGTGACCTTGGGGTAAATTATATACTAAAGAATAAAAATGTGAGGCTTGATAGAATTGATTAATTCTTTGCCTTAGACTTTAATTAGGAAGATATCAGGGAGATTCTCTGATTCAGACTGTTGAAGGAAATGAACAGGTTGGATATACAAGATCAAATAGTGGTCAATACTCAGATGTTTTCACAAAATTGACAAACTAAATGTAGATTAATCACCAGGACCAGATGGTATCTACCCGAGGGCTTTAAGGAACTCTGGAGTGAAACAGAAACAGTTGGCCATGTGCAACCAATCATTTCAAAGAAACTCTATGTGAGAAGAGAAGACGATTTGTTTGCAAATTTAACTCCTTTACGGAGAGTCCCAGGGAATTGTAATTGGTGAGTTTGCTTTAGTGATAGACAAATCTTGTCTCTATAGTGAAAAATAATTACCAAGTACTTTGGAAATGTCCATTTCTCTCATTTAAAAAGAAGTTACAAAGCTCCATCATCATTGACTCTTGATGAATTTTAGTATTATGTAAAATTTACCTTAGAAAATGTGTGTATGTGTCCGTGTTTGTATCTCTCTTTTTTTCTTTGTATACACACACACACAAACAAAAACACCCAGAGAGACAGTAACTGTACTGACCATGTTTCACTTTCAATATTTTTGAGGTTCTACTTTACTATTCCTGACAGCAAAGTGAGGCACCACCACTTTAAATACTTCATTTAGGTAGGTAAGAAAATGTGAAATGTATAGAGACAGTAGTCTCTCATCTCCTCAAATAAAAACATTATATTTTTTTTTCAGAAGGGTATCTTTCTTTAAAATACTAACCTATTATCCTAATAATAAAGCCCCTGCTGCAGAATCTGTCTAGGAAAACCAGACACAGTATCACAGGTACTAAAACAAAACAAGACAATCATCATTTTCTCTTTGCTTTGGCATTCTTCAATCTAGCTAATTGGTGTCAAAAGGTGAAATGGTGACTATGGCAACTAAAGAAATAGAAAGCCATTTGAAAATTAAATCTACTGAGTTTCATACATTTTTATTGCCTTTTAGGCTTGGGATCTCCTTTCTCTTGTTTCTATTCCATATCTTAAATGGAATGAATCCATGGCCATACATGGTAGAGTAAGGTATGCAATGGACTGAGTGGTCCCACCTTGGATTTTTCTCATAAACCTCTAGCAGGCCATGTCTCTGGCTCTGCTGTTTTATATATCCCCCTTATGTGCACTTCCTAAAGCTTTACTCCATGCTTGCCCAACCTCAGCTGATAAACTTTCTTCTTTTGCTAAGCAAAATAGATAGAAACAATGAAAAGAGAATTTGTGTATTTCCTCATGAAATATCTACCTATATATCTCTATTTGTATCTATTTATGGACCGTTTTCCAGTTTTACAATGGAAGAAAATTTCTTTTCTATTTAAGATTCTTCTCTCTACTTTTACACCAGTTCCATTCCTCTCTCTCACACATAGTCTTGGCCGCTACAATTACACCTTCTTTTACTTGCATTACCTGGCCTTTCCTCTTTATTAGATCAATCCTACCAGGACACACATGCTTTACCATCTATCCCATAAAATAAACAAATTTAAACTCCTCTGATGATAAACTCTGAAGCTACTGTACCCTTTTCTAGCAAAACTCCCTGAAAGTACTGTTCTCTATTTCCACATCCATTCTTCTTGAACTTACGTGAATGAGAGTTATCTCAGTCTTACTCCTCCAAAAAACATTCTTGCATAATGATTCGGCAGTCCTCACCCTTTAAAATCTACTAGTTACTTCTAATTATCTCCTAAAATTCAGTTTCATTTTTAGTACATTGACTCATTTCCTTTTTCATGGAAACGTTGCCAAACTTCAACTTAACCCTCTCATTTTCCTTGGTTTCCTTTCAGCTCGCTAGTCACTTTCCCAAGATATTCTTTTGTCCCCCCTTCATTTCTAAATATAAAGTGATGCAAAGTAGCCAAGATAGGGAAATGACCTGTATGTCCATCAACAGAAGAATAGATTTTAAAATGTGATATCTAGAAACAGATTATTATTCAACCTTAAAAAAAGAAGAAAATTCTGTTTGTGCCAGTATTGATGAATCTGGAAGACATTATTAGTGAAACAAATCAGTCACAGAAGGACAAATACTATACAGTTTCATTTATATAATGTTTTAGTCAGTTTTTTTTTTTCTTTTTTTGCTACCACTGTCACAAGAAGACCTAGCAAGAGGAGTTGAAGTTTATTTGGGGCTCACAGTTTCAGAGCTCTTAGTTCATAGATAGCAGAGTTCGTTGCTCTGGGCCTGAGGTGAAACAAAGCATTATGGCAGAAAGGTGTGGAGGAGATGGAGGGAGGGATGCAGGGAGGTAGAGAGAGAGGGAGGAAGAAAGGGGGAGAAGGAGAAGAGAAAGAGGGAGAAAGCTTCACTCTCCACTCAGAAGGAATAAAATATAAACCTAAAGTCACATCCCCAGCAACCTATCTCCTTCGGCAACATCCTACCTACCTATAGCTACCACCCACTTAATCCACTCAACTGGATTAATGCACTTACTTGGTTAGGGCTCTCGTAATGTAATCATTTCACTTCTAAACATTTTTGCATTCTCTCACCATGAGCTTTTGGAGGACATGTCACATCTAAACCATAACAAAACGTACTTAAAATAGTCAAATTCAAGACAGGGAATAGAATGGTGGCTGCCAGGGTCTATAAGGAGAAGAGAATGGAAATTGCTGTACATTGGACAAATAGTTTGGGTGAGTACATTATAGAGATCTGCTGTACAATATTATGCTACAGTTAATATTGTGTTGACAACGTAAAATTTGTAAAGAGATTAGGTTTCATATTGTTCTCATCACAATAAAAGAATTTATGCAAAATAATAGCATAAGAAATTTGTCAATAATAATATGTATTTAAAAGATAATTTCCAAATAAACTGAAGCACAAGTAAGAATAAGGAAGAAGTCATTATTTATTTGTTGTGGATAAGTGATATTCTCCTCCTATTCCTTTTATTATCAAATTCAATATATGCTGAGATAATGGTGAGGCAGGTTTTTTTTTCCTTTTGACTATATTGTATTAGAAACTAATGTCATTAAATCTCTTTTATTTGTCTTTCAAAAATGCTGTAAAACCTAGTCCTGCAAGTGATTTGTATAGAAGTTTCAAGGCTTTACTAAAGGATAGATCCAAAGCAAATGGAATCATAAAACAGGAACCCCAAGTTTAGTTTTATATTTACCTGGTATATTATGTTGGGGTACCTATAAGTGTCTTCTTCAATTGATTGATGTTTAAGTTTATAATTTCTTAATATTGACACCTCCAATTGGAGGAAAGCTTGGGTTTTGATGATTGCTGGAATCAGGAATAAATGTTTGATTTTAACAATTAAAAAATAGAAAAATTATAAAAGATAAACAAGGAACTTAAGATTCATTCTAAATGCCATAACTGCTTACCAGACATCAGTCATGAGTTTCTAAGTGAATCATGAAGATATGAAAAATTTAAAAACAAGAGATAAAGAGATAAAAGCAAGGACCAACTTTTGACAAGGGGCTAAATGAATGAATTTGTGCATTAGCATAAATATAAAAGAAAACCTGGTAACTTTTTTACATACTTCAGATATTCCTCATTAATATTTTACTTTTGTCAATTTGTTGTACTCTGATTCTGAATGTAGGTTTGATTAGCTTCTGTTTTTGTAAATCTGATAGACCATTCAAAGTGAGTCCTTATTGGTGATTCTCTACTAAATCTCCTGGTCTTTTTTGGACTTGGGAGTTGAGAGGTAGAATCTCTTGCCCTCTACCAGGAGTATTAGTATTTACTACATAACTACATGATCCCAGGCCTTGTGATAGGCAGTAAAAGTGCAAAATTAAGGCATTCTTCAGTAATATATTATACAGGTGATAAGATTTAGAAATATTTTCAAGAATATATGCACACTGCACAGAGAATTTTAAAGAAACAATCTATTATACACTTACAAAAGAACAATACATGATCATAGGGATTCAGTGAAAGTCTCCCTAGAGGAAAAAATAGCTGAGTTGAGTCTTAAAGTATGGGTAGGAAATATCCAGGGGAACAATTAAGAAAAGGTAGCTGGCAGATGGGAGAGGATCACAAAGGCATGAAGTATAAAACTATCATCTTGATAGGAAGTCACAAGCTAGTAAAAGAAAATAGACATTTCTCATTATTACTAGTGAAAGAAAACAAGGGCAAGGAATAATGACAGGTAAAACTGAGAGGTAAGCAATAGTCAGATCATGGAGGGCCTTATAAGTCAACTTGTAGACTTAGGGCTTTATCCTGAAAATCATGTTTGCCTTCAAATTCCAACAAATAGGAGGAAGTGTGAAAAATAGTTTGATGATAAGGACAAGGAAAAGATACTATCTAGTTGGAAGTCCATTGTCATTTTCTAAATAAAACATGATAGGACTTGAGCTGAGATGATGTCATTGGTAGAATAAACATTTTCAGATGGTTCTTACTATGTGACTCATGTAAAGTATCATGATCTGAGATAAGAATTTCTGTTAGAGAAGGGGTTCAAGTGAAATTTGGAGTCTATCCAAAGAAATATTGACTGAGTTTGCTTGTAGACCACTCAAGGAATATATTCAATGGGCATTAGGATATTGGATCTGTTGATGAGAATGTCAAGATAGGGAAAAACAACTCTCCAATATGTCAAATCTATGAATCCAGAATAAATTAGGAAATTTGATCAATAGTCAGGTATAGACAGAAATATACTCTATAATGGGGGACGCTTAAATGAAGCTGAGGAGACATAAAGGAGTAAAGTTAGAAACAAATGAAGAGATAATACTATTTTTTTTTAAATATTTTTTTTAGTTGTAGATGGACACAATGTCTTTATTTTATTGCTTTGTATGTGGTGCTAAGGATCGAACCCAGGGCCTCACGCATGCGAGGCAAGCGCTCTACCGCTGAGCTACAATCCCAGCCCCGAGATAATACTATTTTAACATGTTGTGTATTACTGAAAAATTTGAGAAATATTAAGGACAGCAGATCATGAGATGATTTTCTCTGAAAAGATAGTTTGGTATTCACAACAAATAGGAGGAGGGGACATGCCAACCATGAGAGATTGAACAGAGAAGCACCTGATTTGGTTACTAGATAGGGGGGAAGAGAAAAACTATAGGCAAGAGTCTTTGTGGTTTCCACAGGTATGATTGGGCAAGGAAGGATAAACTGGTTTAGAATTGGCTAGTTTGAATAATTTCAGTGGGCTGGACTACCTGTAGTTGTCTGGAGACTAACAAAGATGGACAATAGTCAGAATATGAAAGTCAAATATGGGAGGTGGTTGGAGTGTAAATTCTGGATGGTTTGGTTTGCTTTTGAAAAGTAGGTCTCTCAGAGGAGAGATGTGAGGTAGGAGGCAAGAGACTGAGACCAGGGGATCCAGAAACAGGTTGTCCAGAACAAGGGGGAGAGGGCAGCATATGCATGCAGAGCAGAGAAGCTAGAAACAGTTAATATGAGGACTCAAAGAATAGAGGGAGCTTGTTTCAGAAGAGGAATTTTAATGTTCAAGAAGATTCACAAACCAAAGAAATAGATCATTAGGAAAACAAAGTTATTGAAGGCTTCCTATACACCAGGTATTGAGCTGAGTGCTGAGGCAGAACTTGCACAAATAATAGTGAATACAATGTCAAAAGCCAGAAACTCATAGGACACACTTTCTACTTCATACATTTCTCCCTAGCTTCTTGGAAAGAGAAAAGTTCAGATTTGGCTCTATTTTTTCCTTCTTAACCACAAAAATACTTAGCACACTTTTTGGCCTAGAAGGGGATACATTAATTAGAAACATGATGAAGTTGTTAGCAAAGGGTAATGCATAAAGAAATGTTTCAGGGAGCTTCTCAACAAGAAAAATTGATAGCCCTTGGATAAGTTTGTTTATTCAGGTATTTAAATGATGTTCATCATGGCAGCATCCGGGGTGTTTCACATCTCAGAAAAACATCATTACTGAAAAAGGTAATTTGAAGAACAGAAAGCAAAATAATTGAACTGAATTTTTGCCTGCAGGACTAAATGACCCCAAAACAACACAAAACTTGGACACTCATGAGAAATAAAAGGGAAAAGTAAAAACAACACAAAATGGAGAAAAAGTGGATTTATTAATGGTCTTAACTGGTCAGAATAACAGATAAACACCAATGATTTTTTTTTAAACACTTGCAAGATGTAAATCTGTAAGACCATTCAAAGTGAATGGTCTGTAAATCTGATCTACCCTTTAATTAACCCTTTAAACTAGTAAATTATTTAACTACTCTTATAAAACATATTTGTTATAATTTATTACAAGTGTATTTGGAAACAAACATGATTTTCTTATTCTTAAATCATGTTATGACTTGTAAAAGATTATTCCCTAAACTATATCGTTTTTGGACAATTTTCTCATATTTTATTTGAAATGTTAATATAAATAACAATTAGAAAATCTCCAAAGAATATTATTTGGGAAGAGCAAAAAATTTCAATAGAAATATGCATGCATTGAAAATTATGGATGCACTTAGGAAAGTCCAGTTAAAAGGAAGATTTTAAAAACAAATACATAGAAATTTACATAAGGTACTGGTCTTGGAGACCCAAGGCAGGAGTTGGTATTAGCTCATTGGTATAGGTGCCATTGTTGGTCAAGTGTTTTGTCAAGAGACTCTTGTATGGATTGCTGCAGTATTAAAGAATATTAAAGATAAACTTGTCACACAAAACTGTGCATAAATGGAAGGGACACACAGCATGAGATGGATGCAGAATGAGGAGAAATCTTTTGAACCTTTAAAAACTCTTAGAGAAAGTACTTTTCTTAGGCAAGCATAAGCACACACCCTTCATAAATACACAGCTCTCATTTTGTCTGGGTCTGATGAGAAACGATTTCATTTTTATTTCAACTTTCACAGAAACATATGACATGTTTTGTTATAAAGGTCAGGTACAATAATCTGTTCCTACAAATAAAATGTTAATGACATATAAAGAGATCTATTTTTGTTTGCATTTAAGGTTATATTTTACTGGCTCATTTCAGAACCCTTCCTGATCAGCGTCTTTGTTCAGAATGTTCACCTCTCATGTTGTTCTTGAATAAATAGTCTATCTGCAGAATAATTGACAACTGAACCCATCATTTATTATTTCATGACCTTTGTTATACAGTCTGTGTTTTTTTTGACCTATCATTAATCCAATACTGATTGATATAAAGTGGGTAACTGAAAGGCACATTTGATGACTTTTGTTTTATGTGATATTTTTGCCTCCAAAATAATATAAAAATATACTCCTGCCATTATAAAACAAATTATCATTTTTAGTGACAATATTTCTTTATAAATGATCCTATTTATTTCCAAGGAAGCCAAATACACTTAAATTTTATACAGACCTTCTACTTCCAGAAGTAGATGATGTGCCTCTAAAATAGTTATGTTATTTCTTGCATGTTATTTGGTTGACATCATAAAAGGAATTTTCTACCTTTCAAACTTTGTAAAAGAAGCAAAATATGCTGAAAATGTATCAACAGGATTTTAGTATTTATTGTCAAATTTTAAAAATATGGTTAGTGTGCAAATTCCAGGAATTTTGATAATTTACTCTGGAGAAAGTCAGAATTTATGATTCCTTCAAGAAAATATATAGCATGCTTATACTGATGTAGACCTATACAAAATATTTAAAAAATTCTACAGTATTCATTTGAAGGACTTCGATTTTGTCATTTTCATTATGAAATAATTTAGACATAAAATTGCAGAATAAAACAATTATCATTTAATACATGAATTTAGATGAATCTCAAAGAATAATTTTGATTAAAAATAATTACACAATAATATCAGTCATATAAATGTCAAAGTCACACAAAACACAAATGTTACCAGATTTATCCATATGTGTGATAAAACAATAAAGCAATGAGGACAAAAACAAACAAAAATTTAAGGTAGTAGCAATTTTCAGGAGAAAGGGGATGGGAAGGGAGAAGAATAGACTGGGATATTTTGTTTCTTAAGGAGGGTAATGAGATGTCCATTTTATTTTCATATTTTTATAGTTATTGCACTGTACTTTTCAATTTGATTTTTAAAATTTTAAAAATAATCAAAAATTTAAAGGACTTAACAGATAAGAATACATGTTTCAGTACTCAGCTTAATCCTATCAATTAAATTCCCATTTAAATTTGGCTTCTGTTTCCAGTTAATATGTAGATGAATAATGGTAATAAAATCCCTATATATGAAAAAAGTCCCTTTACATGGTAGGTGATTTCTATAGAAAGCCAGATATAATGAATATTCATTCTTCTTGACTTGATTTTGAAATTGAAAAAAAATTATTACATGTTAGTTGTTTGTGGAAGGTCTCTAATAACTCTGGCAGAAGTAGCTCCTAAGATTTTAATGGTTTGTGCTGGGCCTTGTGCGTTACTTAGGTTAATCAGACACTTTTTGTTGGTCATTAGATTGATCAGGAATTGAAAATCAGTTTTAGCTCAATCTTCTAAATGATGTAACAGCATTATATCATCAGTACGATCTTTTTTAAAAACTTGGTTTTCACTTGAACCAAATTGAGTCTGTTTACTTCAGATTGTGACAAGAGAATAAATAAACAATAAATAAATAAATAAATAAATAAAACAAAGACAATTTAAGTATCCCTATCAGGGCATAGGGAATATCTATTGAAATCAGTCCCTCATGAATTCAAGTTTTAAATTTTCTCCATAAGTAGAAATTTAAGACAGTACAGCCAAATAAGTCACAGAATACCAATATCCTGTACCTTGTTGCACAACCTGAATTGTTAACAGCATTTTGGGCATACATAAACACAATTGGGCTATTACTTTACTAATTCTCAATTAATCTCCAGGGTACATTAACTTTTCTCACAAGCCATACTGTACTATTAAACAAAGAATTTGTGGGTACTAATACACCTATGTCTAACACATTCTTAATTAGATCTAAAATTTATTGATGTTCGCCTATTTCATATTTACATTAAATGAATTCTGAATAATCTTTAATTCTGAAAATTCCAATCTCACATGCTTACTTCATATAATAAAAAGAATAATAGATTTGTATTATGCACTTTTCTTCAATGATTTGAATAAAGGGAATCCTCCATTCTTGCATAATGTCATCTTAAGTAATACATACTGGTAGGCTAGAGCAATAACTATTCATAACTTTTTCTAATAACTTTTTTGAAATATGTTACATGCAAGCCTTCTACAGTCATAACTATTTTCTAATTTAGTTGTATTGCCCTATAGCTTTTAATTGGTACATTTAGATTATGTCAATTCATTAGGTAATAGTGTTCAACAAACATGATAAAATCTCCTACTAACCAGACCATTGTATCCATACCATGCAAAGAACCTTAATTTCCCCACTGGTGTTTCCCCAAGGAACCATGGTCGTCCTATTTCTCATAGTCTTAATTCTTTTTTATCTCACAATTTGAAATCAACATTGTTTTCACAGAACCCATAGATTTCTCTTTGGGTTACTGTATTTTTCATACTTATGAAACCAAGGATAACTTGAAAAAATCTGATATGTCCTTATGCAGTTTGAGGGGTTTATGGAGTAACCAGTACATTCACTCAGAGTGGCTCATTAAAATGTGAGTAGCTACTTCATCAGTTGTCTCCTTTTTCAGACCATTTTCAATTAACCCTCTGAATACTTCTAACCAGTTTAATTGTCTAGAGGCTTCCTTGATCCTTTTTAATTTCTATTTTTTTTTGTCCTAAATAGTCCTAATCATTTCTCTTCTAACATCAAGTGTTGGAACTGAGATGTTAGGTTCCTGACAGCCACACTCACATCAGTGTGTTCACTGTACTGACTGCTGCAATTGAGAGGAAGATAATTGAAGGGACTTTAAAGACTCCACAGAGCATACCCATAGGTTTTTAATAAAGTCAAAGGTGCATCAAGAGAAAGAGAACAGAAGTAGTCATAGAGAGGGCTAGGAAGATCCAGGTACAGCTCCAGGTTTCTTTCTCACACAGAGGCTTCACCTTCATTCAGTTTGCTAACCTACCAGTTATTTACAAAATCCTAGGGTCTCAGTGGAGCAAAAGCAAAAATTTACTAATATGGTCTTCTGTACCCAGCTGGTCATGAAATCATGCTGGATAACCAGTCAAATCAGATTCAATCAGTCTATGCATTTTCAGCAAATAATATAGACAAGGTAGTACAGAGTGGCTCCTTGGGGAGGTTTGGACTTTATACAACATGTTTTACATCACTAGCTAATACAGTCTATACCTATATGAATGGCCAGGAGCTAGTAGTGGTCTTCTGAGTCTCTGGCAATAAGCATAATTTGTTATAGAACAGCTACAAGTTAACTCTATCATTATATACATTGTTTATAATACCGATTACTTTTCATTATTTCAATTTGAAGTAATTACTGTAGAATAACAGGATGTGGGCTATATGATGTTTTCTGAGTTTCAGACGTTTGAAAACCTTGTTTTATATCCTAGTGAATGTTTCTTGAATGCTTGAGAAGTGTAAGGATCCTATAATTGCTAGATTTGAACCATGTATAGATATAAATCTGATTTTGAAACCAATTTGTCAGTTAAGATCAAGTTTTTCAACACTTTATTATTTTGTCCACTTCATGTATCAATTAATAAAATAAGTCTGTCAAAGGAATTTTATCATGTTGCATTTGTCTATCTACATACATTTTATGTATTTGAGACTAGATTATTACATTCACTCAGGTTGTAGAATTTTATATCATAAATTTAACTATCTTTCACTCTGTGTCATTATATTCCCTTAAATCCTAGTGTACCTCATATTATTATCAATACATTTTTATGATGTTTTTGTCCTCCTGTATTTTTTCCTAATCTTTTATTTTTAATACTTCCATTTTATATTCAAGTTTATTTTTAATAAAATTATATAGTTTTATTTAAAAATTAATATTGGAAAATTTCTCTTTCATTGGCAACTTGTGCTA
Organism: Xerus rutilus; assembly: GCA_028644305.1. Lineage (NCBI taxonomy): Eukaryota > Metazoa > Chordata > Mammalia > Rodentia > Sciuridae > Xerus > Xerus rutilus. The sequence goes on from CM053412.1 coordinate 37,773,334, forward strand.
TTTTACACCTATTGTGATTACTTTTTAATTTTAATAATTATAATGCTATTTTATCTTTTGCTTTCTATTTTCCTGAATTTTTTTCTCTGCTTTTTTAAACTTTTTTACTGTGTTTTTTTTTTTTATTAGCAAATGCCTTATCCCTTACTGTTCTGGAAGTTGTAAATTTACTGTTTATTTTTTAATTGCAAATTTACAAAAAATGAAACTAAACTAAACGTCTGCCTTTTTCAGATTTCTTTACATCTGACACTGCTCTCCCCTTTGTGGACATGTGAAGCGACCTCCTAAAAGGGCTGTATGTATCCTTGGCTGGGAGAACTCTCCTCTTCATGGCTGTGTAACTGACTCTATACCCATTTTATTTTCAGTGAATACTTTATGAGATCTCATCTGTGCAAATGTAAATGAATGTAAAATGGTCACATCAGTGCCCTGACCATTCTTTGTTCTACAGCCAGCTTTTGAAGATGATTCACTCCCCCTCTGCTGAATACCATAATGTACGCATGCCTCATATCACTGTACTCACGAGCATACTTCCCACAAGAATGCTCCTTTCTTTTCTCCTCTATCAGATCCTTTGTTTTCTGAGATAATGTAATAACTTCCAATGCAATAGAAGCTTCTTTCAAAAATTCTCCACTTTTACACATTGCTGCCTATAATCAGTAATAACACATAAAAAGGAAGGAATAAATTCTGTATATCAAGGTACTAACATTACCTTCTGGGTAGTAGCCACATTGCCTTCATTTTGCTGATTTGTTTATTCCCTGTAACCTCCTGAATTATAGTGGTGTGATTGCTACAGTATCTCAAAACTAAAATGTATTCAACATGAGCCATTTTGAGAGAAAATGAAAATGAAATATGCAGAAAATATTTTTTAATAATCAAAATGTAAATGGGTCTACATGAAAGTGTGTTCTCATTACTTACAAACATGATGATGTGCTAGGAGCTATAAGGAATGGTTAAAATCTCAGTTTTGAAACCAATGCTTTGAAGTGATCATTTTGGCAATAACATTCAGATTCATTTTTAATTTTGAAATATCAGTTTTATTTTGTAGTGTTTTCTTTTTTTAATAGAAAATTAATATTTTCTATTAAAATAAATTAATGTTCTTTTTTCAAGAAAAACCAGAATTAAATTTTTAACTTAAAAGTAACTCAAAGGCTAAATCATTTTAAACAAACACTAATTTACTTGTACAATTTATTTTGAGATCTATTTTTATTTTTTGTCTTTGAGGATCACCTAGTTTTCACTCAGTAGCTCAAATTTCAAATATTTGGCAAACATTCTCTTTTAATGGGCCTTTTAAATAAGAACTTTTATTATTTTTTAAGGTATTGTTGAGTTTTACACTCTGTTGTGTAGGGAAGCTTCATATGCTAGATTTTGTTTACTGTACTACCTCTGCATATAATTATTAATTTCTCATCTCTACATGGAAGCTCAATTGCATTACTGAAGAATCCCACAAGTTAGAGTGTACTCTATTAGCATGAACATTTTGAAATATCATCTTATACAGAAGAGAGTCAATTGATTTTAATGTTACTAATTGGGAGATAAAGCTATTTATTGCTTTTATAGTGCAAAATTTGATGAATCATATAAGGATGTGTTTTACTTAAAAAGTCATACATTGATTTTTCATCCAATTATGGCAAATCGTGAGTAGAAGCAAGGTAGAGAATTTTAAAAACTATTACTGTGTACATGATTAAATGTGTATGCTAAGATAAAGGTAGTAGGGGCTGAGGTTATGGCGCAGTGGTAGCGTGCCCGCCTAGCATGCGGGAGGCACTGGGTTCGATCCTCAGCACCACATAAAAATATAATAAAGATATTGTGTCCACCTACAACTAAAAAATAAATATTTAAAAAAATAAAATAAAGGTAATATAAATTATGTTTTTGACTTCAATAATTTTACAACTTTGTTGAGAAGACAGAACCTAAATACATGAAAAGTTAAACAACAATAGATATAAAAAGAACTCCTGGCCAAGGGCAGTTAATGTCATTTGATTAGTCAACAAGGAAATGATATAGACACAAACTGCTATTACTTCAAAGAAGGAAAAACTTATAAAGAAAATCCTTTTAAGGATGATTATGCCCTGAAACTACAAGTTATTTGCATGTCTAGATAGTTTGAGAATAATGAAAAGCAATTTACTTTAGCCAAAAGATAATGCTAGCCTTTGCCTAGTAACTGGTAATGGAATATTCCAGTCTTTCAACTTTGTTAGGAAATTACTTTTAGTTCATTAACATTATCTAAAAGTCATTTATTTTAATATACATTTAGGTGACATTATTTGAATTGTAAATACACTCATTTTTATTTCCTGTTTTAGCTTATGTATAAAACACTGGAAAGATAAAGAAAAGTTTCTTCTGTTCTTGGAAGTCCTCACATAGCCATAAGTGGAAAGCATGAGTTTAGCTATTTTATATGAATACCTTAAAAATACTTCAACATTGGCATTTCCTGAAATGGGTAAGGAATTAAATCCTTAATAGTTCTATATGTGCAAATATATCTAAAGGAGATCATATTTTTAATACATTTGAACATTAGTTGAATTTTGATCTAAATTTGAGATAATCCCAAAATTCATTTTACACTGCAGTGCATATGCTAGAACTTTGGCTTTGTGTTAAGAAAAGTCATATGAAGAGAAGGGTGTATGTGGAAACCAAGAATATACAGTACACAGTTACAGAGTTTATAGATTAAAACCCAAGTTAGTATGACTCCAACTTTATATTCTCTCCATCATATCATTTTAGCATGTCTGGTTTTCTTGGAAGCAGATTCTGAGATGGAGTTCAGTTTACAGGATTTTTATTAAGATATGTCTTTGGATCAACATTAATGAAAGAAATGAAAAGAAGCAGAACCACTTATCTCATGATTGGGAAACAAACACACAAAGACGTTGGGGCCCCACAATCCCCTTCAAGGGTATATCTAAAGATTTCCCACTAGGTCCCACTTCTTAAGGATTCTCTCACTTCCAAATAGCACCTCTTTGGGGACCACATCTTTAACATGTGGGCTTTAAAGAGATGAAGATCCAAACTGCAGTCACTCTGTTAAGTCTCACTTAACTCTGGTTAAGTCTAACTGAGGGGAGATTATACTGTGTATTTGTAGTGATGGTAGCCATCAAGGGTCGAGGTCTTTGCATTAGCTTTTGGTAAGTGTGCCTAGCTAGTTCTTGAAAAGGAAGGATGTAAGTGGACACTTCTACAAGCTCAGAGACCTCAGAGAAATCTAGGAATTTAAGATTTGGATGGAGGTTAATCCAGATGAGCCCACTCAATGTCCAATTTCCATTATTTTTCAACCAGCATCATGGTTTTAGTGTTGAAGAACTACTGTGCTTGGGTATTTGACATTCCTTTGACGTTGGTTATTGTTGCATTTAAGGTCAGGCCTAGCAATCAGCTTTTCTGTTCTCTTGGAGATTACATTATTAAGGAGGTCTTTAAGATTCCATACTTGGTTTTCAAAAACCTATTAATCCTTATTAGCTTTTTCTATCTAGAATGTCAAAGGAGTTTGGTGATAACCATACAATTCTACTATTAATATATTATTAGTTTCCTTACACTTTTTAAATCTGATATATTAAACACACTATGGCCATCTTCCACCAGAAGATGGAATTCAGCTCCAGTGAAAGTTTTAGCAAATGTATTGTAATGGTGTTTTCATTGAGAGCTGGTTGGGGATTTATCTATCCTTAAAACTCTGTCTTATGAGCTGTTTAAGGAAGTGGGATTGGACAGAGGAATAAATACAGCTGTAATGCAGACATTACCTTCAATTAACCTGAGAGAGAAAGAGAGAGGGGGAGAGAGAGAGCATGTGCTCTTGGTCTAAAATCCCCCACCAGAATTGTCTCATATCTGGCCCAATTGTCTAAACGTATGCAATGATCTGTCATTGGATACAGGTTGTCTTGAGCCTTCTGGCAGTCAACTTTGTATAGCTAAATCAATACCTGAAAGAATGATAACTTTAGGCTATTTGCTGAAAGCACTATTTGTAGATAGGTCAGTAAGACTGAAAGGTCTGCTCTAGGTGCCATATCTCAGTGTCAGTCACAACTATATGGTATGGATAACTAACATAGATATTCAGGAAAGTAAATTGAAATACAATCAAAATAATTTACAATAATATTTTCATTATATACTATAAGTAATTCAATTAGGTAGTGTATCTCCATTCCCAACAATAAAGAAATTTCCCTCCATTAGCTTTAAAAACTTCTATTTCCCTAAAAGGAGAAGCTTACAATAGGAATATTATTTTCATAATTATTAAAAATCAAGTAATTGCTCTGTACTCACACCTTAGTCTGTGGTGGGCCCTTTGCTTGATAAATGCTATGTGTAAATCTAGACTAACAATTGTTAACATGGCCTATAGCTCTTTTCTAAATTATTCAAATACTTGTCTTAATCTCCTTATCCCTCTTGAAGATGTAGAGATATAAGGAAAACAGAACGTGGACATTATCCCAGATAATTGAAGCCGCAGTTTATTTGTGAATTGATTTGTTTGGGGAAATGACTCAATAATTTAAGCCGTTGGTGTATTTAGAGGGATTCCAAATAATAGTTTTATTGTCTTTGCTTATTTATTTTTAACATGAGCTATACAAACAGTTGTTTCAATTTTTCTTCTCACTCACTGAAAAAGCACAGGAGATTTTCTTGTAATTAATCATTTATTAAGTAACTGTTTACTGTGGACACTGAAGTCTCAGACTTGGAAATTATGTCATAAATTATAGCAACTAAAGTTGAAATGGAGATAGAACTATATTTTCCAAAATATTTTAATGAATGTGGTGACCACATTTCCCTTCCATTAAAGTATTACACTTTTTGGCAATAGCATTGATTAAAATTCTGGCAAGTTATAAAAGAAATAATCATTTATCCATGGCAGAGTGACTATAAATATATACTACAGGGTAAAATCAGGGAAAAGAATTATTATTATTTTCTTAAGTATAGCAACTTAAAAAATAAGTTCCCTAAATATATAAATAAATTTCAAGATCTTTTATTAAAGTTAAAACACAAAACAATATTTATGCAAAAGTATATGCTTTACCTTAAATCATTTACTTCTCATATGACAATACTACACCAATGAAGCGGATTCCCCAAATTGTTTTGATATTAATATTTAAAAGATAGGAAGACTTCTACTGTTATCCAAGATGGAGTAAATAGGACCTCATTTGTCACATTTGCATAAAACACCTAAAAATTAGGGTGTAAATCAAAGACTTTCAAGCTATTCAACATCAGGCAATGAAGAACAATATTCTCTAAAATATGGAAAACAAATAATGTGAGCCCTGTGATTGCCTTATCTTATTATAGCTGAAGGAATTTTCCAGGCTCTTGTGCTATCAAGAGAAACCCAATCAGAGCCTGAGGTCTCCCTGAGTTTAGAGTTTCCAGAGATCTTGGTATCTAGAATTTGCAGCACAAAGTAACTGAAGTAAGAATCCTGCTTGTAGAAAGAAAAACCCAAAGATCTTCAGATGGTGCACAGAAATAATCAGTTGAGTACAGATCAACTCATGCATATGAAGAAAATATCCAATGCAAGAAAGAAAGAATAAAATGAAAAATGCCTGGTGCTCCCAGAGGAGATATGATGTGTAAAGATAGGCAAATAAACCAAGGCATCAGATTAACACCCAGAAATACACACTAACTTATACATATAGTTAATTGATCTTCAAGAAATGTGCAAAGAATTTTCAGTGAATAAATGATGGGAATCTTTTTAGCAAATAATATTTGAACAAATAGATAATCCTGTGGAAAAAAGAAGACTACTGATCCAGGCTCTCACATCATTCACAAAACATTGAATTCACACTATATCACAGATTTCAATGTAAAACCTAAATTTTTGAAGATTCTAGAAAAAAGTCATGCTTTGTTTGGTTTTTGTTTGGCACTGAGGATTGAACCCAGGAGTGCTTAATCACAGAGCTATTTCCTTAATGACACACACACCCATCCTCATGCACTTTTTTTTTTTTTTGAGATAGGGTTTTGCTAAGATGCTAAGGCTCCCCTTGACCTTTGTGATCCACTTACATAAGCCTTTCAGGTTGCTGGGATTACACTTGTGTGCCATTGTGCCTGACGTCAGACAAAAATGTTTATGAACCTTGTTTAAGCAAATATTTCTTTGATCTGGTACCAAAAACACAAACAAGCCTCCAAACATAAGAAAATTTAAAAAATGAAACTTCATCAAAACTGAGAAATTCTACTTTCAGAAGTCTCTCTTAAGAAACTTAAAGGATAATCTCCAGGCTTGAAGGAAACATTTGCAAATGATATGTCTGATAAAACATTTTAACATAGAACATATGAAGACTTCTTTAAACATGATAGTCAAAATAATTTAAAATCCCAATGGAAATGATCAAAATTCAAACAAACATTTTGGGTCACCAGAGAAAGTATATGGATCACACAAATACGTGAAAGGATGTTCACACAACATTGTTGTTCATGTGTGATTTTCAAGTTAAAAATCTATGTGATTCAGCTACGTATGTACTTGAAAGCCTGAAATATGAAAGTTTGACCATCTCAACTATTGGTGAGCATGCAGCAAAAAGCAGGGTCAACCATTTGTACAAGAGCCTAGCAGTTCCTTTAAACATTTAAAACACCCTAATGCTCAGACATTGCACTCCTGTGTCTTCACATAAGAGAATTAAAAGCAATAACTGTTAAAAGACTTATACTTCCATGCTCAGAAAGATTTTTATTTGTAACAGCCCCATCCTGGAAACAACACAAATATTAAACTTTGGATTCTAGATAAACATTTGTGATATATGCATACGAGGGTTATGTTGCTTAGCAATGAGAAAAAGAGCATTTGAAGTACACAAATAAAGGATATATGTTAAAACACTTATGCTTGGTAAAAGAGGACAAATAACATACTGATGGGTAATTTATATCAAATTCTAAAAAAGTGCAAGCTAACATTTACTAAAAAAGAGCAGATCAATAATTGCCTGGGGGCAAGAAGGGTGACTGGGAAGAATAGGAGGGATGTACTACAAAGGGGCATGAGGAAATTTTTGGGACTGGTAGATGTGTGCATATTTTTATTTATGATGATTTTTTGATGGATGTTTAAATGTGTCAAAATTTATCAGATTTTAGTATTTAAATGTGGGGATTATTGTATACACATTATATCTCAGTAAAGCTTTAAAAAACTGACCTCAAAGTTAAATGCAAGTATGGCTAAATACTAGCTTTAATATTCTACCAGTGAGTGACATTGAGCCACTTGCTAGTAGATTCTATAGTCAATATTCATTCATAGGTTAAGGATGATTTGTACCTTTTAGGTATATTGGAAGATAAAATGCAATAAATTTAGTGAAACATTGATATCTGTGCCAGGAAGAAATTTAAATTTTTATAATAAATATTAAATGAACAATGATAAATCCAAACAACATGTTATGTCAAGAGCAATATTTTATAACACCTTTTTAATAATTGTTCCCCCAGTGCAATTTCAACACATGATAGTTCCAAAGTGTCTATTGAAATTTCCATGTTATATAAACATTACTTAATATCAGATACTTAAAACTACTACTCTTCTACAAAAGAGAAGCATAAATATAATCAGTTACATAGTTATACCAGGTCTACATATATTTTGATCTATATTGTAGAGACCAAGAACTAAAAACTGGTTAAAAATATTTATAACATCGGCCTCAATTTTCCATGTCAGTTCATTAATATAGAATTGTCCTAATATACTGATTAATTTTCCCTGATACTTGCCAGGGTAAATATACTTAATTAAAATCATTTTACTCAATGAACAAATCAATATAGCAACTCATCTTAAAAAAATGCAACTCCAGTGCAACTTCAAATACTACTAGAAAGCTTTGGGATCTGAATTAATCTGGATTATGTCCCAACACTATTTTAACTAGCCCTACTTATATTCTCACCAAAAGAATATATCTAAACAAAGAGAAAGTTAATTGTTATCTCTATGATTATTTTTCCTCCTTTGTTACACTCCCCATACTGGGAAATGTATACAATGTATACATAAATATATACATAAATGTATATATATGTATGCATTATATATACACACATATACATATGTATATATTATATACATATATACATAATATATATATGTATGTCTAAAATAAATATAGATGATATGAATAAAGTGGCTATACAAAGGGAGACAATGTTGTTATTTTATATCATTTTAGTACTGCTATTATTACTACCATTACTAACATTATTACTAGTACTATTACTATTACTACCATTTTACTACTATTTATTAGAGATGGATGGGAGAGGGAAGAGGAGGAGGAGGAGGAGGAAAAAAGAATACAGTGAGCAAGAAGAAAAGGAAGACAAAGAATAATTATCTAACTCTGTGCTTTTGATTTTTACATTAAAGGATGATGGTCTTCTGTTTCAGTGTGAGCATTCCAACAAACTTTTCCCATTCTGGGGTTGCCAGTTTAACAGAGAAAAATACAGGGCATTAAGTTAAATTTGAAATTCTAATAAACAACAAATTGTTTTTCATGTAGGTACATCCCACAAAACATTCGTGAAATATATATTAAAGTTTTTTTGCTTATCTGAAAGTGGAATTTGAGTGTGTGTCCTGTGCTGTGTCTGGCAGTCTTGCCCTTTCCTGTTTTCTTATTTTTGGTATGGCATGTGGCTCTAGCAAAGCATGTAAGAATAACTTTACTGAATCATATGATGACGTAATTTTGTGGGGTGCAGACTCCTGGTGCCAGCTAAGTATGGAAACAAGACCTCGTTGGTGGATTGTTTGGCAAACAGCCCAGTTGAAGACAAAGTGGAGGAGTGAAAGAATGAAGGAGAGGTGAAGCCTGAGGAGTTGAGCATGGGCCAGTGTGACCCTCTTTTAGAGTGGCTGATTGAGTTAAATCTTTTTCAGTCTTCCTGTGTTACCAAATGTAAATATTTTAGAAAATATCAGCATACCACAGTAATACAGTCATTACTATTTTTACAGTGGTATAATTCATAATAGCCAAAATATGGAATCAATCCACATGCCTGTAAACAGATGAATGGATCAAAAAATATATGTGGTATATATACACAACGGAGTTTTACTCAGCCATGAAGGAGAATGAAATAATAGCATTTACCAAGTAAATGAAAATGGAGAAAATCATGCTAACTGAAATAAGTCAGACTCAGAAAATCAAGGGTTGAATGTTTTCTCTCAAATGTGGAAACTAAAACAAAATTAAAGAAAAGAAGGCAGTGGAGGAGTGGATCTGATGTAAAGATAAATAGAAGACCAGTGGAGGAGAAATAAGAGAAGGCAAGAGGGAGAAGGAGGTAGGAAGGAAGGTATAGGGAAAGAAATATGAAATAAATCTAACAGGGTCATGTTATGTACATATATAAATGTACCAAAGGGACTATCTCCTTAGTGTATATGGGAAAAGTACCAATCAAAAATTAATAAATAAAGGCGTGAAAGGAAGATCAGTAGAGTAGAGCAAAGAGAAGGGGGAGGGAGGAAGGGAGGAAAAGGAAAGAGAAGGGGAATAGAGATTGAAATAGAATTCCTTGTATGTATAATATGTCAAAGGGAACCCAGATAGTAAGTATAATAATGCTCTCTGAAAAAAAAAAGTCAAGGATAGAATTCAGTGGTAAAAAACCTTTGGGTTGAATTCCCAGTACAGAAATAAATAATAATACTAATGTTAATGCACACATTTCTTAAAGAAAATAACTAAGAGAAAATCTTCTGAATATCTTCAAAAGTCGATGTTTTGTCAATGGGAGCATTAAAGATGCACTATATATTATAATAATAGAAAGGCAGGTTATTTTACTTCATAAATATGTTCTTTATATAAAATATTAAATGGATATTACTTTCCTATATGGAATATATTTGAAAAAATAAGTTATTTATTAAATCCAAATGATAATGTCAATCACTGGAGAAATGCTTCAATTTGTGATCAATATTTGAATGGATAATAAATTATACAAATCATACAATGTAATCAATACCAAATAGAATTGAGCTGCTATAAACATTGATGTGGCTGTCTCTCTGTAGTATGCTGATTTTACATCCTTTGGTATATACTGTGGAGTGGGAAAACTGGATCAAATGATGGTTCCATTCCAAGTTTTCTGAGAGATATCCATACTGCTTTCCACCAATTTCCCGTCCCACTGGCAATGTATGAGTGAACTTTCCCCCCACATCCTTAGATGAATGAATAAAGAAAATGTAGTATATATACACAATGGAATATTACTCAGCCACAAAAAAGGATAACATTATGGCATTTGCTGGTAAATGGATGGGACTGAAGACTATCATACTAAGTGAAATAATCCAATCCTCCCAAAGGCTGAATGTTCTCTCACATAGATGGATACTAACACAATAAAGAGTCGGGGATAGAAGTTCATTCGATTAGACAAGGAAAATAAAGAGAAGGGAGAGGGAATGGGAATAGGAAAGGCACTATAATGCATGGGACATAACTTTCTTCTGTTCATATATGTATACACAGTGAAAATCCACATCATGTACAACTAGAAGAATGGGATTCTAATAATTCATATTCTATGTATGTATAATATGTCAAAATACATTCTATTGTCATGTATATCTAAAAAGAACAAATTTTTAAAATTTTTAAAAAGTAATTCATACCAAATTGAGAACGAATTAAATACTACAGTATCATCAAATATGATTGAATCTTTCCAAAATAATATTGAACAAAAGCAGCCAGAGATAAATGTAATATTTGTGTCATTAATATGAAGTTCAAATTAGGCATCACTGAACTAGAATGAATTATTTAGGTGGTACAATGGACAAAATGGAAAAAGAGATGTGATTTAAAAATCAGACTAATAAATTTTTCTTATATAGAGGATTTGGGGTTGTAAACAGTGTATATTGGAGCTATGAAGTGCTGAAAATATTCTATTTTGGATGTATTTTAACTATTTAAATGTCTGTTTATAAGGAATTTGTTAAACTACATTTATGTCTTATACCCAGTTTTGGGTATAATATAATTTTTTATTGTAGAAGGTGCTTACCAATATTTTTATTCCAATGCATTTAAAAATTAGTTGGAGAATTACAGTTATAGAAAAATATTTCTCAGAACTGACTCTAAAAGAAATTGAAAGCTCAATAAATTATAACCATTTTTATAGAAAGTATATCTAAATGTTAAAGTCTTCTCTGTATGTCTTTATTAGTACTTCTAAAAAGTATTTAATAAACAGATAATTTTAATTTTATACATATTTGTTCAGGGTAGGAAACAATAGAAAACATTCTCAACTGTGTTTTCTAATAATAAAATTTAGATTTCAAAATCAAATAAGCACTAATCAAGAATGGAAAATTACTCTATTATTTCACTTCTGAAAATAAGTGATACTATACCAAACAAAGCATTAGAAAATGTAGAAAATTATAAAAATATAATATACCATGAAAAATTATGTTTATTTCAGATATGTAATCTTAGTCTATGATCATAAAAAATAACCACAATAACATTTTTGAGAAGATAAAATATGATCACCAATAGTTTTAGATATTACATTCTATAAAATACTTTTTTTTTTCTTTTTGGTACTGGGGTTTGAACTCAGGAGTGCTTAAACACTGAGCTATTTCCCCACACCTTTTTATTTTGTTTATTTTGAGACAGGGTCTCACTAAGTTGTTTGGGGCCTCACTAAATTGCTGAGGCTGGCTTTGAATTTGTGATCCTCCTGCCTCAGCATCCCAGCCACTGGGGTTACAGGCATATGCCACAATTCCCAACTAAAGTCCAAAATTTTAAAGCAAAATGTTTAGCAAACTAGAAACAAAAAAGAAATTCTTAAAATTTTGACAGCATACAGAAATTTTCTGTAAAAAAGCATCAATAACATCCAAAACAATAATCACATGCTAAAACTTAATTTTTAAATTAAGATCAAGCCACACACTGTGGCACATGCCTGTAATCCCAGTGGCTTGGAAGGCTAAGACAGGAGGACCATGAGTTCGAAGCCAGCCTCAGCAATAGCGAGGTGCTAAGCAACTCAGTGTCCCTAAATAAAATACAGAGTGCTGGGGATGTGACTCCGTGGTTAAATGCCCCTGAGTTCAATCCCTGGTACACACACACCCACAAGCAAAAAATAAAAAAAATAGATATCAAGAGATAGATGCTTACAACAACAAATTTTTTAAGCAGTTTAGGAGCTATCAAAGTGCATGCCTATTTTAGTTAGGCAGGAAAAATATGAAAATTAGTTCAAAATTACGAGAAGAAAATAGAAAGCAGTGTAAAAACAGTAAAGTGAAAAGTGTTACTCTTTGCACATGATCCCTCTGTTTACATAGTTAATTCCTATAATTTTCTCAAATGGTGTTTGAACTAATAGAATATTTGACAAATTTGATAAATAACAAAAATCAATAATGCAAATATATTTACTTATGTCACCAAATCAGATAAAATAATTAAATTTTATAACAGAGAACATAAAATACATAAATCTATTCCATTTTTTAAAAAATATTTTTATTTTTAGTTGTAGGTGGACAGAATATCTTTATTTTATTTTTATGTGGTGCTGAGGATCGAACCCAGTGCCTTATGCGTGCTAGGCAAGCACGCTACCACTGCGCCATAACCCCAGCCCTCTATTTCATTTTTATATACTAACAATGAACATGTAGAAATGGAAAGTAAAAATGTAACATAAAAGCAGAAAGCAGGAAAGTGTGGTATAGTCATAGGAATGGAAAGAGATCAATGGAATAGAAGAGAAAACTCAATAAATAGATCCATGCTAATTTGCTTAACTGATTTTTTGATTGAGATGTAGACATAATTTGATGGAAGAAGAATAACCTTTTCAATAAATTTTTCTTACCCAGTTACAAAGTTAACTCAAATTATAGACTTAATTGTAAAATCATAAAACAATGTTGAAATTGTTCCTACTTAAACATAATGATCTACTACATCTCTGTAGTAGAGTTCTCCAGAGGAACAGAATCAACAGAGTGAGAAAGAAGAGATACACACACTCTCTTTCACTCAGAGACAGTAAAAGAGAAAAGCAGATTTTAAGGAATTAGCTCAAAGGATTGTGTGATTGCGGAGATGGTCAAGGCCAAGATCGACAGGTAGATAAACAGGCTACAGACTCAAGGAAGAGCTGATGTTGTGGCTCAAATCCAAAGGCATTCTACTGGCAGAAATAATTGGATGATGTCAACCCACATTATGAAAGGTAATTTTCTTTACCCAGAGTCTACCAATTTAAATGCTAATCCATCTAAAACTAACTTCATAGCACAATCTAGACATGTTTGATCAACATAACTATGTTTGGATATTGTCTCCTAGCCAAGTTGACTCAAAATTAATCATTAGGAACTCCTTCTCAAAATTTAAGTTAGATTTCAAGACCAATGATGCCACACACACACCCCAAAAAACTGTGAAAACTTTTAAACTTTTATAATGGGCTTTTCCATATAAGGAAGGTCCAAAAAAATGGCTTTAGACAGCAGGGAGTGGCAACTGTATTGAGATTTTTTATTCTTTTTTTTTTTTTTTTTTTGGTACTGGGGATTGAACTCACGGGCACTCAACCACTGAGCCACATCCCCAGCCCTATTTTGTGTTTTATGTAGAGACAGGGTCTCACTGAGTTGCTTAGCGCCTCGCCGTTGCTGAGGCTGGCTTTGAACTCGCGATTCTCCTGTCTCAGCCTCCCTAAGTGCTGGGATTACAGGCTTGAGCCACCGCAGGGTACAGATTTCATGTTTTGACCAGGCCAGGGATTGAGTGGTTTGAACTTTGCCATTGTCAAGAGAACATTCAGTCTTTCTTAATAATTTGCCCTGATTTGTGGCATAAGAGGAAAAGGAAGAAGCAGGGCTTGAAAACTGTCAGTGGTAAATCTCAAATATTGGAGTCATCCTCCTACAAACTTTAAGGAAAAAAATAGGAAGATAATTTCCAGGACCTAAGAATTTTTAGACTTGACATTAAAAGCATGATCCATAAAAAGAAAAATTGACAAATCAGACTAGATCAAAATTTTGAAATTTGCTGAATTTATCACAGGGAAATGTGGACTTACATACACACAAAATCCTACACATTGACATTTATGGCAACTTTATTCATAAAAGTCAAAAACTGAACCAGCTCAGATAAATGGATTCAGAAAGCTATGGTGTATGTATTGGAGTCATACTTAGCAATAAAATGAGACAAACTATGTAACAAAAATGTGTATGAATCTATAGCAGATTATGCTGAGTGAAAAATTTAATCTTAAAATTTACATGCTATGCCTTTCCACTTATGTAAGATTCTTCTTGATTAGTGCCTTATAGTTATACATAATATTGGGGTTCATTTTAACTTAATTATACAAGCATGGAATATATTTTGCTCTAATTCAATCCCCAGTACTTCCCCTTTCCTTCCCCTCATTCATTGTCTTGCTCCCTTTCCTCTGCTCTACTGATCTTTCTTCTATTTAATAATATTCTTTAAATGGAAAAATTATAGAAACAACATATTAGTGGTTGACAGAGCTTAGGAACTGTGGGATATGAGTTGTGTATAGCTAAGAAAGGGCAACACAAGAGATCCTTGTGTAAGAATATAACTACTCTTTATTTTGACTTTATTAATATCTATGTTCCAGTGTGATAGTGTAATACAGCTTTGCTAGATATTTCCATTTATGATAATGAAGTAAAGGCCACATGGAATCCCTATTATTTCAGACAACTGCTTGTGCCAACAATTTTCTCAAAATAAAATATTTAATTAAAAAAGATTTTCAGTAACCCAAAATAGTAATGAATATTATCTGCTGTACAAAATTTTTATGAAGGAAATAAGATATAAATTTAATACTCAGAAAGAATGGAGAAATATGTTTAGAAAGATTGTAAAGATTTTTTTTTTTGGATACTGGGGGTTGAACCCAGGAGTGCTTAACTACTGAGCCACAGCCCTTTTTTATATTTTATTTAGAGACAGGGTCTCTCTGAGTTGCTAAGTGTCTCATTAATCTGATGAGGCTGGCTTTGAACACTTTTTTCTTTGATATCAGGGATTGAACTCAGGGGTACTTGACCACTGAGCCACATCCCCAGCCCTATTTTTTTGTGTTTTATGCAGAGATAGAGTCTCACTGAGTTGCTTAGTGCCTTGCCATTGCGGAGGCTGGCTTTGAAGTCTCGATTCTCCTATCTCAGCCTCCCAAATTGCTGGGGTTACAGGTGTGCACCACTGCGCCTGGCTCTGGCTTTGAACTCTTGATCCTCCTGCCTCAGCCTCCCAAATTGCTGGGATTACAGACATGCACCACCATGCCCAGTTCAAGATTATTATTTTAGTTCATCTTCTGTTGTTATAACTGAAAACCACAGACTGAATAAATCATAAAAAACAGAAGTTTATTCAGCACATACTCATGGAGACTTGGAGGTTCAAGGTTCAAGAGTCCATATCTGTGAAAGCCTTCTTGCTGGGGAGGACTCTCTGAAGAATCCAAAGGTGGCACAGGGCACATGGTGCGATGGGCACATATAAAGGACAGAGCCATAATTGCTTTTAGACAGATTAACTCTCTAGATAGCACATTAATTCGTGCGTGGGCCATTCCATTCATGAAGGCAGAGCTGTCAAGACCCAGTCACTTCTTAATCCTTACCACATGCACCTCAGATAAAGCATTAATCTCTAGGATATATAAAGAACTCAAAAACTTAACACCAAAACAACAACAACAAATAACCCAATTAATAAATAGGCTAAGGAACTAAACAGACACTTTACAGAAGAAAAAATACAGTTGATCAACAAATATATATAAAAAATATTCAACCTCTCTAGCAATTAGAGAAATGCAAATCAAAACTAAGATTTCATCTCACTCCAGTCAGAATGGCAATCATCAAGAATACAGGCAACAATAAATGTTGGTGAGGATGTGGGGAAAAAGGTACACACACACATTGCTGGTGGGACTGCAGATTGGTGCAATCACTATGGAAAGCAGTATGGAGATTCCTTAGAAAACTTAAAATGGAGCCATCATTTGGCCCAGATATCCCACTCCTGGGTCTATATGCAAATGGATTAAAATCAGCATACTACAGTGATGCAGGCACACCAGTGTTTATAACAGTTCATTTCACAATAGCTAAACTATGGAACCAACCTAGGTGTCCTTCGATAGATGAATGGATAAAGAAAATGTGGTATATATATTCAGTGGAATATTACTCAGCTTTAAAGAACAATGAAATTATGGCATTTGCTGGTAACTGGATGAATTGGAGACTATCATGCTAAGCAAAATAAGCCAAACCCAAAAAAGCAAAGGCTGAATGTTTTCTCTGATATGTGGATACTAATTCACAATAAGGAGGGGCACACCAGGGAAGAATATAGTTACCTTAGATTATGTAGATGGGAGTGAAGAGGGGGAAGGGATATGGCGACAGGAAGGATAGAATGAAACAGACATTATTACCTGATGTATATATATGACTGCATGACCAATGTGATTCTATAACATGTACAATCAGAAAAATGAGAAATTATACCCTATTTATGTATGATATATAAAATTGCATAAATATATTCTACTGTCATGTATAACTAATCAAAACAAATAAAAATTTATAAAACACTCATCATGAACAAGAAAATTTCAGAGGGATTTTGCTGTGCCATTTAGTACTTGATAGATACTCATAATGTTTCCATACCGTAGGTATTTAAAGGCTAATGGGTATTGTTTCATTGCTATTTCTGAAACCATTCATATATTACATATGTTCACATATAAAAGATGTGTTTTACAATAAAGTATTTTTAAAGCAAAAACAGTAAATATCTTATGGGTCAGAATTTTTCTGTACAAGGTCTATAAGTACATATATATATATATACACACATATATAAAAACAAATATATAAACGTATTAGGATTTCTTGTGAATTTACTTTTTTCAATTTTTTCTATTTTTCTCTATAAAGTATATGTAATTTTGGAATAAATAAATAACATGCAACTGAAGAAGAAATTAAAGTTAGAAGTTGTATAACGGCTTTAAGAGAAATACCAAATTCTCTTCTTTGACTAGGTCAAGAGGTAGAATTTCATCAGCTTCTAATGGCTCTGTGTTTCTGCTGGAAGCATTTACTCAACTCACAGCAGTATCATTGGATGATAAATGTGTGTAATTAGAATGTACTCACTGCTGTTTGCCATTTCTTACTGGACATAGTTGCTAGTAGACTAGGCACATGTCTTGCCTTGGATCACACAGCAAGTACTATATATGTTTTAATGAGACTAAACCCTAATTCTTTAGATTTGACATGCATCTTTTTCCCCCCAAACCACAGCTGCCTTTTAAAAATGATGTATATTTGAGATTAATCTGAACTTCCCATTAGGTCCAGGAGTATATTTTATTGTTCAATTGCGTATGTTGAGTGCTGCTGTGCAGGGGGTAGTAGCTGGTCTTTACTGACTCCTGGAACATCCCTTACCCTGATCTTACCTGGAATTCAGGTGAATGGTGAGGCTCACTTGGAGCATCTTTTAATTTTTATTTTTGTTCCCCATAACTAATCCTTTGATATTAATCACTAGCACAGAGGCGGTTGTGCATGAGATCCTCACTGCCTTTCTGAATGTGTCACCTTATTTGTTCCCATCTCCTCATGGAAGAACTGATAGCCTGACTCAGCTCTTTTCCCTTCTCACCATTCTGCCATTCCTTTATATCCATGTCCATTGCTAACTTCATTGCCTCCTTGGTGTGTGAGTGTGTGTGAGTGTGTGTGTGTATTGAGAGAGATGAGGTAGATAATTGTATAAACATGAATGTGATTTAAAAAATTAAAATCTAACCACTCCCATCATATCAGTTTCTCATTTAAATTGCTTAATTTAAAATTCAGTAAAAATACTGTAGACTTAGAATCTGAGTAATTATTATGACATGATAGTTATTATAATTTTTATTGCAAATATTTAGCACAAGATGGGTTCCTGGTTTTAAAGTATAGCAATTGATACTAATTTAAATAAAGGTCTTTTAAAAAATTTTCCATATACATTTTCTCACACAACCATATGTAATTTTAAATGTTTTTCATTAAACTTTACATTAATTTTTATTAGGATTCCTGCTATTATTTTGGGTACATTTTGTTCATACTATTATTTATTTTTTTCTTTCTTCCTTTAAAAAAGATACTAATATAATTTTAGTTACTAGCTATTCATAAATAAATTTATGCCTGAATTATACTGAGAACCTGCCATAGTTTTATCACTGCATCCTTGAGTAGATTCCATTCTAGCTTGCTTGTGGGCAAATCAGATTGGAGCTTCAAGTCATCAGAGGCAGCCCTAAAACGGTGAACAAACAATAAAACTAGCATCCCTGATTTCCATCAACATCAAGCAGCTGCATAGATAAACAAATCATATGGGGTAAATGTTTCCGTTCCATCTAATTGGTCTGTACTCTTATAGACCAGCCTTACTATGCAAAAATAGTTATTGCTGTCTTATATCTTCATTTTCATCATCATCATCATCATCACCATCATGTCTTATTCAGATGAGCTCATTAGAAAAACTCTAATGAGTTATAGGATTTGATATCATGCAAATGCACTTTTTCCTTAGCTGATGAGTTTATTCTCATTTTCTCTTAAGAATACAAACTCATAATAAGGGTGAATCAAACTTATGCATATGGAATGATGTAGAAATAGTTTAATTCTATGTATATATGTGTGTCTTCAATTTTCTTCTCAACATTTTTCATACCCCCATTTTCAATAAAATTTGCAGTAGCCTTTTCCTAATATTAACTAAAAAGCATAAAAATTAAAAATTTGTATTTGCTGGTTACAGAAAAAGCTTGATACTGTTTGAAATTTGATTTATAATCATGCTTGAAATGAAGCTGGAAGAAATAATTTAAGAAGCATATTTTATGCCAAAGTTATCATCAAATTTTATAGAAGTTTCTATTTGGCATAATAAAGTATTAATATGACATCAATATAAACAGACTGTAGCACATCTCATACAATGATATATTAAGAATAATCAAAACTCCTTTGAATACAAAGATCTACTTATTAAAAGCATCAATATTGCATATACTTCATACAGATAAAATTTATATCAAAACAGTTCACAATTGAGACTGTGGAGAGTCTGAGGAAAGTTATAAGTAAGAATGTTATCTTAAATAATAA
Organism: Xerus rutilus; assembly: GCA_028644305.1. Lineage (NCBI taxonomy): Eukaryota > Metazoa > Chordata > Mammalia > Rodentia > Sciuridae > Xerus > Xerus rutilus. The sequence continues at coordinate 37,792,799 of CM053412.1, forward strand.
TCATTTCAAAGTAATAAACTGTCTAAAGATGATAGCTTAGTGCTTCTGCATTTGATATTCAGCAAGTAGTTATCCTATCAAAACTGCCAATGCTGACTGATAAATGTTCAAAAGACTCTACTGGAATATTGACAAACCTTCAACTTGTATGTATTATGGAGATAAGAAGATTAAATTTATATTTACTCTAACAGCCCATTCTGTGCTTTACAAAATAGGAAAGCTTTGTTAATAATTTTTCAGGATGATGAACATTATATGTGTGAATGAGGATATACACCATACACACTAGTATAACTCCATAATTTTAATCATTAAGCCTTGGCATTTTATCAGGCCAGGTTGAAACCAAGAAGTAGAAGTAGTGGATCTATCAATTCCTATCTTTTATCTGTTTATTCATCTATCTATTCATCTATCATCTAACTGCATTTCTTTCTTGATCTCTGTCTCTCTTACTATTTACAGACATATATTATTTTCCTATTATATCTCTATTTAGGTACTCTAGCCATCACAGAGAATTTAATGATATGGGTGTATCTTGCAGTCCTTGATACAGTCATGAATTCAAATATTTCAGCTGTTCTCTTCATAATACATTGCTTATGTTGACATTAAATGCTAAATATGGTACTTTGCTGGCCATTTTAAAACTGATTATTGTCCAATGACCAATGTGTCCTCTGTTCCTTAGCATTACAATTAAAACAACTGAATCTTCTCAGATAATTTTTATGATGTACAATGAGATCTACTAATAAACACTCTCTTCATAAACCAGTGAGTCAGGTCATATACAGATGTGTCCTCTTATTCTGTCTCCTGGCCCGCCCATGTCATCCATATGCCATAAAGCATGCTGCTCTACTCTGATTTGCTTTAAGTATTAAACATAATAATTGTTTTTAACTAAAAGAAAGTGGAAGCCTAGGAAAACCAGTATATCTGATATATGTAAATTCCTTTTTTTCTATCAAAGTCAGATAAAGGATAACTTTTGAGACATATTCATACTGTTTTCAACACATTCTTCATAAGCTGGAGTCAGATTTTTGTGCATAAAGGTCTCTGTTCATCTATCTGTCATTTATTCTCTAAGCATTCAGCAGACAAGAAGAGACTAGAGAATTTCAAGAAGAAAATAATTAAAGCAATGAAGTCATGATCAGATACAGAAGGAAATACAGTTGAAAGTGGATTTATTGAATTGAATTGTGAGACAGGAAGGAGGTAAAGTGAAAGAAAAGTAACAGCGGAATGTGAACTAGCAAATATTTTCCTTTGAATTCCAGATTTGGCCACTTAGTAACTGACTTCGAGTAAATTATATAACACATTTGTGTCTTGTTAAGTATAAATCAGATGAATAAACACATAATCATATATTCAATAAATAAGGAATAGAGTAAAAATTATAAAACAGGCACTTTATTGGATACACAAATGACCAAGACAGATATTTTCAGTTTTCCCAGAGAGACTATATTCTACCCATATGGTTGTTGCCTAAAAAGATAACATGTGGAGGCTGTCATTGCTGACACTAGGAAGTGGACTTCTACATTTCCTGTTTTTGCTGGTCTCAGCTGGGAGGAAGCAGCAGTAGTGAGAAGCAGGAACAGTCTCTGAGGCAGCAGTAAAGCCTACAGGAGAGCTGCCGTGGCCAGGCCTGCTGTGTCCTATGATAAGGGCGCTTCTTTTGAAGAGACATGTCTATTACTGGTTCTAGTTGTTGGTCTGGGTAATCTTTGAGTGAATCTCAAAGCTAATGTCAAGCTGACAACCAAAATACAGAAACTTCTTAATGAGAAACAAGAAGTAATACACTTGTTTTGTTTTCTTTGTTTTGGTATTGGGGATTGAACAGAGGGATGTTCTACCACTGATTTATGTCCCAATCCCTTTTAGTTTTTATTTTGAGACAAAGTTTTGCTAAGTTGCTATGGCCTTGCTAAGTTGCTGAGGCTCGCCTTGACCTTGTGATCATCCTGCTTCAAACTTCCCAGTCAGTCAGAGCACAGGTATGCTAGCACATCTGGTTACACTGAGTTTTAAAGAAGCAAAAATAGTTAAAAAACTATAAAGATGCCTAAAGTATGAAATTACATCAGATCATGGTAAAGGCAGAAGTTTTCTGTTACCAGTTGTACTACTCCTACAAGTAAACTTGGCCTCTTGAGGCCAGAGAGACTGAAGATCTGCAAACCTCAATCATCACATGCCTCGCTCCAAGAGCAAGAGCCAGCGTTGATTTTCAGAACACCTACACCTGGACAATTGAATACTCATTTGCTCCTCAAAGAATGTGAGCAAAAGAAAGAAACACTGCTCTCAACTAAAAACGTTGCTTAGACAGAATGAATACTAAAAAAATCCAAAAGCAGATGTCAGAAATTTCTTATATTCTCTGTGAATGTTGGATTTGAAAAGAAGAAATGTCTGATGCAATTTCTGAAACTAAGTGAAAAAAAGACATTTTTTTTAAAAAATAATAATAATTGCCTAGCATGTGTGAGACCCTGGAATCAAACCCCAGTACTGCAAAATAAATAAATAAATAAATGTAAAAAATAATAAAATAATGAATAGTAATTTTTATTTCTATTGTTAACTTTTTTAGTAGTAGTAGCATCATGTATACATGAAATTATTGAACAAGATAGTTGGAATCTGTGATCAGAGTGGTATATATAAAACAGTAATGAGGGACTTAAATAATACAGAGCACTCATCAGATTAAAGCAGTTCAAAGACACAGACTAAAATGGTAGAAATGTCATATAGTAGATTAATTAGATTATTAATAACAGTGGGGTACACAGAAAGATTTCAAGAAAATGTCTAGTTTAAAATGGTAAATATACAAGAAATAAACACTAGATATAGTCCAATTACAGTTAGAATCTAGAATAAATTCAAATGTCCATGGAACAAATACTTCCTAAGGAGACGTCATATCTTTAGAAGCACCTATATATTTCTTTAAGAAAGTGACATCCATGCACAGAATTTTAAAAATAAGCTAAAATTGCCCATGGGGAAAGGAGGACAAAGTGTGCTCCAGAAAATAAAGAGACAAAAGAGAATATATAAAGATATAAGTATTTGAAACTTACTTGACAGCTGTGGTTAATGACATGTATAGGGATGAAGCAGGAAAGAGAAATAGAGAAATGGTCTATAAAGATCCTGCAAATTAAGTTTTTTTTTCAAATTAGGAAAATGAAAGCCTTTCCATGGAATATGTGGACACCAAAATTGTTAATAAATTAATATTCAAATTCTTTAACCCAAGTCATTTTATATAACTGATCTCCTTGAGGAAAAACCTGGCTCATAGTAAACACTGTGGAAGAATTAATTATTGTTGGGTGCTCTCATTGACCAAAGTAGGTAAGGCACACTGAGTTTTTCTCCTAAATATTTTTTTAATTTATCTATTTTAAATTATCTATACATGACAACAGAATGCATTTTGATTCATTGTACACAAATGGAAAACAACTTTTCATTTATTTGTTTGTACACAATGCAGAGTTACATAACATATGCAGTCATACAGGTACTTAGGGTATTTTTATCCATCTCATTCCACCATCTTTCCTGCCCCCATGTCCCATCCCCTCCTTTCCTTCTCCTTTGACCAAAGTTTCTCAATTCTTCCCATGTCCCTTACCCCATTATGGATTAGAATCCACTTATCAAAGAGAATATTCAGCCTTTGTTTTTTTGGGATTGGCTTACTTTGCTTAGCATGTTGTTCTTCAACTCCATCCATTTACCTGGAAATGCCATAATTTTATTCTCTTTTAATGCTGAGTTATATTCATTGTGTATATATAACACAGTTTCTTTATTCATTTACCTATTGAAGGACATCTAGATTGATTCCACAGTTCAGCTATTGTGAATTGAGCTGATATAAACATTGATGTGGCTGAATCACTGTAGTATGCTGTTTTTAAGTCCTTTGGGTATTGATCGAGAAGTGGGATAGCTAGGTCAAATGGTGATACCATTCCAAGTTTTCTAAGGAATCTCCATACTGCTTTCCAGATTGGTTGCACCAATTTACATTGCCACCAGCAATGTATGAGTGTGCCTTTTGTTCCACATCCTTTTCCAACAATTGCTGTTTGTATTCTTGATAACTGCCATTCTGACAGGTGTGAGATAAAATCTTAGAGTAGTTTTGATTTGCATTTCTCTAATGGCTAGAGATGTTGAACATTTTTCCATATATTTGTTAATTGATTGTGTATCTTCTTCTGAGAAGTGTCTGTTCAGCTCCTTAGCCCGTTTATTGATTGGGTTGTTTGTTTTTTTGGTGTTAAGTTTTTTGAGTTCTTTATATATCCTGAAGATTAGTACTCTATCGGATGTGCATGTGGCAAAAATTTGCTCCCAGTATGTGGGCTCTCTGCTCATCTCATTGATTGTTTCCTTTGCTGAGAAGAAGCTATTTAGTTTGAATCCATCCCATTTATTGATTCTTGCTTTTATTTCTTGCACTTGAGGGGTCTTGTTAAGGACTTTGGGGCCTAATTCCACATGAAAAAGATTTGAGCCTACTTTTTCTTCAATTAGACGCAGGGTCTCTAGTCTAATTCATAGGTCCTTGATCCACTTTCAGTTGAATTTTGTGCATGGTGAGAGATAGGGGTTTAGTTTCATTTTGCTGCATATGGATTTCCAGTTTTCCTAGCACCATTTGTTGAAGAGGCTATCTTTTTTCCAATGTTTGCTTTTGGTGCCTTTGTCTAGTATGAGATAACTGTATTTATGCATATTTGTCTCTGTGTCTTCTGTTCTATACTATTGGTCTCCATGTCTATTCTGGTGCCAATACCATGCCATTTTTGATATTATAGCTTGGTAATATAGTTTAAGGTCTGGTATTGTGATGCCTCTTGCTTCACTATTCTTGCTAAGGATTGCTTTGGCTATTCTGGGTCTCTTATTTTTCCAAATGAACGTCATAATTGCTTTTTCTATTTCTATAAGGAATAATGTTGGGATTTTAATGGGAATCACATGGAATCTGTATAGTGCTTTGGGTATAATGACAATTTTGACAATATTGATTCTACCTCTCCAAGAGCATGGGAGATCTTTCCATCATCTAAGGTCTTCTTCAATTTCTTTCTCTAGTGTTCTGTAGTTTTTATTGTAAAAGTCTTCCACCTCTTTTGTTAAACTGATTTCCAAGTATTTTATTTTATTTTGTTTTGAGTATATAGTAAATGGAGTAGTTTTTCTAATTTCTCTTTCAGAGAATTAATCACCGATGTATAGAAATGCATTTAATTTATGGGTATTGATTTTATATCCTGCTACTTTGCTGAATTTATTTATTAATTCTAGAAGCTTTCTAGTGGATTTTTTTTGGATCCTCTAAGTAAAGAATATAAATATAAAGAATGTCATCTGCAAATAATGATAGTTTGAGTTCTTCTTTTCCTATTCATATCTCTTTAATTTCTTTCATCTCTTTAATTTCTTTCATCTCTTTAATTCCTCTGGCTAGAGTTTCAAGGACTATGTTGAATAGAAGTGGTGAAAGAGGGCATCCCCATCTTGTTCCCATTTAGGATAATGATGGCCTTCAGTTTTGCATAGGTAATTTTTACAATTTGAGGTATGTTCCTACTATCCCTAGTTTTTCTAGTGTTTTGAACATGAAGAGGTGCTGTATTATGTCAAATGCTTTCTCAGCATCTATAGAGACAATCATATGATTCTTGTCTTTAAAGCTATTGATGTGATAAATTTCATTTATTGAATTCTGTATGTTGAACCTACCTTGCATACCTGGCATGAAACCCACTTCATCATGGTGCACTATCTTTTAAATATGTTTTTGTAAATGATTTGCCAGAATTTTATTGAAATCTTTTGCATCAATATTCATTAAGGATATTGGCCTAAAGTTTTCTTTCTTTGATGTGTCTTTGTATGGTTTTGGAATCAGGGTGATACTAGCCTCATTGAATAAGTGTGGAAGGGCTCTTTCCAATTCTATTTCATGAAATAATTTGAGGAGTATTAGTATTAAGTTATAGTTTTGTGCATTTGATGTCCTATAGGCTTCTTGTATTTGATTTTCCAATTTATTCTTCATGTTTGAGAAATTTTCTGATATTATATCATTGAAGAGATTGTGCATTCCTTTGGTTTGTATCTCTGTGCCTTCCTCTATCCTAGTAATTCTTAGATTTGGTCTTTTGATTTATCCCATAATTCATGGTTTTTTTACCATCTCCATTGTGTGGTCAACTTTATTTTCAAGATTATATATTTTGTCTTCGTTGTCTGAGGTTCTGTCTTCCAAGTTATCTAGTCTGTTGGTGATGCTCTCCATTGAATTTTTTATTTGGTTTATTATTCCCTTCATTTCGAGGATTTCTGCTTGTTTTTTTTTTTTTTCCAGAGTCTCTATCTCTTTTTGAAGAAATCTTTGGCTTCCTGTATTTGCTCTCTTATCTCTTTGTTGTAGTGATCAATGGTTGCCTGTATTTGCTCTCTGATCTCTTTGTTGTGTTGATAAATTGTTGCCTATAATTGCCCTCTTATATTATTTTCTGCTTTACAGATCATTTTAATTGTGTACTGTCTGAACTCCTCTGACATTTTATCTACTGTGCTGTCAATCGATTCTATTGTTGTAGCATCTTGGTTTACTTGGGGCATTTTCTTCCCTTGTTTTTTCATGTTGTTGATAAGTCTTCCTCTCTAGCAGTGCAGATCTGAGATATTACAGTTTCCACTCTATAATCTTGTAGTGTCCGTGCAAGTTACCAATACCTCACCTCTGGCATAACTGGGCCTCCAGGGGCCTCAGGGATGATCTTCCTGTTCCTGGCTCTTGTCTCTAGACAAAAGTAGATGAGGATAGCCACCGGTTGGTAGATGGGGGCCACAGCATGGTCTTCTGCACGTGAGCGGTTGGTCTTTTCCTCCACACATTGGGCTGTGGTCAGTCTCTCCTAATTATTTTTATCAGATGTGTAAAATTTTACTTTAAAGAAACATACTCAGTAGCTAGCTGGGACTTTATTTATCTACATAATCATGGGGTGAATCAGAGTGAATATCTCACAATTTTTTAGTTGATGTAGACACTGTAGTAGATTACTAGATAGGACAACTTTCAAGGATAAATTATGCTTGAACTGTCCTTAGCTGACCCTACAAATAGCAGAAGTAAAATTCTTCTCAGATAAATTTGACTAGATTTTAGCTGAAATTTTCAGCCATTGTCTAAGTATGGACGAAATTGGAAGGACAGTGCTAGCCACTGAAGTCACACAGCCACCCTGAAAGTTATAAGAACACTCCCACTGAGCACAGTCCTCTTTGTCCTTCTGACTTGACTGATGGGCCAAAGACTGGGTAACTCTCTACTTGTTTGGTATTTGTTGTTGTTGATCTACTATCATTTTGGATGTCAGGCTGAAAGAACACAGCACAGACCCACAAGGAAATACATGTGTCACTTTTTTACATGCAATGCAGTCCTTATCATTTTACACTGAGGCGGGTAATAGTCATTAGAGAATGAGTTCATGGATGACTGGGAATATAGAAAGATTTCTTTAACATATCTATTGAATAAATAAATTGTCTCCATCTCTTTATAGGGCACTAGACATGAAAATGGTTTCAAATTATATCCCTAAGTTTTCTTCCACTTACCTCAATTGTTCTAATCAACAGTTCTAGATAATCTTATACATTAGATATGCTTGTAATGTTTTGAAAATTTATAGTTCAATCTTACCCTGGGCATTCCAATGCAAGGATTTTGCAGTAGAACATAGGCTTATTTGCTTTGAAAATCTTTGCTGGTGATTCTGATGTAAGTTGTTTAATAAGAACTTTGCTCAAGGAAGATGACTTGATTTCAGCCTAGCAAATGACATTAATGTTCCAAAATGTGGTGGATATTTCTTAAACAAATAATGAAATGCTCACATTTCTTCACATTGGTTTTCCTCTGTCTAGGAAGCCCGTATGTACAAATTAATGCATGTTCACTTTTCAAAAAATTAATTTTTTTTCTTGCCATACCTCTCAACAAGCAGCATTAAGCATTTAGTATATGGGATAATCAGAATCTTATTAAACATAGTAAGTTAAATTAACATATTACTCCCAAAATCTCACTAAAAGACTAGTAATATTTTTATAGGCATTAATCCACAAAAAGAAAGCAAAGGTGAGAGGAGCAAGCCATAGGGAGAAGTCAGCATTTTGGGTGTTGGAATGCAAATTGATGAGTGGTGATAAACAGAAAACTGGAGAAAGGTGACCCCTATAAGTTTCCAAGGAGAGTAGGTCCAGGAAGTCCAGACCATCCCTGAAACATCAACAAGTCCCTGGGTGGCTCATCAATTGGAAGTAGAGAGGACTTTACATTTGACTAGAAATGAATGGCCGGCAGAAAGTAAGATTATTAGTTGAAAATCTGTATCAGAAAATCATTAGGATTCTAGATCCTTTCCTAAGCCTTTTCAACCAGGTAACATCACTCCCTCTCCATGCTGGCTGCAGTTTTAATGTCTGGACAACTTTAACTAAAGTGTCTGAACATGGGGATGTTAGCCATTACAGAAGAAGACAGATGGATTAAATATAATCCACTTATTGAACAGTGTAAATAGCCTGCAGCCTGAGATCACAGAGAGCTAGAATACTACCAGCAAGAAGAGTTGGGAGGATTACTTCCTATAGATATTATATAAACCTTATAGTACATACATATATATATGTACGTATGTGTGTGTATGTGTGTATGTGTATATGTATGTGTGTATGTGTATATTTATGTATGTATGTGTGTGTGTGTGTGTGTGTGTGTGTGTGTATCATGAACTCCCGTGCTGAAAAAATTCAGGCACACGATTCTGACTTCATATTATCTACAAACACAACCTACAAACCTGATAGACTCTCATTATATACCAACTTTGGCCAGTTAACATTAAAAACCTTTTCCTGCACATATTCATCCCTAAAGAAAACAAAAGGTGGGTTCCTTCTTTCTCATTCTGTAAAATGAATCAAACCATCCACCTAAGAGGAAAACAAGTGAAGACTCATCAAGTACTTCATCTAGGGTTAAATTAAGTTCTTTGGATGATTCTAGGCTTTGATAATATTCAATTGAATAATTATTAATCAACTTAAGTCTACATTTATAGTAACCACTATCTATATGTCTTATTTAATCAGTAAAAGAATTGTGTGTTAAGAATAAAGGACAACTTTGGGAGGCTTAGACAGGAGAATCGTGAGTTCAAAGCCAGCCTCAGCAATGGTGAGGCACTAAGCAACTCAGTGAGACCCTGTCTCTACATAAAACACAAAATAGGGCTGGGGATGTGGCTCAGTGGTTGAGTACCCCTGAGTTCAATCCTTGGTACCAAAAAAAAAAGAATGAAGGACAGGTCGTGGTCCCAGGTGCAGGCTTGTAATCTCAGAAGCTTGGGAGGCTGAGGCAGGAGGATAATGAGTTCAAAGCCAACCTCAACAACTTAGTGACAACCTGCCTCAAAATAAAATATAAAAAGGGCTGAGGATGTGGTTCAGTAGTTAAGCGTTCCTGGGTTCAATCCCCAGTACCAAAAACAACAACAACACCCACACACAAAAAAAACAACAACAACAAAAACAAAAAACAAAAATGAGACAATATTCCATAAAATGAGAATGAAAATATGAGTAGATACATTATTTTCAATTTTTGCAACTTGAGTTCGTAGTTGATATTTACAATTTTTTGTTTCACTACCAGTTATGCCCTTATCTGCTGATCAGTTACTTAAGATTTTTACCTGAAAGAAATATTTTTTTCTTTTTTCACATCATCATTCCAGAGAGACCTAAGTCTGTGGTAATCTTGCTCATAGATGTTACATTATCTTTTATCACTAGATGTAGCAGGATTAGAAGACACATCAATGTGCTCCCCCAGGCTTCAAACATCCTTTTTTGCCATCTCAATTTATGGCAACAACTCTGTTTTTCTTAATAATCCACATCAGTCACTGCAGCCAACATCAAAACCTATTTTTAACCTATTCATCTAGTGACATGAAAAGCCTGGAATGACAAGAATGCAGCCACATATTTTCTTTTCATATACATTTTTTTGTGAGTTTTGAGAGAGTTCTCCAGGGTCTCCTGCATTTTTGTACATCTTGCTAGCAAAGGCAATCAGAGCTTTTCTCTGGACCATCTATCTCTTTATGTCTGTATAACAAAAACACTTGGAAGATGTAAATAGTACCTTTCCCCTGAACAGAGAGCCTGCTTGTTTTCTGTCTCCATGAGGGGCAAATTTTGGGTAGGTGTGTTTGCAGCTCATTACCTAACCTAGGGATTTCCCAAGATGAGCATTCCTCAGCTATTGTCTTCTTTTTGAACTGTTATAACAAAATACCACACATTGCGTGGCTTACATAATAGAAATGTATTTTCTTACAATTCTGGAGGCTGAAATTCCAAGACTAAGACCCTGGTAAAGTAGGTTTCATTCTGATTCCTCTTCTCTTGGCTTGTGGACAGCTACCTCTCTCTATGTGTGAAAATTGTCTCTTCTTATAATAATACTAATCATATTGAATCAGAGTCTAACCCTTAGGGCCTCATTTAACCTTAATTACTCCCTTGAAGTCCCCATGTCCAAATATAGCCACACTGAGGGTTAAAGATTCAGCATATTATTGGGGGAGGTGTGTTTACAAATATTTAGCTCATAGTAGCTATAATGCAAAACTGTAGGTGTCCTATCTACCTTAGTCAATCCATGAGACTTGGTTTTGGGAAAAGAAGAACCCACCTCTGCTAATCAACTTTCTATCACTGTAAACAAATAACCAGGAAAAACAACTTAAAGAAGGAAAAAATTATTTTGGCTCATGGTTTCTTGTTTCAGTCCATAGTAGCATTGGGATTGTGGTGAGGCAAAACACCGTGGCAGGGAGGGTGTGGCAGAACTAAGCTCATCACTTTCTGGACCAAGAAGCAGAAAGAGAGAGGGAGACAGAGGGAGAAAAAAGGGGAGAGAAGGAGAGGAACGGTCCAGAGACAAAACATACCCCTCAAAAGCCAGCTCTCTGGGACCCACCTCTTCCAACTAGGCCCCATCTCCTCGAGTTTCCACTACCTCCCAATAGCACCATCAGATGAGACTGAAACCTTTAATACCTTTAATACCTGAGCCTTTGTGGGACATTCACAATACAAACTATAGCATTGCCATAATCTTAAACTTGTGCTGTTTGTTGAGCTCTGAGTAATAAAGTTCTTGTTCTCTAACCCAAGAGTCTTTTGCCTGACTCTATTAAGCTATGAGGTCCAACTTATTAGCGTACAGGCAGAATAAAGTCTTAGATCCTTTATAGCCTTTAACTACTAACAATATTACTTCTCTTATATACTAAGACTCTAAGTCATTAAATCTTAGATTTATAAAGAAAGCGGTACATATTTACTAGTGAATATATTAATATAATTCTCAGGTTGGCTACTTCAAGTTACCCATTTTAACTTCCTCTGAAAATACGTACATTCACTATTAACAGCTACATATATTGGTAGCTGTTTTGGAGCATTAGCAGCCCATTTTGGAAACATTCTAACCTCACCACATGGATTTTTCTGTCCATAAAGTCAGTTACATATGAGCAGTCGGTTCCATCATAAGACTAGCTGAAACTGACTAAGGCCAAAAATTCTAATAGCATCCAATAAATTCTAGACAACGTAGGCAATTTGGTTACCTATTTTTCAATCATTTAATTTCTACCAGGGACCAGGGGTAAGTCAAAACATGCTTCTCAGAAGATTGGTATCTGGCAAATATATTTCTTCAAATCTTAGGGTAATCTTCTGTGATCCACTTATCCTAGGAGTAGCACTTTTTAAAGGCATGTGGCCTCTATGGTCTCAGTTACTCACTTTGGTCATTCTGTCCTGAAAGCAGCCAAAGACAATATGTAGGTGAATGAGCATGACTGTGTTCTAATAATATTTTATTTATAGAAAATAAAATTTATCAATCCCTGCTCTTACCAATGTTACTAATCCATAGGGTATTTCAATGTTCTACAAATACTTGACTAACTGAATTTTCTGGCTGACAAGGGCCAAATTCAAAGCTAGTAACACTGTAACTTGACATAGATGGAGAACATTTTCTTTCTCTTAGACTGCTCAATGCTGGTAGCTCTTGGGCTACCTTAATGAGCTAGATTCTCCAATGTTTTCTACAAAATCCAAAGGGATTCAATAAACCTTTGCACATCTTTGTTAGTTCTAGTGATCATATTTCACTTGGGAGGAAAAAAAATTCAAATGTTCTAAAACACTGAGAAGACAAATTTCACAGAGATGTTTACACTCATTTATTGATGGATTTTATATTACAGCTCTGGTACAAAGTTGCATTACCAGTCATCCAAACTACTGTCATTTCCTACTTACTAGATTCTAGTAGTATGATGTCATTGATTTAATAGGAGTTGGCAAACTTTTCCTCTAAAGTGCAAAATAATGAATATTTTAGACTTTGTGTTATACATTCAGTTCATGCCACATGTTTGTATGTGGAGGAGGGTGTGGTGTGTCTATAACCCTTTACAAATATAAAAGCAACCTTATATCACAAGCCATAGAAAACCAGGTAGAATTTGATTAGTAGATCCCAGTTTGCCATCCCATTTAGAGTCCAATTTCTGGAATGATTAAGGTTCCGTAGCACCAAATTATGACACAGATCCCAATAATTTGTTCAGCTCTAAAGCATATGAATGAAAATGCAATGCTGTCTTTGTTGACTCAATGAAAACTGCTTCTGGTGTTCTTTACCTTATGGTTGCACAAACAACAACAACAACAAAAACCCAGAGACAAAGGCCTTTGCTGATTTCCTTTAGCAAAGAGACAATTAGAAGAATAGATAGACAATATCCTGAATGTTTGTATACCCTCAAATTCAGATATTGAAATCCTTACTCCAATATTGTGCACATGTACCAATACATAACAACAAATCACATAATTCTGTACCAATAAAACAATTAAAAAAAACACAAAGTGCTTAAATTAGGTACCTAGCAAGTATCATTAAAATAACAACAACAAGAAATCCTAACCCCATGATTATTATGTTAGGAAGTGGGGTTTTGGTAATTTAGGTCATCAAGGTAGTGCCCTCATGAGTGGGAGCAGTGCCCTCCTAAGAAAGAACTCCAAAAGTACTTTCACTCTCATTTCCACTGGGTGAGAATATAAAAAGTTGGTAGTCTACAACCCAGAAAAAAGCTTTTATCAATACTTGATTATTAAGATTTGGATGTGAAGTGTCCCTCCAAAGCTCATTAATAAGACAATGCAAGAAGATTTGAAAGAGAAATGATTAGGTTGTAACATTAACCTAACTGGTGAATTACTCCCCTGATAGGGATTAACTGAGTGGTAACAGAAGCAGAAGTATGTGGCTGGAGGAGTTGGGAATTTGGGCATGGCTTTGATGTATCTATTTGTGTCTGGTTAGTGGAGTCTCTCTCTGCTTTCTGACCACCACCTAAGCTGCTTCCCTCTGCCACACTCTTCCACCATGTTGTTCCTGTCTCACCTGGAATCCTGAGGAATGCAGCCAGCTGTCTCTGGATTGAGACACCTGAAACTGTGAGCCCTCAAATAAACACTTCCTTCTCTACAATTGTGCTGATTGGGTCATTTAGTCACAGCAGCAAAAAATCTGACTAAAACATTGACTGTGTTGCCATCCTGATCTCGGATTTTCCACTTCCAAACTGTAAGATGAGCATTTAAATTGTTTGAAACCACCCAGTCCATGGTACCTTCATATTACAGCCCTCACTGACTGAGACAAGGCAATATTGCAATTAACTTTTGTTTACATTCATAATAACCAACTGTCAATCTCCAGGGTGTATTGTTTTCAACACAACTTAACAGGTAAGTTAAGTGACAAAGATGATAGTAATCATGCCTTTTACATTTCTCAAGTCTGTGTTGGTCCCCCCAAGTATATAGCATTATTTTTTATTTGTTATTTTAAGGAGAATCAAATGTTAGAGACTCCCAAGTGACACTTTCTTGTCCTAGGATCTCTAACTCAATTAGTTAAGACACTGAATCTGATAAGAATTCTGGTGATTATTGAGTATATCCATTTTCCTCAGATACCTATAAGATCACATTTTACTTGAGCTCCCCTGTGATATTGTGGATCCCAAGAATTAGCATTATCTCAGAATCAATATCTAATCACCCTGAAACAGTATGGATATTTTTCTTCAACCAGAGAACAATAACCCTTGAAAATTGACATCAAGAAAGACTAAGAAGGACATTTGGATATATTTTTATAATATTATCAGTTTCTTTACTCAAGTCTATCCAGACTACTTCAAATGACATGAATTCTGTGATTTGATACTGGTTGTAGAAATTGAGTATCAGGCTATTGTGGTGGCTCATATCTGAACTCTGATTGGTACACATAAAATATTTCCTGTTCCACAAATCAAGTAAGAACTTTCTGGGTAGCCATGAAATTTACTGTGAAGGACACTATGATAAATAAGTAACCATCAAAGATTTATTTAGTTCAGAACATTCTGGTGCCAAGTAGAGTAAATATATCTTTATCTTATAAATTTCAACCACTTGATTGCTTCCAACATGGCTACTAAAAATAAATTACAGATTTCATTAGCAGTCTCTCTCATTGTCCAGTGGTCTATGAAAATTAGCCATTATGAGACATTTCAAGGTTTCTGTGCCTACCCCCATCAGTGTATTTATGAAAGTCTCCATGCAGAGACTCTCTTATGAACTTTGTCAGGACATAAAGAGTAGGTGTGCAGATGTATTTACCCACAACAATACATCTATCTCTTTGCACTTTGGATTCCTTCTTTACATTACACCAAAACATCTGGTACCTCAGCCTTACTTAGAATAAGACACCAATGAGTCTAGGCATCAGTCACTGAACCAATCATGTGCCAAATTGGTAGAGGCTTTGAAACTTGACATGTAATAAGCTTCTGTAAGTGTCTATTAACAGCAAAATAGTCTATTAACTGCTTAAAATAGCACATTATATCTAGACTCTTTGATAAGTGCGTCTAAGTTAAGATATTGTCTGATCTGATTTTTTTTTACTTCCTGACTTAGTATCATAAAATGCATTCCTGCACCTAACCCAGATTTGTATTGATACAATTTAGCAAGATTTTGTAATATTTTTGATTTGTGCTGTTCTCTTGTACCTTTAACATTTTGATTGATCTCCTAAAACATGCTGGTATCTGACTAACATTATAGGTTGGAAACCAATAGGACTATACAGGAAATAAGGAGAAAAGATTCCTTCTTCAAGATAACTGCCTGTCTCCTAGGAATACACTATGGAAACTGCTTCTGGTTCAAGAGGAGTTTTCTCAGTCTCCTGGGATGGTATTACCAGTTGAGTTTATACTTGGTGTCCTAGGCCTCCACAATTGATCTTAGAATAATCTGCTGTAGTCAGAATCATGTTAACATGGCATATTCAACCACATTACAAGAAATGTATTCTATTAGGATGAAGGAAGATGTAAAAAAAAAAGCAAACTTCCATCTTTCATGATAGAAATCTAAGAATTATGTTAGACAGGCATGGTGGCACATGCCTGTAATCCCAGCACTTTGGGAGGCTGAGACAGGAGAATCATGAGTTCAAAGTCAGCCTCAGCAACAGCAAAGCACTAAGCAACTCAGTAAGACTCTGTCTCTATATAAAACAAAAAATAAGGTTGGGGATGTGGTTTAGTGGTAGAGTACCCCTGAGTTCAATCTTCAGTACCAAAAAAAAAAAGACAGAAAAAAGAAAAAGAAATTTAATAATTATGCCTAAATCAAATGTAAAAATAATATAATAATATTATAAACATGCTCCTTAGAAATAGGAATAAAATATAAGAGGAAATAGCTGAAAGAATTGAAATTGGTTGTTTCTGGGTGACAGAAATCCAGGGTAAACAGATGATTATATTTTTTGGTTATGCATATTGTGATAATATTTAAATTTAAAACCAGTTTGATTTATTATATTAATGCAAGCAAAAAATACACATACACTTGGATATGTAGATATTTTATATATATACACACACACACACACACACACACACACACGCACACATACATATACAGTACTAGTGTTCTAGGGCTGCCATGAGAAAATGCCACAGTCTGGGTATCTTAATGGGAACATGTTCTGTCATAGTTCTAGAGGACAAGAACCCAACATCAACATGCTGGCTGTTATGTCCTCTTCTGGAGCCTCTCTCCTCACTTGTGGAGGGCAGCTTTATCTTGTCTTCATTCATATGGCCTTTTCTCTGTGTGCCCATTTTTGGTGACTCTCTCAATGTCCTAATATCCTCTTCTTAAAAGGAGAAGAGTCATGTTGAATTTGGCTCCACTCTAATGTCCTCATTTTAACTTTCTCTTGAATGCCCTTACCTCCAAATTTAGTCATTTTCTGAGGAATTGGAGTTTAAGGCTTCAAAATAGAAATTTGGAGAACACAAGCCTTGAACATAACATACATATATATTTTATATAATTATACTATTACATAATTATGATCTAATTATATATGCAAGGGTTACATGTATATCTAAATATAAATTTTATAACTGTATAATGCTTGTTTTCCCTCTCAAGTCCTTCAGCTTTAAATTATGGCACTCTTCATTTCCAATGCAAGTTTGTCATTTTTATAGGAAAGTTGTTTCTGATTTTCAAAATTTTGTTTCTTTCCTAATGAAACAAATATCAGGAATTTGTATTAAATACATTTTTTGAAGTGTCTAGCCAAGGAATTGTACATAGTAAGATATCTAGGCACTCATTGATCCTTGCACTCAACTTATAGACATAATAACGATATTTATTTCTGAAGTATACATGGATTTATTAATATTATCACCGATTAAAAATTATTGCACCATTAATTATATTTTAGAAGCTCTTCTTAGAATAAAGTATAAATAAAAATATTTCTAAGGATTAAAGAATTTATATTTAATGAAGTAAATAAGATACAGACAGAAAGTGAAACACTTATTGGTGGTTTCTATAATAGAAAACTCAGGAACACAGGATATAAAAAGTGAGAAGGATGAATCTACCCGTTAGGAGGATAAGGACAGGAGGCAGGGCCAATAAAGGCTTTAACAGAGATGATGGAAACTTACAACTGATTGTTAAATACGAGTTTACAGAAGGGAAGAAGTATATTTTAGGTAGTGAAAATAGGAAAGCAAAACAAACTAGAAATAATGATAAAAGTTTACCATTTAGAGAAATAAAAAGAATAATTGAAATAGATAGCAGAGAGGGGGAGTGTTAAAAGAATAGTTTTTGTGGCATTATTTTATTTTGTATTGATAGAAACACAATGAAATAAGTATTTCTATTTTCTCCATGTTATGAATTAGGAAAATAAGTTGATAAATGTTGAAGTCCATTGCTTGGTATCACCCTTCCAGCAAGGGATAGACTTCTAAATGAATCCAAGAACCTTTCTCTTAGTCATGACAGATAAATTAATGCCTGTTGAATGAAACTTTGCATAAAACAATAGTTGATTGATAAATGCCATGTTCATGTGTTGAGGCCATGTCTACCTGGAAGTGAAAAAATATTTTAACAGCAGAAATTATTCAAGGTTTGTGTTACTGTATTTGTATCATTTATATCATGCTTCACATGGGTCTGCCGATGAGCTGGGGTCCTGGGGGATGAAGGTATGGGGTCCTTAGGAAGGATGATATGGGGTCCCACGGGATGAAGTATGGGGTGGACGGTCACGGAGTCATTCACCCAGACATAGGGGGTAGGTAAAACTGCTCTGCTGGAGTGAGATGCAGAACCTGTTTATTTCAGGAAGAATGACAGTTCATATAGGGTCCTCGGACCAATCATGGCCCTGAGGTTATAGCCAATAGGGTATTGCTCCATGTCAGGTGCACAGCCAATCAGTATGGGGTGAGGCTGAAGGCAGCGAATAAGCATAGGGTGAGGAGAGGGGAGGGGAGGAGTTGAATGCAGCCAATCAGCATAGGAGGCGCTAAAGGCAGCCAATCAGCATAGGGTAAGGAAAGGGAAGGGGAGGCATTGAAGGTATGGAGAGAGCTCCTATATTTCCCCCTTTTTACTTTTATTGAAAGGTCAGTGTGGCCTGTGTGGCCTGTAAGCAAGCATGTTGGAGGCATCTATGATAATCTCCTCATGGGAGAGAATCATTCCGCTGGATTTCCAGATTTCTACATGTTGCATATGGGGGAGGGGGGCAAATGAGACTGTGGCTGTCTTATATTGTGTCCATCTTTCAGAGCATCTTACCGGTCATTGATTAACCAGCCCATATGAATGTGTCCCAAGATGAGTTCTCTCCTAAGAGAAGGGGTAATGGGGCTGGGTGGGGCTGAAAGGAAAGAGGGATTTGTGGTTAGGGTCAGCCAAAGCTGTGAAACCTTGCGTTTCCAGTGAAGATGAGGTGGGAGAGCTAGTCTTATAGGTTCTCGAGAGCTGTGATCCATGCAGCGGGAATTTTCTTGTGTTCCTGCAATTCTTTAATGATATAAACTAAGAGAACTTGTTTAGTTTCTAGTTTTGTTAATTGTCTTTTTATACATCTGACAAAGAGAAGGACCGGAAGAAGGTTTAGGACCCCAAGCCCAATGATAATACAACTGGATGGATCTAACAAAGCTGATCCACACCTTTTGAAGAATAGAAGGGTCAAAGACAACATTAGCTTTGGTTTCACTAAGTTTTAATATATTGTTGTGGAGGGTCATGGTATAAGGTCTGGACCATGTGATGGCTTCCCTGTGAATGAGGATATAAGGTCGGGTAATAGGCAGTTGCTCCAAGTTATGGAGTCTAAGGGGGTAATCTCAGAAGATCTATTAATAGCCCTCTTCCAGGGGCATTTCTGGATGAAAGAGAGAGGCCAATGTCTGATCTTAGGGAGTGGCCCTTGTTAACATCACTGGGAAAAGTTTGAATATGTGGCGTTGCCTTTTAGAGAGTCACAACATGCCCCGTAGTTTGTGCAGGTGGTGTTTCTAGTGGTGTCATTAACCTTTTGCAGTTCTGCTAATATGCTTTTGAGTGAACATGTCCCTGTAATCTCTTGTTTAGTAAGAGTTTTGGCTTCTCTGTTAAGTGAGAGTGGGCAGTAACCCAAAATACAACCTCGGTTGGGTTCCCAGAGAATATCATTGTGAAAACAAAGGACAATTTCATGGTGTGTCATAGTCAAGGAGATATTTTTTAAGAGGACAAAGGTCCAAGTGTTGTTAAGCTCAAAGGAAATATTCCATGTCTGAGAGGCTGTGGGGTCAGAGGTGACAGGACATTGCAATGACTCATTGGTAGCTAAGAGAATGGGCAGGACAGTGTCATCAAGGCCTATGGGCAGCAGTATTCCAGGAATGGAGGCACCAACCCACCAGGAGGTGGCAGTGCCTCAGAGGGCCAATAGTAGTATAAGTGGGTATTGCATTTTAGAGGAAGTAAGGCAGGGAGGAGAAGCAGCAACTGCAGTGGGCACTGAAGGCAGGGTTGGGTAAATACAAGGGGGGTCAGAGGCAGGGGAATTTCCAGGAAGAAGGTGTTCACAGGAAGTTGAGGATGAAGGATCAAGGCTATGTGATTCATGTTGGGGGGGTGTTGTAGAGGCTGCCTCACTGAGGCCATTTTCATCCTCCATGGAGGAGGAGAAGACTGAGGAGAGATTTCCCATGGTGAAGACATGGAGATGAGAAACATTAAAGTGAAGGTAAGCAGTAACGTTAGCAAGAGGAAAAGCTAGCAAAAAGAAACTGAAAGCAAAGAGAACAGAAAAAACTATGAGGATTGTGAGAAGAAAGAGAATGTGAGTTTGGGTCTCAGGAGACATAAAAAACACAGAAATGTTTAGGATCAGGGTATGTAGCGCTTTGTGAGGTACTTCTGTTGTTTTTTAGGCCACAGCTGTATGCTCACACAGTGTCTTGGAGGACCATATGCCACGGGAATTATGGTGGTTCCAGGCCCTAGGCTGATCAGACCCTTATGTGTGACTGCCAGATGAACCAGGAAGTGGAGGTATGTTTCTGGACCTAACTTTATTACACAAAGACAAACAGACACAGAGGACAGTCACAAAAAGCCTGATGTTACCTTCACCAGCAAGACAAGAAAGACAGGGACTGCCATGAAATCAGTTACCAAAGGGTCAAGCAGGCCACTAGAGCACATGGGCGCCAGATGTCATTTATATCATGCTTCGCGTGGGTCTGCCAAAGAGCTAGGGTCCCACGGGATGAGGTATGGAGTGGACAGTCGTGGAAACACTCACGCAGACACTGGGGGTAGGTAAAACTGCTCTGCCAGAGTGAGATGCAGAACCCGTTTATTTCAGGAAGTGTGACAGTTTATATAGGATCCTTGGATCAATCATGACCCTGAGGTTACAGCCAATGGGATATTGCTCCATGTCAGGCATGTAGCCAATCAGCATGGGGTGAGGCTGAAGGCAGCCAATCAGCATGGGGTGAGAAAAGGGGAGGAGAGGCATTGAAGGCAGCCAATCAGCATAGGAGGTGCTGAAGGCAGCCAATCAGCATAGGGTAAGGAAAGGGGAAGAGAGGCATTGAAGGCATGGAGAGAGCTCCTATATATTTGACTTATTCCACTTAACATTGTGTCTTCAAGATCCATCCATGTTGTCACAAATAATAGAATTTCATGCTTTTTTGTGACTGCAAAATATTCCGTTGTGAATATACCACACCCAGTGATGGACTTTCAGGTTGATTCCATATCTTGGCTATTTTGAATAGTGCAGTAATAAACATTGGAGTACTGTGTCATGCTAGTTACTGTGATTTGATTATTACCTATGTGTACAGGAATCAAATCATCACATTGGGTCCAGGGATCAAGATTAATGTCAGAGCACTTGCCTATCATGTTTAAATCCCTGAGTTCAATCCCAAGCACTAAAAAAACAGCACACTCTACTTCATTAGTATGCACTATTATTATGTGTCAATCAAAAACAAACAAAGAAGCCAAAGAAGCCAAAGTTTAACTGGCAAATTGAAAGTAATATTTGATTTACTATAGGATAAAGCAAACCTACCAATTGCACTATTGAAAATATGTTTTAGAGAAAACATCTGATTTGACATAATTATTATGTTTTTGTTTGTTTTCCTTATTTAGGTCAAAAGTATTGTGCTTACAGACTAACTAGGTATTATTAGATCTTAGTGACTATATTCTCATCATATTAACTGGGTAGGATAATATAAATGAAATACACTTCATACATAGGATTATTCACTTTTCCTGAAATCATTAATTGGGATGAATAACTGTCAAATTATTTTATGACACTATGCACACAAGAGGAAAACCAAACTAAATCCGTAAAACTTGGTTTCAGTTATTACAGATTGTTAATTATGTTTGAAAAATTATGCTTTAGCTAAATATAATCACAATTAATTAATTTAAATGATATGCCTTTTCTAACACTTATAGGAATATCCCATTTCCCAATTTTGTCTCTTTCTTATCTAAGTTGGATGGAATATCTGATTATTCTATATTTTTCTCTTCTCCGAAGTGCACTTAACTTCTGCCTGTGTTGTCTTTACATTCCCTGGAGATCAGAACCTGTGCAGAAGAGTGAAAACTGCACTTGAGGGCCCCAGGATTGTTCCATTCTGGGAGCATCGTTCCACTTCAAGGTGCCAGGACAGGGTAGTTTGAGAGTTCCACTGAGCAGGTAATAAATTAGATCATTGTGCAAATTTTCTATATAAAAATGCCAAAAGATCAGCTTTTATATGACAGCAATGTCTTTGCTTATTAATGGTGATTATTTCCCAAGTTTTTTTTTTTTTCCAAAGACTGTAGTTTTACCATTTACAACTGATTTCAGGCAACAAGAAAAAAATCAGACAAAAGAAGAGAATGGCATGTGTGTTAATGTCTAGAGGTTTGGAAATTAACCATTAGAATCTCTTTCTCAATCTCTTAATTATATTTTTAACTTCAAGTACATTGTCATTGTAGAGGTGATCTGATGAAGTTCTATGAGTTTTAAGCTTGAAATTAATAACATTTCAGATAATTAGCAGGAGAATAGAGAAGCTTAATAGCTAGGAAGCATGCAGTTTACAGAAAGGAAAAAAAAAAAACCTTTAACTGAAGTTGCCTTTGGGTCACATTAGTATTTAATTGGCATGTGAGGGTTAATGGTAATATGGTGAGGCTGATTGGTTTCACAGCCATGGAGATTATGCATTATAAGTTCATATTTCAATGGCAGATAATGCTTTAAAAGTTCAATAACACTTTCCAGGAGTTTCTATTATTTTGAAATTAGAGACATAGATTATAACATAGTGGAAATTAGTCCTATCCTAATGAACCTACAGTAATAGTCATTAAATTCAGAAGCCTGGGCTCTGTAATTGATAATTTAACAAACTTGAACCATATAGATGTGTAATTCCATAATCTTTGGTTTTATTCTGAAAGTAAAGCAAAACTGCTCTTTAAAGCAGTAAATCACGTGTGCTGTCTGTCCCTAACGGGAGGGAAGAGGGATTCATTGTCACATCCTTGCATCAGTACCTTTATTGCTTCAGAAATGATGGAGATGCTGGCATGCCGATATGCAAATAACATTCCCTTCCTGCTCTGCAAGTGACTCCATGACATTGTGGTTATTCTGTAACCTTTAAAGACTTTCCTTTCTATCCAGCCCTGTTGCCAGCCTGTTCAGTCTTGTCTTCTCCTTTCTTGCTCACATATACATTGTGGCCTAGAACTATGCAAAATAACTATTATTTGATTACTATGTTTCAGAACACCTCTGGCCAATGATTATTTAATGTGCTTACCATATCTATTTACTATTGATCCTCCCCACAAAAATGCAAGCTTCTGGAGGGAAGAAACCTGTTTCTTTCATTGTTTATTTGCTGGCTTATCTGTTTTTACACTACTGTATCCCTAGCATCTAGAACAGTGCCTGGCATATATTAAGTACCCATTACATTTTTATAGAAGGAATAAATAGCTGAATGAATAAATGAATGGATTTGTCTTCTTGTTCTGCTCAACTCTTATAAAAATCATGGTCACTTAGCTGTATCTGTCATTTGTTGTGTTAGAGTTAATATTTTCTTGTGTTATTTTTGGGCCTGGAGATATCCTGTGCGCTTGTGTGCTGTATCAGCAGCATACTAGGTCTCATCAGAGCATCACGTGATCTCCATCCTACCCTTGCTCAATGTTTTAGAGTCAGTCTCCTTTAACTCCTTGAGTCAGTTCCATGCAGCCGCATGCTATTTAGCACCTTTGCCAGCTTACCTTCACTCCTCTTTCCTACTCATTATGCACATGGAAAAGAGAGAGAACCTGGAAGTCAGGCTAAATCCCAACCAATATCAACCAATATCCTGGGGTATATGATGCTCTTGCTTGGTTCTTGGAATCATGGACCTCTCAAGGATGCTCTTACTTTTTGCCTTATGGTAAAAAAGAACTCCTGGTGATGACCTGGCCTCTCACTTGATACTAAATGTTACCATTTTCCCACACTCTCAGCATTGAAGGATATCAGTGATATCCTGCCATATTAAATTTACCATTGAGACAGAGGCTGATTTACATTTGGTTGATGGAAATTCATGTCTATAGACAGGTGTTGATCCTCTGGGTAAGCACAGCTGGCATCATGCTATTTATCAACTGTGATGGCATTAATTAAATTAATTGAATCTGATGGTTAAGAAGAGTGTGCTTTAGGTAAAGATTAAATTGGCAATATTGCACTGCTTCTATTTGATCTAATTTAAAGGATGCAATTGGACATTAGTTTGATTCTCAAACTTAGGTCATTAAAAACACAGAGATCAAAACAGTAAAAAAATATTTGTTTCTGTGGTTAATGCATAGAAACTCTGTTATGAAAATCAGAGAAATAAGCTTATTACAATTCAGCTCTGAAGATACCATTTCTTTGGTTAAAGTCTCCTGACATTCTATTCTCCACCAAGTCAACTCCAGTATTTTTAGACACCAGTACAGTGTTCTGCCAATTCATGTTGCCTTCCTGCCCTTCATTTGCCAGATACCCAGTGAAACTTCTACTTACCATCCCCCATACACAGTTGATGTCTCACTATTTTTGCCCTATGCTCATCTCTGTTTGCTAATCTCAACTTTTCATTTCATATGCCCAAAAGAAACTGAGTAAAATGGAAAAGATTTTATTTTGCCTGATTTGTTTTAAGGGGATACTATACCTTTATAGGGTTAGTGTGAAAATACATAAGGCAGATAAGACAGGCGCTCTGTCCCTGATATAAATGATATTTATTACTTAGCTTCCCAAATAAAGTTTAAATCCTAAATATTCTTTGATACTCTTGGTTTAAGTAAGGCTGAACAAAGAGGACAGGCTATAGATGCAGAAGTAGCTTAGCTTCCCAAATAAAGTTTAAATCCTAAATATTCTTTGATACTCTTGGTTTAAGTAAGGCTGAACAAAGAGGACAGGCTATAGATGCAGAAGTGGCACTTTCAAGTTTTACTTTGGAATTCACCTACTGAGAACCTCAGATGCATACCTAACTACTGAACGTATTTACTTATCTGTAGAAAGTCAGAGTTAGAAACAACATTTTCATAAAATAATATGTAAAAATGCTGCCACTCACTTCTTTTTCTATCCTCTGAATATTTATATTGCATTGTTCACGGATTTCTTATGACATTTAAAAGGTTCTACTTTGTGTACTTGTTTTATTATCTAAATAGTTTACCCTTTTTTAGCACAGGGACTGTGTCATTTGCATGATTTTATCTTAAGCTTTACTTTAAATGTATATGTTATAGATATTTTGGAGCATATATAAGAGTTTGAGAAAGGTGGTAACAATTATAAATAAACCCTTTCTAAAATGACTCCATCAGATAGGGGGATATTTTCCAAAACCCTGAGAACTAGAAAATTGAATGGAAATGGTCTGATGGGAGGATGACCAGGAGTGAAATGAACAATAACATCTAATTCTGTTCCTGCTGCTATAACAAAATACATTAGGGTAAGTAATTTTATCCAAAACAGGAATTTCTTTCTCATAGTTCTGGAGGTTGGTACATCTGAGATCAAGTCACCAGAAAATCTGGCATCTGATGAGGGCTTATTCTGCTTCAAAGTGGGCTCCTCATGGGTGAGTTCTCACATGATAGAAGAGGCTCCTCATGGGTGAGTCCTCACATGATAGAAGAGTTAAATGCTCACTTCCCTGAGCATTTAACAAGGCCACTAATCCCACCCCTGAACCGAGGAGGCCTCTGGACCTGATCATCTCCCAAAGATCCTTTCCAATGCCCTTGTCCTATAGATTAGGTTTCAACAAATAAATCTCAGAAGGACACATTTAGACCACAGCAGGTGGCATTCAAATAAAGGAACTGTAGCAGAAGTTCAAAGGCACAGTGACTTTAAAAAGGTACAAACAAGTACAAAGGAAAGGATAATAAAAGATAAGTTATAGGATAGTAAATGATACCTAGCATGTTTGTTTTTTAGTTAATGGAACACTGATCTTTTCTCTTTCCCTTTATCTCACCAAAATGTTCTTCTTTTTGTCTGGGTGACTCAGTCTGAAGATGCCAGGCTATTTTATGGATTGAGGACCCACCCGCCTCACCAGAACCAGCTTCTAAGATATGGATTCACAAGCAAGAGCTCTAGTAGGAAAGTGCTCCATGTGAAACCGGAAAGGAGCTGGGGAAGCAGAACATGAAGTGGGTATGAAATGGAAACGCTAAGTGAAGTACAATCCCAGGCCAAGTCCTGCCAAGGGTGGCTTCAATCTGACCTTAAAAGGATTTTCTAGAATGTCCTTTATATTTCAGAGTTGTTCTGAACTGAGGAGATGGAGATATAAATTTCTAGAGGCTTCCTGATTTCTATACAAGGCAGACAAAGGGGGCTCTGGTAGCTTTAGGCCAATCCTCTGAAAAATAATTGCATATATTGAATATTGGGAATAGAAGCACAAATGTGGCTCTCTGCCACACTTTTCTGGCCAATATCAAGTGTAAGGTCAGATCAGCAGTAAAGACCATGATCACTAGCTGAAAAGGTAAAAGCACGGCTTTATTGGGGTCTGCTCTCAGGTGAGGTTCACCGGTCCACCAGTGTGGGCCAGGGAAGTTGCGCCCAAGACTGGGAGAGGTCATTTTTATGGATAGGTTTAGAGGAGGGGGATTCTCATGAAGAGGTGTCTCTTTTTGGTTGGCTGAGACCCAGTGACAGGTATAGGCTGATTTCAGAGGTCAGCGTGTTTATCGATGATTGGTTGACATCAGATTGGTGAGCAGTCGATCTTTTGGCATGCATGGGTAACTTCAGATGCCCAGCCCCACTTTATCTAGCTGCCATCTCTCGACCCAACATCAAGCTCTCTGGCAAGAGTATGTACATTGTCCAAAACACCAACAGAAATGAGTGGAAATTGAAACATCATGATCATTTAGCGCTTTCTGTGGAAATGCACAGTTCTGGGGTGCTTGCCTTTTGCTCCCCCTTTATAACTACTTCATATAAAATGGCCCCTTGTTCTGAAATATCAATGCAACTTCCAAAGTTGTTTGATTAACTTCAAGGGGCATAGGGCTCAGTACTTGTCCATTTCTACTATCGATTTCTATGCTATTACTTCATTATTATGCCATAGTTTTCTGTGTGCAGAAGTGGGAGCAAACTATGTTAGTGCCCTCAGAAGCAGAATATGCCCTTGTGAGTTAACACTGGCAGGAATGCTTTAGAAACACCAAAGAAGATAGCACCAGTATTGCAAGCTTTTTCTCTGTGCTTTAATTTTGAAGCAGAGCATTAGCTTTGACATTTTTCAGTTGATAGGTTTTTTTTTTTTTAAAAGATATTCTTTAGGGATTTCAAAGTGGGCCTAAAAGGCTTTTTGAAGGATGAGGAAATGAAGCTTTTATATTTGTTATTTCCATTGCAGCTATTATTGAGAAAATTAGCTCTATGGAAAGAGAAGAGAACAAACAACACAAGATTACTTTTCAGTGTCTCAAACAAGACTTCTGAGAGTGTGTTGTGCTCTGCATCATTCAAAAAAAAAAAAAAAAACAGGAAAAGAAAATATGGGAGGAGATGATGCAGTTTTGTTTTTCCTCCCAAACAGCATTAACCAAAGCCAAAATTATCTAGAAGGGTAAATTAAGAACATTAGCTTTCATGAAAATATCTGATGTTAAAGATGAGCTAAACATATGCTTTCATCTGGGAAGACAGAGCCCAAAATGACTTAGCTTACAACTCTCTAAGCTGGATCTTTACATGATAACAAATTCCCAAATAAGCTCCTTGAAAAAAAAATCAGTGGAGTACATTGTGAAAACTCAGCATGGCAACATTCTTGGGACAGTTTAGACTCAGCCTAAGTAAAGTGAATCCTCCTAACACCTGAAAAGGCAAGAAGTAAAATCACGTATGGATCAAAAAAAAAAAAAAGTGCTTTAGTCCCTTGGCTTAAAATCTTATATCAAATACCTAGTTGTGTTGGTGAATGCCTGTAATCCTAGCAACTCAGGAGATTGAGGCAAGAGAATCATAAGTTCAAGGCCAACCTCAGTACCTTAGCAAGAACCTATCTCCAGATAAAAATAAATAAATAAAAATTCATAGAGACGCAGCTCAGTGGTAAAGTGTCCTTGAGTTCGATCCCAGTAACCATCCACATACATACAAATTATATAAAATAAGGTGAGCCAGCTATTCCCAAATGTAAGAGGAAATAATTTCTTCCTTTGCATTTGTAAATCTGGAACACACTTCTAATATTTAGCTACCTCTCTTTCTTAGAAACTTTCTTGCAAAATCACATTTGTGACACATTAACAAAGGGAAATATTTCCCTTTGCAACAAACAGGTGATACAAAAGCCATATTGGTAGAAAGATAGAATTCGCCTCATAATATCCAAGTAAGGAGTATTTTGGTGTGAATACATTTATAATTCTTACGAGTGTTACATGTGAAGATGCTTATAATTCTTCGGAGTGTTAGGTGCATAACAGTTATCATATCTTCTTGTTAGATTAATTCTGTTATTCTTATGAAATATCCCTTTTTGTTTTTAGGAAAATGTTTATATTAAATTCTATTTTCTATGATATTTATATGGCCATTCTAATTGTTTTACTGAGATTTGCTTGTATGGTATATATATATTTTTATCTTTTCATAGTATTTTACTCCTTGAACATACAGTATGACTTTATAAGCAGCATTTATGAAAGTCATACTTTCAACCTACTCTAACAATTTCTGCCTTTTGACCAAATTTCTACCCATTTCAAATTTATTGTAATTATGAATAAGATTGTGTTTATATTTAATGTTTTGCTATTTGTTTTCTATATTTCTCTTGTGTATTTTTTTAGTATTTTCTCTACAAATATTTCTGAATGTACATGACTTTTTTCCTCTGCTGATTTTGACTATATTTATTAGTTGTATTACTTACGGACTTCACTACAGATTGTAGTAGACATATTTGGTTCTTATGTTTTGTTTTTTGTTTTTCTATCAGCTCCTTCTGGCCTATAATTTGTGTGCATGTGTGTGTGTGTGTGTGTGTGTGTGTGTGTATTAAACAAAGAAATTTGAACACCATTTTAGCTTCTCTGTTGATTTTAAGGTATTTTTGAAATACTTAAAAACAAAGAAATAAAAGCTATATAAAAGCATTCAATAGAAACTGTAGAACATTAAGGTATTAGTCAAAATACAAAAGAAAATCTGCAAGAGCAGTTGATTACCAGATATAAGAAATCAGGGTAATAGTAAATGAATTAATTTTAAGTTTGGACAATACATATTGTCCAATCTGAAGAAAAGAGAAAAATATATAAAGAAAAACAAACATAGCAACATAAACATACAGAAGTCCATATAATGAAAATACCATAACAAAAGAAAGGGAACAGGACTTTCAAAACTTATGGCTAAAAATTTTACAAATTTGATGAAAAAATTTGGAGATACACAAAACTTCACAAACTCCAAGCAGTATAAATATAAAAAGAATCACATACAAGTTCATTATTTGAGAGATTGCTTTTGTGTGAGTTTTACACCTCTTCTCTTAAATTTATTCCTAAGTAATTTATTGTTCTTCACTAAATGGGATTAATTCCTTAATTTTGTTTTTAAAATGTTCATTGATGCTATGTAAAATACAATTTTTTGTAAATTGTTTCTTTCACCTACAACTTTACTTAATTGAATTATTTCTTCTAATAGTTTTTAGTGAATTCCTTATAATTTTTTTATATATAAAACAGGCTATTTACAAATAGAGATACTTTAAGTTGTTCTATTCTAACATGAAGGTCTTT
Organism: Xerus rutilus; assembly: GCA_028644305.1. Classification (NCBI taxonomy): domain Eukaryota; kingdom Metazoa; phylum Chordata; class Mammalia; order Rodentia; family Sciuridae; genus Xerus; species Xerus rutilus. The sequence continues at coordinate 37,822,349 of CM053412.1, forward strand.
AATTTTTGATGATTATCCTGATATTTTACTTTTCATTTTCTATTTGTCTGATATTCTTTCTTTCTTTTTTCTCTCTTGCCACTTTTACTGGCACTTTGCAAATATTTTCTAAGTGCAACATTTTCTTTAATGATTTTTACTGTATTTTTCAATTAACTTTTTACTTGTTTCTCTAGACTTTATTATATGCATCTGAACTTATCAGATTTGACTTCATATTATATTAAATTGATTTGAGTGCATATAGAATGTTGCTCCAGTATCTCTCTTCTCCTTTTTCTATTTAATTGCTAATGCTCCCATAATGCATTCATTTACATTACAAACACTATGATAAATTGTTGTAATTATTAATTTACATAATTGTATGTATTTTAAAGATGATTCAAGAACAATAAATATGTACACACTTATAGAGGTTGTTATATTTATTTTTGGTACAGTGGATAAATTCAGGAGCCCTTAGGCACTGAGCCAAATCCCCAGCCCTTTTTCTGTATTTTATTTAGAGACAGGCTCTCATTGAATTGCTTAAAGCCTTGCTAATTTGCTGAGGCTGGTTTTGGACTCACGATCCTCCTGCCTCAGCCTGCCGAACAGCTGAGATTACAGGTGTGTACCATGGCACCCGGCTATTAGGTCTCTTAATCATTATTGCTGCCTCATCTCATTTGCTTCTGTGCTTTTAAATTACCTTGTGTGCTTTTTTCTCCATTACAACTTTGCTCCTACCCATACCATTGTTTAAATTCAACATAAAAAAAATTACTACATAATGAAAAATGGAACTCACTTATCTGTAGCATTTTTGAAATAATATGATTTTGTTTAAAACAACACCTAACATGATTTTCCTTCTATTCACTGGGGCAAGATCACTGAAGGAAAGTCTCATGGCATGGAATACTTAATAATCTCATTTTTATTTATACTTGATTGTTATACATAAAGCATTATACTAAATTCTGTACCCTTCACTTTTATACTAGTAAGATTAAAGATTATTACAAAAGATTGGTAAAGATATGAATCATGGCATAGGAGAAAGTATTCTAGGGACTAATATGGAACTAATACAGAAATGATAATGGGTTCAATAATTCAAAAAATGGCAGTGAAGATTTAGACCTCCTTTTATGTACTACAGAGGCAGAAGTAGGACTATTAGATAACTACAGGCTTAAGTTTCAGTTCAGGAAAAGTGTTTTTAACATGTAAAGATAAATATTAGATTAAGTAATTGGTTTCTATTTCTAGTGGTATTTAAGCATACACTAATGAAACAAATTAATTAAAAATGCACAGAGTAATTACATAGTTAAAGCAATAGCCAAACAACTCAGCTTTGGAAAAAGCTAGAAAAAGAACAGGTAATAGAATCCAGGTAGCCATCCTTTCAGGGGTTCTTTTCAGCTTATGGAACTTGCTCAAGACAGTAGAGGTACATGAAGTACAAAGGTCAAAGGTACAACGTTTCAGTGAGATAGGAGGAACAACTTCTAGTGATCTACATTACACAGTGTAGTGGCTATGATTAGTCATGATGTATGATATATTTCAAAATGGCTAAGAGTAGATTTCTCACCACCAAGAATGATAAGCAAGAAACATAATGGATGGGCAAATTAGCCTGATTAAATCATTTCACAATGTATAGATATATTACAACATCACATTGTGCCTCATATATACAATGATTATTTGTCAGTTAGAATAAAATTAAATTTTAAAAGATCAAATGTCTTTAAAGCAGTTTCTTTTCCATCTGACATACATGATTAATATTTCGCTCATTTTAATTAATGCTCCTGAGTTTGTGGACTGTAAGGGAAGGAGATTTTCTCTAGGGAGTGAGCTGTCTGCAAGGAGCAAGCATTCTTCTCTTCTCCCTTTTCTAATATTTTGAAGTCAGGTGTTTGTACAGTTCATATATCAGGAAAAGCACAGTTCTTGGGCCATCTTAGCCAGATCTAAGATCTAAGAGGAAAAAATGTCTATGGCCCTTATCATCCAAATGAAGTCCTAAAAATCTCTTTTAGTCTGACTTGGGTGGAGAGGGAACATGCAAACACTGAGGAAACAAAAAAACAACAAACAAACAAACAGAAAACCCTGAAGTAGCTACACTGATTTCAGATAAAGCAGGTGGTATTGTTTGGGTACAACTGTTCCTCCCAAGACTCATGTGTTGAAGTTTTGGTTCCAAAAGCAATAATATTCAGAGGTGGGGATTTGAGAAATTATTAGATCATGTGTCTTCTGACCTTGTCAGTGGATTAATCAATTAGATGGATTAGAAATCTGAAGAGACTCCTAGGACTTGATGGGAACTGTAGGAGGCGAGACCTAACTGGAGGAAGTAGATTCCCCAGGGGACATGTCCTGGGAGGATATTTCTTATATTTGCACCCCCACCCCTTCTCCTCCTTTTTTCTTTCTGCTTTCCTGACTACCATGAGCTGAGCAGCTTCCCTCAGCCATGGTCGTTCACTATGACGTTCTGGCTGACCTCAGACCCAATGAAGTGGAGCCAGTTGACCATAGATGGAAATTTCTGAAACCATGAGCCAAAATAAACTTGTCCTTCTTTACGTTGTTTATGTCAGGTATTTTGGTCATAGTGATAGAAATCTTTGTAGCAAGACATAAAGATGGGAATTACATAATGATAAATGGAATCAGTTCTCTAAGAAGATAGAACATCTTTAACATGTATAACAGAAAGTCAAAGTTGTTTTTTGTCCTGACTACTTAATCTTATACTTTTGTTAACATTTGAGAACCATGTGCCTAAAATGGGTAAAATTTAATATATGCTAATTATATCTCCTTAAAATTGACATCCCTCTTTCCTCTCTACCCCCCAAAACAATAAAAGAAAGAAAACAGAATTAGATAAGGGAGTTGGTGTTCTAGCAATATTATTATTATTACTGGATTCCTGGAGAACTACTGGTTCAGGCAATAGCTAACTCTTCTTGCTCATATGCTAACCTTACACTGTTTCAGCCAAAGTTGAAGAAGAATTGATTTCCACATGGAATGATTCTTGCTGAAACTGAAAACATTAAGAACCTTAAGTTGAACACACTTACGGAACCCAATATTTTCTATTTTCATTTGCTTTAACTTGAACATATGAAGGACAGATAATTTTGTTATCTTTTGAAGCTTTAATTCTTTCAGACATAAAAATACCTTTGGATTTATTGCAAGAGTATTAGGCATTTGTACATTATCACATTGCTGACTTGATCATACTATGGGAACTGCATGCAAAATTGTAAAGTTTGTTTTTTGCCTTTTTATATTATTAGTACAGTTTTTGTGATGTTATTCAAGATGAGTGCTAATCTTTGATGGAGAATTGAATAGCACATTGTGACAAACAGAATAACGGCTTCCTAAAGACATCCCTGTCCTAATCTTTGGAACTCATGAATGTGTCACCTTACATAGCCAAGAGGTTTTTATTTATAGATGGAATTTATTTAGGGACATTGAGATCTGAAGATTGCATTGGATTCTCTGGGTGGACTCAGTGTCATTACAGAGATCCGTATAAAAGAAAGATGAGAGAGAAGTTGGTGTGAAAATGACAACAGAAGCCGAGTCAGAACAGACAACTGAAGATAGAACAGGTCAGAATGATGTGAGGAAGGCATGTGGGCAGCCTCTGGAAGCCCAGATAAAGAAGGAAATGGTTTGCTTTCTAGTTCCAAGATGCTTTGATTTTAGTCCATTAAGACATCTGATTTCCAGAAGTGTATAATGATCCACTTGTTATTTTGAAACCAGTAAGTGTATAATAATTTCTTAAAACAACAATAGAAACTGACTCAGAAGCAAAATTTAAGCCATAGATATATTATGTCTCTAGACTATATAATCCTCTGCTCTGACTCATTTGAGACCTTCTGTGGAAGGTCCTTTCTTTTGGTCATTAGAAAATGACCAAAGAAACAGTGGTTGATATTGTTAATGTGGGAATCACTTAACAAGGTGAGTGCAGGATAGTAAAGAGAAATTGATGATTTTCTTCTGGCACTGGGAAAATCAAATACCAAATTGATTGAGTGCAAAGGTTCAGTCTAATTAGTTACAAGAAGAAACACTTGGAAATTACTAAAGAGAACACTTCTAGTTTTCTAATGATGCTTTCTTTCCATGTGGAGGATCTCCATCACTATACCAGTTGGAACAATCCTGGCTTCGTGCCATTCCCTGATCCTGATTGGTGAATTCAGGTGCAGAAATCAGACATGTATCACTCAGGTCCTGCCTTCTTTTTCCCTATCCCTTTCAGTGTAAACCCTTCAGGAAATGTGGGGTCTGCTCTCCTATCAGGCAAGCTGTGTTGTCACAAGGAAAAACTGTCCTCTTCCAGCAAAACCTGGAACTGACTAGGTAACTGTAATTCTGAGGTTCAGTATCAGAAAACTCATTTGACTCCTACACTGAGAAAATCCTCCAAATTAGACTTCATCAGAAATATGGAAAATATTGTGATTTTCATTTGTCTTGCTCTTTTGTCTTTTTTTTTTTTAACTTGAAGAATTTATGTAGGGAAAAGCAATACTAGTATTAGACATGCAATAGAAACCAGTAAGACTTACAGTTTAATGACATTAAAGTACATCATATAGGTGGCTGGGGTGAAGCTGAGAAGTAGAGCATGTGCTTTGCATACACCTAGTCCTGGGTTTGATCTCAAGCACCAAAAAAAAAAAAAAAAAAAAAAAAACCACAACATTAATTATTTAAATCTTAGAAGAACATGCGAATGCTGATGCCATTATACAGTTATGTGATCATGACTATCCTCTGGATTAAATTTTTCCAAAATATTTTAAATATATTTTCTAGTTTTTAAAATTTGATTTACATGATAAATTGAATCTTGTAGCATCTTTTCAAATATGATGCCCGCTGAGCATTTTATTATATCCTCATATTGTCAAATAAACAAACCCAAGAAAATACTAGCCAATAGTTTTTACTGAGTAGGAAGCTATTTTTCTTAGCTTAATTAGATTATAAAAATAAAGAAATTCAGAAAAATACATATATTCTAGGAAGTGAGAAGCAGAATTAATTATGAAGGACAACAGACAAACCAGAAAAAACTCATGATGCTTTCTCATCAGATTTTATTTCTCCCCAGCTATTCCTCTCTCTCTCTCTCTCTCTCTCTCTCTCTCTCTCTCTCTCTCTCTCTGTCTCTCTCTCTCTCTCTCTCTCGGATACTCTCTTACAGTTACTCTTGTACTCTTGGCCAGACAGCAGTTGTGATATATTTACATTGTTTATATGTGAACAGGTTTGGCCATACCTATTCATTCTTTTTATTTTAACAGAATTATGTGTTTGTTGTTATAATGCATGCTAAGTTTAATTGCTATTTAAAATGTGCTTTAAGGATTACAACATGATTTAACATTACCTGAAAATTTACTAGGTATGCAGGAAGGCATAGAAAGAGACTAATGGGATGTTAAATTTGATATTCATGAAGCGAATATTCATCATTAGAGAACTACAATTTCTTATTTTCTTGCAAGCAACTACTAAGTATTTATAGGACCTCAGAAAGAAAGATGCCCTTAAGAAAGTGTTTAATTTTTGTTGAGATTGGCAATGGAATATTGCTCACCACAGTGCATCATCTGGAGACACTGCCAAAACTCAGAATAGATTAGAACTTAGTGTGACTGATACATACATCAAGTATGATCATTGTTAAAACCCTGGAATGGTCATTGATAGCATCTTTTCTTAATATGACATTCAGGGTACATATAAAAAGTAACGACTTAGGGCAGATGAAACACATTGCAATAAAATCAATGCATTACATAATTCAAAATTTACCCTTTCCCTGATGGTTTCTTGTACATTATTTTTGAATAGAATATTTTTTATACTTTTAAGATATACTCTTCTTGTGAAGAGCCTTGGTCTTTGGCTTATTGAATTTGAAAATAACTTAGTCATATATATTCCTCATGTGGAAACAAACAAACAAAACAAAACCTACTAAGAACAATCAGTTCATTTTTGCAATGTTAAATTTGTCACAGTTTGGATTTAGAATGTCTCTCAAAAGCTCAAGTGTTGAAGACTTAGTCCGCAGTGTAGCTCAGAGGTGGGGCTTTTGGGTCGTGATTGGATCATGAAGGCCCTGACATTATCAATGGATTGATTCATTGAGGAATTCATGGCTAAATGGATTACTAAAAGGTAGTACAAACTGTAGGAGGTGGAACCTAGTTGAAGGGAATGGGTCCTAGGAGATGTCCCCTTGGGGATTGTATCTTGTCCCCTGTCCTTCCTCCTTTTCTGTTTTCTGCCCACTGTGAGATAAGCAACCTTGCTCCGCTACATCCTCCTCTGCCATGATACGATGCCTCACCACAGGCCTGAAGTCACCAGAGCCAGTCAACCAAGGACTAAAACCTCTCAAACCATGAGCTAAAAATAAATCTTTCCCCCTTTAAATTGTTTTGCTCATGTGCTTGTCACAGCAACCAAAAGCTTACTAAAACATAAATGGAATCTTGAAACGCTACGTAGCTGATTTTTGTACTTTCTTCAATCAAAAAGATGCCTTGGATAATTTCCTGCCTTGGATTGGTTTCATAAATATAATTGTCATAAAGTAGGGTCATAGGTACTAGTACTCCAAGCAGTCAAACCTGCAATTTATTGTGCAAACTCAGTATCTAATCCATCTCTGTTGTACAGCCCATTCAATCATATACTCATTTAGGAGCATTCTGGAAATTTTATTCCAGTATATCTTAAGCTGAGGTGACAGGAAGGAAATTGAACTTGGCATTGAAAGATAATCAAAAGATAGCCCAACTGCTAGTCACACTAGTCAAGGGTTGGGACTATCTAAAGATGTCTTCCTTCTATTTCTAAAATAAAGACAAAAGAAAATACCATTTTCCTCTTCCTCCTTCTCCTTTTTCTTTTATTAATATACAGGGTGTACAAACTAATCATTTATGTCAACTTAAGAGTTAATTTATTTCAATTATGTCATATTCCTTCAGCCTTCCACTTGAGTTAACCTGGGAAAGCACAATCTTGGTTGAGATTTGAAATTTTGATGACTTAGAATATACTAAAAAGCAGAAAGCTATTTTGGGTGGACTTTTTCCTTATAAAACATAAAGGATAGGTGGCAGTCTGCTCAGGCTTTGATTAAATACAGCTTAGATTCAATAGGAAATAAAACCTTTACTCAGTGAAATTCTCCTGTAAAGGTATTTACCTTCTCATATTACTAAAGAATTGTGATTTTATTTTTTAAGACTTGTAGTTAAGCTATAAATTGATCCCTTTGGAAACCACTGAGATCCTCTTGGGAAACTAAATTTCTTTAGAAAGTGAAGACAAAACAAAATAATCAATGGGTTATATTTTCTTGTCAAATGAATTTTCAAGGATAAAGTTACCTTTTTATTTTTATTTTTCTCAAATATTTTCATAAAAACCTACATACAGTTACACAAAGCTGAGTGTGTAATTGTTCCCTTGCACTTAATTTATTTAAAGAATTTATGGATTTATTATATAGAGAATATTATCGGAAGAAACAGCTATTGTGCATATAATGGTGATCTTAGCACACAACATTACATAATAAAAGGATATCTTCTTCTGGTAGTTAACTGAAAATATGCCTGAAGATCATCATAACCTGGCAATGACCAAGGCCAAAACCAGAAAAACCTATAGAGCTATAGGACTAGAAGTTCTCATACAAAAAGAAACATCTTTCCTAAGAATATTAGCTTTGTCCATCTAACTTTTTTGTGTAATTTCAGATCTCAGACTAGGAAGGCAATTCTTTCATGGCCATCCCCTCCTCACCACTTCCAGAGTATTTTAGCCTACAATGTACCCCAAAGCCTGCTTCTCTCTACGGATTATGGTACTTAGGCCTCAAAGGTTTGTCAGTTTTGCTGCATCAACTACTAGTCTTGGTTAGAGCAAACAGTATGTCACACTACTTGCCTTTATCTAAGTACTGCACTGTCTGGTTTTGAGATATCCTACTTTTTAAAATTTCTAACAAACAGTCATAATATTATTGGGCCACCTTCTTTGAATTATTTTTCATATTTGTCTCTTACAAATGCTACATTTACGCCCTATTCCTTCATACCTGAATACAGAAGAGTTGTGAAGGGCTGTGCCAGCCTGTTTCCCGCGATCAATTTGTCCTGCATGATTGTCACCAATGTAATATTATTAAAAAGCCTGTTTAATCATGTTGCCTCATGGCCCAAAAGTTAGTCAGAGTTTTTGGTGTTAAACAATAATAATCAGAGTCTCATGTCTATAATTTAAAAGTTCTTATAATCTAGTCTCTACTCCTCTTCCAAATTTATGTAAAATTTCTTTTTTAGAACTTCCAGTTCAAACTGTATTTTATTGCAATTGGAATGAATTGATCTTCCGTTTGTTATACATTGACTTGGATTATAGCATGATTTATACATGAAAGGCCTTTCTGTTTCTTAGGTAACTTCTTTCCTTCTTCCAAAATCCATTTCAAATCCTAGCTCATCCAATATAGTCTTTCCTAAATATTTTGCATGAAAATGACTTTGTTTTTTTGTCAAATATTCAATTTTAAAAATTTTTATTCATTATTTTTTTAAATTCTGACAGTAGAATCTATTTTGATATATTTATACATGCACAGACTATATCTTATCCTAATTAGGAACTCAGTCTTGTGAATGTGCATGATGATAAGTTTCGCTATGGTATATTCATATATGTACACAGGAATGCTGATCCCTCAGATCAGCATCCTAATGACTTTTAAAAATAAATTGTTCCATGCAAAGTTGGCCACTTAGTCCCAAAGTTTAATGTTACATTTCAGGGAATGTGATTTTTCATCAGGGAATTTAATGTCATTCTTTACATAGTTGAATCAAAAAGTAATTAGAGGAAAGTGAGGGATAGTAGGAATAACATTTCTTTAGAATTTAAAGTAAATTTTTCTGTTATTTATGAATAGGAAATCTGTTGATTATATTTGACAGAGCGATTATTGGTGACAGAGGTCAATGTCAGGTGAGCACTCAGGCTGAATATCTCTCTTTTCTGCAAAACAACATCCCTCAAATCAGCATTAAAGATCAAAGGCAGAGACGGTGAATGCAATCTGCTTTATTATGTCTTACCTGTATGGACAACACCCATGATGATGTTCAGAGTTAAGTTCGTTGCCAGAAAGATAAACCGGTGAATCATCAGTGTCAGTAATAAGACACCCTAAATTACTTCATTTTAAACCACAAAAATGTTTGCTTTTTCATGGTAATGATAAAGAAAATTAAAAGAACCTGCTTTAAATCAAATACTGCCAGCCCACCATCCTAAAATTTACTTTGCTGAAATAGAGAGGCATTCTAGTTCCTCAAATGTCAAGAGCAAAATATTTTAAGATAAATTTTTTTTTGGAAAGTTTAAAAGAAAATATTAATGTTCCATAAAATGTGTCAACTCATATATACATTTATACATACATATATATTTATACATTTTTAATCCAATTAATACCAATCATAATTTATATATAGGATCTTCTACATATTATCATTTTTCTAAAATTGACCAGAAATGTAACTTAAATTAAAATCTGAAAAATGGCAACCATATGTTTCTTAATAAACTCTCATTTCCACTGCTACTGTCTTGTATGTATTCTTTAAATTTTTTCAGCTTCAGTAATGTTATAAAATTTCCACTGCCTGCTCTCTTGGTTCCTATACCTTTCATCTTTTCAACTTCAGTATGTCACATAACAAAGTTTCCTTTCTCCTAGTTTTGCTACTCTCCAATCTTTATTTTACATTGATATAGGAGAATTTTTCTAAAGGGCAAATCTTGTTATTTTACTTTCCACTAAATAGCTTGCATTTGACTAGAGGAGAAAGTCAAACCCCCTACCTTGGTGTACAAGGCATTTCAAGAACTGACTCTTGCGTTCCTTTCTCCTTTATTCCTCACCCTGTTGAGAACTGCATTTCATTTGGTAAGTATTTAAAGCTCTGCTAAGTTACTGCATGGGTCGTCACTATTGCCACCTTCTGTGGAATGTGCAAGCTCCAACCTTTTCCCACCAGTCTCGTTCCTTTTCTGACCTATGAGTCTGGTAAGAACTCACTGATCTTTCTCATTTCAGTACATGCACCAAAATCCAGAGAGATATATGATTTTTTTTTCTTTTACTTCCAAAGGAAAATGAACTGTAGTTTTCTCTATAGATCTGGAACACACTGTTTACCACAACACATTTTTTTTTTTTTTTGGTACTGGAGATTGAACTCAGGGACAATTGACCACTGAGCCACATCCCAGCCCTATTTTGTGTTTTATGTAGAGACAGGATCTCTCTGAGTTGCTCAGATCCTTTGCTTGGATATTCTATGAAGTCGTTGCTTTTTTTATGTTTTGTTTTATTTTTAATTATTTGCATACATATTTTCTTATTTGATTTTTGGTACCTTGTCGGCTGGAGTCTAGCTGCCAGAATATGTACCATCCACCTTCTCATCTCTACATGGTAGGCAGTGTGGGTCGTACATAGGAGAGAGACCACCAAGCTGGAGAACTGATGCAGTCCCAGTTCTGCCAGGAAACAGCCCTGTAACCTTCAATAACTTGCTCTCTTTTTCCAGTGTATACTTTATTCTTATGTGAAGAAGAGCTTGGAATTCAATCATTTCATGGTCTTGCTCATATTTCTAATATTCTACAATTCAATGAGATAATTGCTTATATTAAATAGTGTCATATTTATGAGTGAATCCTGGTTATTGGAACAGCAAGTTAGAATGCATTTATATTTCCATGTAAAATTAATTAAATATTAGCCTCTATTTCATTTGTCCATTTTTCATGAATAACAGACTCCTAAAGCTTAGATCATATAGGGAATCAGCTGAGGACATGTTTCTTACCCAGCCTCCCTTGCTATTTCTTGTTCTGGCCTTGTAACTAAGTTTTAGTCACCGGGATATTAATATAATTTTAATGAAAGCAATGTTATTTCCCAGGTTGTTCCACTAAAGATAGGCCCTTCACTTTCTTTTTACTCCTTCTTTCTGGATAGGATACAGACTTAGTAACAAAATATGTATATAAGAACAATGTCCAATACCCAAGATGGGTTCATTAACAAAGTTGGGAGACCTGGGTTCCCTATCCTAATTAACTACTACATCATGCCCAGACTTCTTATATTACCTATTGTACACACACACACACACACACACACACACACACACAATTCTATCATACATATTAGATTTTTATTATATCAGCTAAACCAATGTTGTGACCAGTATTTGAAACTTAGTCTCAATAGAATTGTTATTGAATGAGGTATAAACAAAGTATCTTAAACTGGACATTTTGCATGTATCACACAAAATCTGTGCTCTGTACTTGTCTACCTTAGTGTATAGGAGGCTCACCAGTGGGGTGTCTTGCTCTCTGAATTCTGAGTGAATTCATCAAATAAATAGTCTTGGTAAGGAATCGAAGGCACACAGGAGTTTGGGACAGGAGTATTTATTATTGTGGCTGCTTTTCTACCAGTTTCTCCTAGAATCACCTCCCTGTGTCAAAGAGCAAAGTTCCTGTTGGGCACAACCCCCAGGTCCATACGAAAAACAAAAACAAAAACAAACAAAAATGAAACAAAACACACAAACAAACAAACAAAAAAACTGGTCCTGCTGGCAGCCTCTTCCTTTGGGCGGAGTTTTGCTATGTCTTGGTTTCCCTCAGCTCTCTCTAAAATATTATGAGTGTTCTTTTTACTAAACTCCTCTTAATTTTGTCATTGGCATGTACATTATATGTTTTCTGCTAGGATTTTGACTTAATAAGTTATACAGAAGTGGAACTGGGAAACAAATTATTTTGGATTGGTTATTCAAACAATTGATGTGTATATGTACAGCAGTCTAGCCAGTAGAAATATGTCCCTGGCAATCCATTTGTATGCCTGCCATTATACTTATTCAAATAACCCATATAGGCAGGGAATAATGGACAGTAAAGGGCAAGGCAGTGAATCATCAAATGATAGAGGCTTGCTGTTGCTATGGAAATTACAATGATCATAATGACTATAAGGTCAGCTGTTGCTTTGATGTTATTCAAAATAGTACACGTAATAAATGCAAATTAAAGATCAATTCAGAACACTTATGGACTGTCAGAGAACCTCTCTGGCATCTTCTATGGAAGATCTCTTCTGCAATATAAAGGAAGGTAGGAGTAAGAAGGAAGTTCAGATCCTGATTGTAAGGGTTGCTGAGTGTGCAGCTCTAAGTACTAAATCCTTTCAGCTCTCTTATGTTAAAGTGCTGATGGGAAGAGTGGCACCTTAAGGTGTAGCTGGATGTATTTAGGCAGACATCAATGAGTCTTGGAAATCGGAGTTACAAATTCTCCTGAAGTTACTTGTTGCTACAGTTAGGCTTTCTCATATTCTCCATGATGCCATTATGCTGTTACTTCTTGGCTATGGACATGGAGAACATGCACATTGATTGGAGGTGATGTTGTGTGACATATCATAGAAATGGATATCCAGAAGTTCCCAAATAGTGTTTCTGGTAGAAGTACTATAGAAAGTAAGGCATATTGGCACCCCATATATGTATCTATTCCTGGTTCATCTGCCTGGTAAAGAACTGTATCCAGTTTAGATGAAAGCATATAGTAAGAGGAAGATGAAGTAATTGTTGGAAAATGAAAATTAAAGAAATGATACTGTGAAAGCAAGGTTTTATATTGTTTCTTTCCATTCCATGATATTGTAAGGAATGGTAATGAGTAAAGTTTTATTTGGGAGAACATCTGTAGCACTATTAGCCCATGATTAAATGGGAACTTATGATATTTTGCATAGGCACATTTTTTTTTCTTAAGAAAAATAACAAGAGTAGATATTGAGAAACAAAAGAAGTAGACCATGCTGGATATTTTTATTTGCTTTTCTTCTCCCTTTCCCATCCTACTGGGTTCCCAGGAGTTTGGCCAGCTTGGCTACATCCATCTAGCTCCTTGGCACTAGAGTTGGATTAGACCAATGAAAAGTACCTGCAAAACGTTTGACAGAAAGAAGAGATTGAGCTTCAGGTATATATTCTGCTGATTCTTGCTGGCTCTACTAGAGGCAATGACTTCTGCGGGAAACTGCCTGTCACAACTATAGTTATATTTCCCAGGTCCTTGTAACTGTTTCAAACTCATCAGACCTCAGCGTTCTAACAGCTCATAGCTCTCCCTAACTCTGAACTGCTTCCTCCAACCATACTGGTTTTCCTTAATTACTCATATTTTGCAAGTACTCTTTCATTTAAATGTCCTCAGGTGTATTTCAAACACACCCTTTTCACTGTACACTCTATTTCCTGTGAAGAACCTGAATGACACAAGCACTGGGCAGGCAATATATTGCATGTCAGATATTATATTTCTTCTGTCTCTTACACTTAAAATATTAAAAATGTCAAGAAAATAGATGTTATTATCTTAGAAAATGCCACCAATACCATATTTCCCTGTGGCAATTTAGTCCTAGTTTTGATGAGAGGTTAATATGAAACCATAAATGGATCTCCTTGCTTTTTGCCTCTTTGTGCATGCTTTAGAAAAATGATCTTTAGAAGGAGCATAGAGCAAACTGGCTTTAAACATTTTTGACAAGCTTAGTGCACTCAGAGACTGCTGTGTAAAGAACAAGTTTGTTAAATAATTTCTAATAGTCACTTATAATTACATTGGCCTTCATATTGTTTTGGTTCTCATCACTTGATATATTTTTTATCATAGTTGTGAAGAAATTTAAACATATTTATCAAATGATAAAATTTTATGTAGATAAGAAATGTATGATGCTATAAACTAAAAATAAACATTTTAAGTTTAATTATAAATTTGGATCATCTTGTTTATTTTTTCCCCACAAAACAGACTAAAAGATAATGAAACATAACCAGTAATAGTTTTGCAAATAATATAATACTGCATTTCATAGTAATTTGTGCCAAAGACCTATCATTTCAATATGGCAACTATGTACATTTATACTTTTGTGTAGTTTTTCTGTTTCTTCATTGCTTTGTTTTGCTTTGTTCTTACATCTTTACAAATCTCATGAACACTTTTAACTTGGTGTAGATATAGACATCTCTGCATAACACTTTGCACAAAATTGTTTCAAGTGTTAATTTGCCCACAAGTATAATAAAATCATTTTTACTTTATATATGTCAATTAAGTTAAATGTTAAATGTATATGTCTACGTGCAATTGAACATGTTAATTGGCAAGCATGTGTGAGATGTTTTCTAGGGAATAATTACATTTATAAAAATTAAATATATTGATAAATAATCATTAAACTGTTCTCAAAATCTTTTGGAGTTTGTGTGTTAAGATACATTCAAGGATGTACTGGCATCTGCAAGTAGCAGTTATGTGCGGACTTACTTCTATGAAATACATGCTAAAGCTAGAAGAAACTTCTAAAGTATGTAGGAAAAGAGAAATAGTAAAGCTCAATCAATTTATCAAAGTAGGAAACCTAATCAACATATAATTTCTGAGAAAGAAATACTATTATAAGTTATTCTTGTGCAATTCAGATTTTATGTGAAACTTTCTGTCCATAACTCCCATAGCTATATTAGATTGTCTCATCTGTCCCCATGTTCTGCCACCCCTGCTCTCCCCTCCCAGCAACCATCTCTCCTTTGGACATCTAACGATGTTATATCAGAAAGGAGTAAGACAGGCTAATTTATGGGAGTCTTTATTTTCCTTCTCATTCTGAGCTCTATTTCTGTTGAACTAGTTCAGTGTCTGAATCTTTTGTGAGCTGTTTTCACTGTTAGTGTTGCCATATTTAGAAAATGGAAATATGAAAATTTCAGTTAAATTTGAATTTCAGATAACAATTTTTTTTAGTGTAAGTGTTTTCCATACAATATTTGGGACATAGCTATATGAAACAACAGTCCAACTTATTTGTTGCTTATTTAACTATTTAATAGTCACATTTAACAATGTGTTTTGTATTTTATATGCAATCCTTATTTATTGCATATGAGATTATTCTTTGATGTAACTGAGTCCCTTTTCATCAATTCTGTCACTCCCTATACTCCCTACCTCATTTATATTGATTTTTATAAAAGAGCTTTTGTGAATTTTTGGAAGAGACAAAAGAGAAACACAAGCAGTAAGAGATATTTTAAAATATAATTAAAGTTCCCTCTTAAATAAAAGTTGAGTTCACTGTCTTTTGCATGCAATATATATATATATATATTTTATAATATATATATATGTTTTAAAATATATATATATATATTTTATTGATAATGGCTTAGTTAGCTTTTTCACTGCTGTGACTAAAAGATCTGACCAGAACAATTTTAGAGAAGGAAAAGTTTATTTAGGGGCATGTGGTTTCAGAGGTCTCAGTTTATAGAAGGCTGACTTCATTCCTCTGGGCTCAAGGTAAAGTAGAACGTCATGGTAAAAGTGTGGTGGAGGAAAGTGGCTCACATGATGATCAGGGAGCAGAGAAAGAGAGAGAAAGAGAGAGAGAGAAGAGAGTGAGGACAGACTCCACTCACTAGATACAAAATATATGCCCCAGAGTCATGCCCCCAGGGACCCATCTCCTCCAGTCCCACCCTACTAGCCTTTAGTTACCACTAATTTAATCCTATCAGGGGATTAATTCACTAATTAGGTTAAGAATTTTATAATCCAATCATTTCTTCTTGAAACATTCTTTCACTGTCTCACACATAAGCTTTTGGGTAACACCTAATATCTAAACCATAACATTATGCCCTTGGCCCACTAAAACTCATGTTCATCTCACAATGCAAAATATATATGGTCCATTTCCAAGAATCCTCATAATCTCAAAAGTTTAAGACTGCCCAAAAGTTCAAGTCCAAATCTCCTCTGAGACTCAGGACAAGCTTGTATCATGAGCTCCTGTAACAATCAGAAGTGATTTACAAGTATCCAGTAAATAAAAATACACAGTAAACATTTCTATTCACAAAAATAGTTGCATAGAAAGAAGAGATAAGACCAAAGCAAGACTGAAGTCTAGTTGAGCAAACAAATCTTGTAGTTTTATATCTGGCATCTGGGGCACATAGCATGATGATGTTCTGTACAAAGGGCTTATATACCTCTGCCACTATGGCCTTGTTCATAGCAGCCCAATTGGCCTTTCTGTTTGTCTCAGCTCAATTTCTGAAGCCTTCCTCTTCAGATGTTCCATGGTACACACATTTTCATTTCAATGATCTGTATTTTTTTTATTTGTTCTAATAAGTTACAGATGACAGTAGAGTGCATTTTGACATATCATACATAAATGGAGTATAACTTCTCACTCTTCTGGTTGTACATGATATAGAGTTACATTAGTCTTGTAATCATATATGTACATTGGGTGGTAATGTCCAAATCTTTCCACTGTCCTTCCCACCCCAGTAATACCTCCCTTCCATTTACTCCCCTCCCTCTAATTCAAAGTACATCTATTCTTCTCCCTTTATTATGAATTAGCATCTGCATATCAGAGAAAACATTTGGTCTTTTGTTCTCTGTGATTAGCTTATTTTGCTTAGCATGATATTCTCCAGTTCCATCCATTTACCAGCAAATGCTATAATTTCATTCTTCTTTATGGCTAAGTAATATTCCATTATGTATATGTACCATATTTTCTTTATTCATTTTTCTGTTGAAGGCCACCTAGGTTGGTTTCATAGTTTAGCTATTATAAATTGAGCTGATATAAACATTGATGTGGCTGCCTCACTATAGTATGCTAATTTTTAAGTCCTTTGGGTATAAACCAAGAATTGGGATAACTGGGTCAAATAGTGATTCCATTCCAAAGTTTCTGAGCAATCTCCATACTACTTTTCATACTGGTTGCGCCAATCTGCAGTGCTGCCAGCAATGTATAGTGTGTCTTTTTCTCCACATACTTGCCAACATTTATTGTTGCCTGTATTCTTGATAATTGTCATTCTGACTGGAGTGATATCAAATTTCAGTGTAGTTTTGATTTGCATTTCTCTAATTGCTAGAAATGTTGAACATTTTTTCATACATTTGTTGATTGATAGTATTTCTTCCTCTGTGAAGTGCCTGTTCATTTCCTTAGCCAATTTATTGATTAGGTTTTTTTTTTAAGGTTTTGAATTCTTTACATATCCTGGAAATTAATGCTTAATCTGCGGTATGTGGTAAAGATTTTGTCCCATTCTGTAGGCTCTCTCATTATGTTATTGATTGTTTCCTTTGCTGTGAAGGAGCTTCATAATTTGATTCCATCTCATTTATTGATTTTTGATTTTACTTCTTGTGCTTTAGGTATCTTGTTAAGGAAGTAAATTCCTAAGCCAACATCGTGGAGATTTGGGTCTACATTTTGTTCTATTAAGCATAGGATCTCTTTTGTAGTGTCTAAGTCTGATCCATGTTGAGTTGAGTTTTGTGTAGGTGAAGAGATAGGGATTTAATTTCATTTTGTTAGGTATGGATTTCCAGTTTTCCCACCACCATCTGTTGAAGAGGCTATCTTTTCTCCAATGTATGTTTTCTGAGCCTTTCTCTAATGTGAGATAACTATATTTATGTGAGTTTGTCTCTGTGTCTTCTATTCTGTATCATTGGTTTACATGTTTGTTTACATGGTATCCAATACCATGCTATTTTTGTTACTACAACTCTGTAGTATAATTTAAGTTCTGGTATTATGATGCCTCTTGCTCCATTCTTCTTGATAATGATTGCTTTAGCCAAACCAATGTGGCTGCTATTCAGGTCTCATATTTTTCAAAATGAATTTCGTGATTCCTGTTTCTATTTCTATGAAGAATGTATTGATATTTTAATAGAAACTGCATTAAATCTGTATAACACTTTTTATAGTATGGCCATTTTGACAATGTTCATTATTCCTATCCTAAATCATGGGAGATCTTTCTATCTTCCAAGGTCTTCATTTTCTTTCTTTAGTGTTCTCTAGTTTTTTGTTTGTTTGGTACCAGGATTGAACTCAGCGGTACTCGACCACTGAGCCACATCCCCAACCTTATTTTTTGTTTTATATAGAGACAAGGTCTTACTGAGTTGCTTAGTGCCTTGCTGTTGCTGAGGCTGGCTTTGAACTCATGATTCTCCTGTCTCAGCCTCCCTAAGTGCTGGGATTACAGCATGCACCACTTGTGCCTGCCTTGTAGTTTTCATTGTAAAGGTTTTCCCCTCTTTTGTTAGATTGACTCCCAAATATTTTACTTTTTTGAGGTTATTGAGAATGGGGTAGTTTTCCTAATTTCTCTTTTGTGGATTCATCACTTATGTATAAAAACACATTTGATCTATGAGTGTTAATTTTAGATCCTGCTACTTTGCTGAATTCATTTATCAGTTCTAGAAGTTTTCTAGTGGGGTTTTTTAGATCTTCTAAATAGAGAATCATGTCATCCACAAATAGTGATAGTTTAAGTTCTTCTTTTCCTATTCACATCCCTTTAGTGTCTTTCATCTGTCTAATTGCTCTGGCTAGAGTTTCAAGGACTAAGTTGAATAGAACTGATAAAAAATGCATCACTGTCTTGTTCCAGTGTTTAGATAGAATGCTTTCAATTTTTTTTTTCCATTTAGGATGATGTTGGCCTTGGGCCTAGCATAGATTGTTTTTATAAGATTGAGGTATATTCCTACTATCCCTACTTACTGTAATATTTTGAGGAGGAAGGGTGCTGTATTTTGTCAAATGCTTTTTCTGCATCTATTGAGATGATCATGATTCTTGTCTTTAAGTCTATTGATGTGATGAATTACATTTATTGGGTTTTGTATGTTGAATCAACCTTGCATCCCTGGGATGAACCTCATTTGATTGTGGTGCATTATCTTTTAATACATTTTTGTACATGATTTGCCAGAATTTTATTGAGAATATTTACATATATGATCATTAGAAATATTAGTCTGAAGTTTTATTTCCTTAATGTGTCTTTGTCTGGTTTTGGTATCAGGGTGATACTAGCTTCATAGAATAAGTTTGGAAGGGTTCCCTCTTTTTCTGTTTCATGGAATAATTTGAGGAATATTGGTGTTAATTCTTCATTGAAGGTCTTATAGAACTCAGCTGAAAATCCATCTGACCCCTGGCTTTTCTTAATTGGTAGGCTAACACCGGGAGACTAAATAATACACTATTGAGTGATGAATGGCTAGCAGAAGAAATCAGGGATGTAATAAAAAAGTACTTAGAGGTAAATCTGAATAGCAACACAACATATCAAAATCTCTGGGACACTATAAAATTACTATAATTTTTGATTAAAAAGGAAATATCATGGTGGACTCTACTGAAATACAGAAGATAATCAGAAACTATTTTGAAAATTTATACTCCAATAAAATAGAAAATCTTGAAGACATTGACAAATTTCTAGAGACATATGACCTACCCAAACTGAATCATGAGGACATACACAATTTAAACAAATTAATATCAAACAAGGCATTTCTTAATCTTGGTAGTTTTGGCTTCCTCTTCACATCTCCATATATTACCCTCTCAGGCTGTGCCTGCAGGGACTCTGACCCTGCTGCACTTTGCCTGGCCTTCCAGGCCTTGCTTTGAAATCTTTGTGGAAGGCTCCATGACCCCCTAATTCCAGCATCCTGCATTTCCACAGATCAAGTACCACAAGATGGCCAAGTTCCGCTTCCGTCTCCAGCAGTAGCCATGTTTCCAGGGATCTTGACTGAAGCAGCCTCTGTGTGCCTGGGTAGCTAAGCCTGTTGAAAAAACTTTCTAGGCCCCATTGTGCAAGGAGGATACCCCATTGGTCGTCTCTTCTCAAGATAGTTTTTTCTTTTATTTCCTTGAATCTGAGATGAATATGATCTTGCTAATTCCTGGGATGCCTTCAAGCCATCTTTCTTATTTTGTCTGGACATTATTTAGCATTTTTTTAGTGGTAAAATGTCTTTAACAGCTGCAACTTCCTTAGGCCCAGTTTTAATCTCAACTTTCAAGTCCAAATTTTTCAAATTTTTCTGCTATACCTTCTCCTAATTTTCCAAATGCTTCCACCAGTAACCATGCCACTACCTGAATGATGTGCTGCCTAAAAATTTCTTCTGCTAGGTAAAAGAGTCTATCACTTTTAAAATCAACATCACAGAAAGTCTCAGGACATATGCTAAATGCAGACAACTTCTCAAGCAGAAAATAACATGAATCACCTCTAGTTCACTTACCAATAGCATCCTTCTTTTTCTCTAAATGCCTTTGAGCCCTATCTTCACTGTCCATGGTCCTATTGACATTCTGTTCTTCTAAACTCCCACCAGAATCCACCATTAAGCTCCACTTAAAAAAAAAATCTGAGGCATTTCCAGCTTGTACTGCTAAACATATTAAAATTCCTCCCCCAAATTACAAAAAGCTCCCAAAGCTCCTGAACCACGTGATCAGTTTAGTCACAGCAACAAGCCCATTCCTGGTACTGATTTTTGTTTCATTCAGCTTTTTCATGGCTTTGACTAAAGAAATGACCAGAACAATTTTAGAGGAGAAAAAGTTTCTTTGGAGGCTCACAGTTTCAGAGGTCTCAGTCCATAGACAGCTAGCTCCATTTCTTTGGGCTCAATGTGAGAAAGAACATCATGGCAGAAGAGTGGTAGAGGGAAGCAGCTCACATATGATCAGAAGCAAAGCAAGAGAGAGAAAGAGAGAGAGACTCCATTCACCAAATTCAAAATATATACCCCAGAGTCATGCCCCCAGGAACTTATCTCCTCCACTCTATCCTACTCTCCTTCAGTTACCATTCAGGAGTCACATCAGGGGATTAATTCACTGGGTTAAGATTCACATAACCTGCTCATTTCTTCTCTAAACCTTCTTCAACTGTCTTACATATGAGCTTTTGGGTGATACCTAATATCTAAACCATAACAGATAATGAATTCTGATTATAAGGAAAGAGAGAGGGATTATTCAGTGTAACTTTGAGTAAATGTAAAATGTCTCTATCATTGGCTCATGATATACAACACAAAAGACTATTTATATATACAAGAAAGTAGATTATCAATCATCAATTTCAATCTCTCTCTCTCTCTCATACACTCACACATACATATGTATCAACTGAAACCTTAGACTTGCATTAAGACTCATGTGTATGTGTGTGTGTATCAACTGAAACCTTAGAATCACATTAAGATTTGAGCATTATCTTACATTGTTGATTTTGAAAAATAACATTTAAAACATATGACATTATAATAACAAATAAAAATAGTATAAATAAAATAACTATATAAGACAAGGAAATGAGTCATCTGTCAATATAACATTTTATAACTTTCTAAAGTTAAATTCCCTCAAGTGTTGATTTTGTTTTCATTATCCTCTACTTCTGGTATTTCTAACTTTGTGAACTAGAGCAATATGCTTAGATTTTGTAATGGAGACACTGTCTCCACAGTTGGTTAATTTCATAAATTTTTGGTAACTTTTAACTTTTCTGAGCCCTAAGTGATTTTTAGAACTGATATTTTCTTTGAGTATTTGATAAGTTAAGGTTTTAGCACAAGGACCACCTCTTACCATCTTACATAAAATTGCAAAGCAAGTGCAAATTTATCTTTCTGCAGAGTACTAGTGCTCATCTCTGATATCATGTAATCATTCATATATTAGCTTGTTTCTTTTTGTTACCTGTCTCCTTACATTGAGGGTTGCCATCACAATGATGAAGAGTCTCCTTTTGCTATATCACCAGTACTTCAAACCATCTAACACAAAAGATAATCCAATACATATTTTCTGACTGTAAGGTGAACTTTACCTATTTCTATATATGTACCATAGTTAAAACAAATTACAGAAGCTTTACTGGTTTATTGCATATAAAGAACATAGAAAAGCACCTCCATCATATGTAGAAAATGAATGATTAATTTTATTACTATTAACACAGTACTGACTACCTAACATACAGCAGTAAATCAATGGATTTTAATATTCTTTTCTTTTTCTTCTCAATTTCTTTGATTTATGTCCAATGTTGAATTCTTAGCTTTTCTCATCTTGAACAGAATCATGGAAAGGAAAGGAAAACAAGAGAAAAATGAAAAGATTAGAGAATGCAGCATTAAAAACATGTGTTGCTTGAATTATATGTATAATTTACTCAAATGTTTGGCAGTGATTGAACAAAGAGTCAAAGCATAATAGAAAGAACATATGCTATTTTAAAATGTTGACATTTATGGTGAAGTGAAAAAATACTTGTTCAAATTAAATCCTATAGTGAAGGATTTATTTTGTAATCTCTTATTAATCAATAAAGAAGTAAAAGTAACTAAAAATATCATAAAAATAAAAAATAAAATAATTAAAAGTAACTTGATCATTCCAAACACAGGCAAGAGAGGGGAAAAAGTAGTACATACACATAGACACTAATAAATAAGTAATTCTAGTAAGTCAAAGGGAATTAATAATCACTTTGAAGAAAATCATTTTGATTTTTTTTAAAAAATAAGATCTAAATATTGATTGCTTTAAAAAAGACACAACAGTAATGAAAAAAATTACAGAAGAACATATTAAAAAGTATGGGAAGTATGTGGAAATTATACCACAAGTGAAAAATCAAACAACAGCAAGAAAATTGTATAACTATGCTAAAAGTATAAATGACTTCAGAAAAGAAGAATTATTAGAGGTAAAGAAATATTTTATAACATGCTAGTAAGGTCAATCTTTTCAGTAAGATAGATTTTAAATTTTTATGTATAAAATAACAGGTTTATACCATACAAATCAAAATTTTATAGAAATTAAAAATAAACAGTACCACAAATATGTTGGAAAACTTTTTTTGTGGGGGTACCTATGATTGAACCCAGGGGTGCATAAACATTGAGCCACATACCTATCCCTTTATATTTATTTTTTTTATTGTTCTTTTTAGGTATACATGACAATAGAGTGTATTTTGACATATTCATACAAACAGCAAGTATGTCTTATTTTAATTAGACTCCCAGTCTTGTATTTTTACATATTGTGCAGATTCACTGTGGTGTATAGCTAAGTCAGATTCATTTTACTGTCTTTCCTATGTTGGGAAACTTTTAATATATCTTTCTTAGTAATAGAAAAACCTGGCAGAATATCAGTAAATATATTGAGAATAAAATAAAATGATTTTATCAAAGTGTACCTAACTGAAATGCAGTTACCAAAAACAATAACTACAGAACAAGTATTTCTTCCAAGAGTGCTTGGAAGCCGGGCGCGGTGGCTCAAGCCTGTAATCCCAGCACTTAGGGAGGCTGAGACAGGAGAATCGCGAGTTCAAAGCCAGCCTCAGCAATGGCGAGGTGCTAAGCAACTCAGTGAGACCCTGTCTCTACATAAAACACAAAATAGGGCTGGGGATGTGGCTCAGTGGTCGAGTGCCCCTGAGTTCAATCCCCAGTACCA
>CM053412.1:37846068-37881678 GCA_028644305.1 Xerus rutilus
AAAAGCAGAGGAATCAAATATGTCAAAACACATGTAATAAATCATGTGTGTGTGTGTGTTTGTGTGTGTGTGTACACATTAAAATATCTAGCATATATGTAATAGAATGCCTAGGAATTGAGAAAAAGGTGAGTAAAAGCCATTTTTATTAAATAGTACACTAGAATTTTCTAAAATCTATAAAACATTTCTATGCATAGATACAAGAAACTCTAAAAACTCCAACTATAATAAATATAAATAAATCATGACTAGCCTACCCTAGTACAACTACTAAGGACCAAAACTAACTAAAATAATTTTTTTTAAATCATAAGAGGAAAAAAAGTTATGCTAACTTTAAAATAGCAACATATAAGACCATCAACTCACTTTATTTTTTAATTTTTTTCAGTTTTAAAAAAATTATTTATTCTACTTAGGTGTACATGATAGCAGAATGCATTTTGATTCATTGTACACAAATGGAGCACAAATTTTTATTTTTTTGGTTGTATGTGATGTGGAATCACATCATATATGCATCATTTATGAAGGTAGGGCTATGATGTCCATCTCATTCCACCATCTTTACTGCCCCCATGCCCCTTCTCTCCTCCCTCCCCTTTGATCAAAGTTTCTACATTCTTCCTGTGTCTTCTCCTCCATTATGGATCAGCATCCACTTATCAGAGAGAACATTTGGCATTTGGTGTTTTGGAATTGGCTTACGTCGCTTAGATGATATTCTCCAACTCCATCCATTTACCTGCAAATGCCATAATTTTATTCTCTTTTATTGCCAAGTAATCTTCCATTGTGTATATATACTGCAGTTTCTTTATCCATTCATCTGTTGAAGGGCATCTAGGTTGGTTCCAAAGTTTAGCTTTTGTGAATTGTGCTGCTATAAACACTGAATTGGCTGCATCATTGTACTATGCTGTTCTTAAGTCCTTTGGGTATAGAATGAGGAGTGAGATAGCTGGGTCAAATGATGGTTCCATTCTAAGTTTTCTAAGGAATCTCCATACTGCTTTCCAGATTGGTCGTATCAATTTGCAGTCCCACCACAATGTATAAGTGTGTCTTTTCTCCCACAACCTCGCCAACACTTATTGTTGTTTGTATTCTTGATAATTGCCATTCTGACTAGGGTGAGATGAAATCTTAGATTAGTTCTGATTTGCATTTCTCTAATTGCTAGAGATGTCAAACATTTTTTCATATGTCTGTTGATCAATTGTATATCTTCTGAGAAGTGTCTGTTTAGATCCTCAGCCCTTTTATTGATTGAGTTTTTTGCTTTTTTAATGTTAAGTTTTTTGAATTCTTTATATATCCTGGAGATTAGTGCTCTATCAGATGTGTGTGTGGCAAAGATTTATTCCCAGAATGTTGGCTCTCTGTTCACTTCATTGATTGTTTCTTTTGCTGAGAAGAACCTTTTTAGTTTGAATCCATCTTATTTATTGATTCTTGATTTTACTTCTTGTGCTTCAGGAATCTTGTTAAGGAAGTAAGGTCCCAATCCAACATGATGAAGATTTGGGCCTACTTTATATTCTGTTAGGTGCAGGGTCTCTGCTCTAATTCCCAAGTCTTTGATCTACTTTGAGTTGAATTTTGTGCATGATGAGATAGGGGTTTAATTTCATTTTGCTGCATATGGATTTCCAGTTTTCCAAGCACCATTTGTTGAAGTGGCTATCTTTCCTCCAATGTACATGTTGGCACCTTTGTCCAGTGTAGGATAAGTATTTATGTGAGTCTGTCTCTATGTCTTCTATTCCCTACCATTGGTCTACATGTCTATTTTGGTGCCAGTACCATGCTGTATTTGTTACTATGGCATTGTAGTATAGTTTAAGGTCTGGTATTGTGATGCCTCCTGCTTCACTCTTCTTGCTAAGGATTGCTTTGGTTATTCTGGGTCTCTTATTCTTCCAAATGAATTTCATGATTTCCTTTTCTATTTCTATAAGGAATGACATTGAAATTTTAATTGGAATCACATTGAATCTATATAGCACTTTGGGGAATATGGCCATTTTGACAATATTGATTCTACCTATCTAAGTACTTGGGAAATTTTTCCATCTTCTAAGGTCTTGTTTAATTTCTTTCTTTTGTGTCCTGTAGTTTTCACTTCTTTTGTTAAATTGATTGCCAAGTATTTTATTTTATTTTTTGAGGCTATTGTGAATGAGATAGTTTTCCTAATTTCTCTTTCAGAGAATTCATCACTGATGTATAGAAATGCAAATGATTTATGGGTGTTGATTTTATATTCTTCTACCTTGCTGAATTAATTTATTAATTCTAAAAGTTTTCTGGTGGAATTTTTTGAATTCTCTAAATATAGAATCATGCTGTTGGCAAATAATGATAGTTTGAGTTCTTTTAGTATTCATATCCCTTTAATTTCTTTCTTTGGTCTAAGTGCTCTGGCTAGTGTTTCAAGGGCTATGTTGAATAGCAGTGGTGAAAGAGGGCATCCCTATCTTGTTCCTGGTTTTAGAGGGTATGCTTCCAATTTTTCTCCATTTAGGATGATGTTAGCTTTGGGTTTAGCATAGATAGCTTTTACAAAGTTGAAATATGTTCCTACTATCCTTAGTTTCTCTAGTGTTTTCAAAATAAAAGGGTGTTGTATTTTGTCAAATGCTTTCTCTGCATCAATTGATAAAATCATATGTTTCTTATCTTTAAGTCTATTGATGTGATTGATTATGTTAATTGATTTCCATAGGTTGAACCAAACTTGCATCACTGGAATGAACCCCACTTGATCATTGTGCACTATTTTTTAAAATATTTTTGTATGTGATTTGCCACAATTTTATTAAGAATTTTTGCATCTATGTTCATCAGGGTTATTGGTCTGAAATTGCTTTTCTTTGATGTGTCTCCATCTGGTTTTGGTATCAGGGTGATACTCACTTCGTAGAATAGTTTGGAAGGGTTCCCTCCTTTTCTATTTCATGAAATAGTTTGAGGAGTATTGGTATTAATTCTTCTTTATAGGTCTTGAAAAACTTAGCTGAGAATCCATGTGGTCCTGAGCTTTTCTTGGTTGGTAGGCTTTTGATGCCATCTTCGATTTCCTTGCTTGAAATTGATCTGCTTAAGTTGTGTATGACCTCTGGTTCAGTTTGTTTAGGTCATATGTCTCTAGAAATTTGTTGGTGTCTTCAGGGTGTTTTTATTTTACTGGAATATAAATTTTCAAAATAGTTTCTAATTATCCTCTGTATTTCAGTAGTGTCTGTCATGATACTTCCTTTTTCATTATGAATTTTAGTAATTTGGGTTTTCTCTCTCCTTCTTTTAATTAGGATGGCTAAGGCTTTGTCAATTTTATTTATTTTTTCAAAGAACCAGCTTTTTGTTTTGTCAATTTTTTGAATTGTTTATTTTGTTTCAAATTCATTGATTTCAGCCCTGGTTTTAATAACTTCCTGTCTTCTACTTCTTTTGGTGTTGATTTGTTCTTTTTTTTCTAGGGCTTTGAGATGTAGAGTCAAGTCATTTACTTGTTGACTTTTTCTTCTTTTAATGAATGAGCTTAATGCAATGAACTTTCTTCTTAGCACTGCCTTCATAGTGATTTTGATATGTTGTATAGAGTTTTAATTTATCTCTAAGAATTTTTTCTATCGCTTCCCTGAAGTCTTCTGTTATCCATGCATTATTCAATAGCATTTTGTTTAGTTTCCAGGTGTTGGAGTAGTTTTGTATTGTTTAATATGTCATTGATTTCTAATTTTATTCCATTATGGTCAGACAGGAAGCAAGGTAGTATCTCTAATTTTTGTACTTGCTTTGTGACATAACATGTGACCTATTTCAGAGAAGGATCCATGTGCTGCTGAGAAAAAAGTGTATTTGCTCATTGATGGATGAAATACTCTAAATTATTATCTAAATTATAAATTTAAATTATATATTTAACTCTAAATTATTGATTGTTTTATTGAGTTCTAAGTTTTCTTTGTTTATTTTTTGTTTAGAAGATCTAACCAGTGGTGAAAGAGCTGTGTTAAAGTCACCAAGTATTAGTGTTGTGGTCTATTTGATTCTTGTAGTTGAGAAGAATTTGTTTGATATACGTAGATGCCCCTTTTTGGGGGGCATAGATATTTATGATTGCTATGTCTTGTTGATGTGTGATTCCCTTGAGAAGTTTGAGTTGTCTTTCTTTATCTCTTCTCATTAACTTTGGTTGGAAGTCCACTTTATCTGATATGAGGATGGAAACTCCTGCTTGTTTACGTGGTCCATGTGAGTGGTACATTTTTTCCCACACTTTCACTTCAGTCTGTGGATGTCTTTTCCTGTAAGATGAGTCTCTTGAAGGCAGCAGAGTGTTGCATCTTTTTTGGTTTTGTTTTGTTTTAATCAAGTCTGTCAGTCTATGTCTTTTAATTAATGAGTTTAGGCCATTTATATTCATTAATAATAAATTCATATTTATTATTGAAATATGATTTGTAATCCCAGTCATTTGGTTTATTTTTGGTTTTAACCTTGACTTGATTTTTCTTTTGATTGGCCTTACCTTTAGTGTAGTTCTTTTTGTATATTTTTGTTGTTGGTTATCACTTCCTCCTCATGGAATATTTTGCCGAGCATGCTGTGTAGTGCAGGCTTTCTTGCTGCAAATTCTTTTAACTTTTGCTTATCATGGAAGGTTATTATTTCATCATCAAATCTGAAGCTCAGTTTTGCTGGATATAAGATTCTTGATAGGCATCCATTTTATTTCAGAGCTTGGTATATATTGTTCCATGATCGCCTGGCTTTTAGGGTCTGGGTTGAAAAATATGCTGATATCAAAATTGTTCTCCTCCTATATGTAATCTGATTCCTCTCTCTTGAGGCCTTTAAAATTCTATCCTTACTCTGTATGCTGGGTATTTTCATTATAATGTGCCTTGGTGTAGATCTGTTGTAATTTTGTACATTTTGTGTCCTGTAAGCCTTGTATTTGATTTTCCAATTCATTTTTCATGTTTGGGAACTTTTCTGATATTATTTCATTGAAGAGATTGTGCATTCCTTTGGTTTGAAATTCTTTGCCTTCTATCCTGATGAATCTTAGATTTGGTCTTTTGATGCTATCCCATAATTCTTGTATGTTCTGTTCATGATTTCTTACCATCCTCACTGTATGATCAACTTTATTTTTCAAGATTGTATATTTTGTCTTCATTATCTGAGGTTCTGTGTTCCATGTGATCTAGTCTTCTGGTGATGCTTTCTATAGAGTTTTTTATTTGGTTTATTGTTTCTTTCATTTGAAGAATTTATGATTTTTTAACAATCTATAGCTCTTTCTTAAAGTAATCTTTTGCTACCTGTATTTACTTAAAAAAAAGAAACAATTTTTTTTTCCTTAAAAAAAGACTCATCAAAGTCAGGAGATAATACATTCAAATCATTAAAGTACTGAATGAAAATAATTGTGAAACTGAAATTCTATGTCCAAAGTCTCTAAAAGTCATAAAAATGTCTTTATGATTTATCTATTAAAAAATTGAATTTGTGTTTAAAAATATTCTTCAAACATCCCAAGCCCCATACAGTTCTATGATTATTTAATCAAATATTTATTAAACTAATATTCAAATGTTATTTAAGGAATAGATAAACAGAGAACATTTCTTATTTTGAGGCCAGCAAAACCTTAAAACTCAAATCTGATACATTTTTCTAAATCAAATTAGATTTAAATTAGATTTAAATCTCTCTCATAAACATAAATAAAATACAAGTAAATAGAATCTAGTAATATATAAATATGTTCAGATAGCATGACTCCTTCAGATGTATTACATCAAAGAAAATGTTGAGTTAGCGACCAAAAATTATACAACATAATTAACTACAATGACACAAGTCTTCTCTAGATATAAGAAGGTAAAATACTATTCATATTTTTAAAGTAAATAGCATATTGGACTTACAAATGACTTAACCCAATGTCTGAATTTATAAAAATTAACACAAATATAATTACTTGTGGGATTTTGAGAAATTTTTCCTGTGAGGTTGGACCAAAACAAATGAACTATGTCTACTTTCAGCACTGTTATTCAATGATTTGCAAAAGAGTCTATGCACAGTCATGGAGTAGAGATAAATGCAAGACACAGAATTGAAAAAGAAGAAAACATTGTTATATTTGACATGATAATGTTATTATAAATAAGAAAATATACAGATAAATTGTAAGAATTTATCAGTGAATTTAGCAAAGTATTTGAATACAAGGGCAATAGAAAACAAAACCATCAAATAAAAAATTATTATTTCTATCATTATTAAAAATCATGAATATTTAAGAATATATCTCATATTGGATTTGCAAAATATAAACCAGTATAAGAATCCACAAATTTTCTTAGGGAAAATTTAAAAGACCTAAATAAATGGAAGCATGCATCACAATAATGGTTTTAAAGATTTGATATTGTGAAGCTATCAATTAACTTCAGATGCTCAATATTGATGAGAGAAAAGCAACATAAAATCTAATGAAATATATTCCCATATATTTATTAAGTTGGATAAAATTTAAAAAAATAAAATGATCAATTGTGCTAAGAATCCTCATAATTTTCTAGTAGATGTATAAAGTGGTATAACCATTTTGGAAAGTTATTTATACCTGTTAGTCTAAAAACACACACATATTTTGATTAGAAAACTATTCCCAAATATACTCCTCAAGAACTATGCTTATACAGTCATCACAAGTGATGTATAAGAATATTCATAGCTGTACTCTTTGGAATGTTCATAAATTGGAAATAATTCTCATGCTTATGAATAAGAGTGAATAATGATATTATAGATTCATTTAATGAAATATTATAAGACAGTGAAAAGGGGAAACTACTGATTGCATAACAACATGGATTAATCCCTAAATAGAATTTTAAACAATTAG
Organism: Xerus rutilus; assembly: GCA_028644305.1. Lineage (NCBI taxonomy): Eukaryota > Metazoa > Chordata > Mammalia > Rodentia > Sciuridae > Xerus > Xerus rutilus. Next base: position 37,853,003 of record CM053412.1, read on the forward strand.
AGCCTATACAAATGGAATATACTGTGTAATGTTATTTAAAAGAAGATGAAAAACTAGCAATATTAAGTGACAATAGAGGTTAAGAAGGTGTGTTTGGGGGGAGAAAGTTCCTCTGAGGGGGATAATATAGGATCTGATAATGTATTTCTTGATCTGTTAGTTACATGTGTCTCTTTAGTTTTAAAAATTCATTGATCTACATAGTTATTACTTTTCATACACACATATAGTTCACTAAAAATTTACTTAAATGATAATACCAATGTCTATCTCTTCAGTCTCATTTCCTTTAATAAACAATTTATAATACTCCCAAGTTCTCCTCTAGTGAATTAGTTGCTATTTCCATCTTTTTCTAATGCTTTCCATTCAAATATTATTCAAAATTCACAGGGTTGGTTATATAGTCCTCTAAATCAGTACTCCTAAATGCAGGAACTCCTAAATGCAGGAACTCCTTATAATCATTGTTTTGCTCCTAAATCATAGAAAGCACACAGCTATATCTTTTTCTCTGGATCCAGATGCACAGTGGAAAAAGTAGAAAATTATAAAAAAAATATTCACACTCTAGAATTTCTTCACACCAGTGTAATTTAGGGCCCAAGGTGCTGCAAACTGGTAGTTTTCTGAGAAAACACCACTATTGCGACACGTAAAATGGATTTTCTAGTTTAACTTGTATGTTACTTCAGGTTATTACAACAGAACACCATGGACAGAGTAGCTTATAAACAACAGAAATTGATTCTGACGGTTCTGGAGTTTACCAGGTTCAAGGTCAAAACTCCAATGTATCCAGCATCTGGTCAGGACTTGCTTCAGGTTCTTAGATGTTCCTCTGCTCAGGGTGTTCTCCCATAGTGGAGGGGCAAGGAAATTCTTTAGGGTCCCTCATTAACTTGTCACCACTCTCTAGTACCATCACATTGTGTATTACACTTTCAACATTTGCCTTTGGGGGGAACAGACACACTCAGTCTATAGCACTCTGCTAATCCCTAAAAAGTAGAAATGATTCTCAGAGGTGTTTCAACACCCAACTGAGCAGTTCACTTTTCTCCATTGAGGAAAAATAGAAGTATAGCTACCACAGGGGAATTGCTTTGGCTTCTGTTTTTTGAAATGGTCTGTATTTGTCTATAGATATGAGAATGTATCTCATTTCTTTGTGAGATTTGAAAACAATTTTCAAATTTTCAGTTTTGAAACAATTTCACAAGTGAGTGAATGGCACCATCACCTTTCTCTCACCTTTGGTTCAAAAGTGGACTCAAATTCAGGTTCTGTCTTACAAAGTACTTATCCACAGAGGTAGGAAAAGATTATGGAATCTGACTATGAATTTCAATAATCACTTGTTCTTTCCCATAGGAAGTGAAAGAAATTAGAGAAAATTAGATTTTATTGAACTAATGAGGCATACTGGAAAAGGTTTAGTTTGGCTTTCACTTTTTCACTGAAGCAAGCAATATGAGATTGCAGCTAATTTTGCATTTACTTTCATCTATTTAAGTCATAAATCAGATAAATGTAAAAGTTCAATCAAAAATTCTGTAAATTAAAGAGGATGGATGGATGGACGGATCTAACATTACTGGACACTAATTATTTATGTGTCATATTAAATCCTCATAAGAATTTTAAAGAATAAGTGTTAGTGAAATTTTACAGATGAGTAAACTACATTCAGGGGACTTAAATACTACCCCCATGTTTGCCAAGCTGGTGCATTACAGAGGTAGCAATAAAAGCTCATATTCTTAACTATGCTGCTACTGCTCAATGGTGAAATTAGCCAAGTTTAAGAAGTGGTCATTTTTAAAATTTGTTCTTTTTAGGTATATAACAGTAGAGTATATTTTGAAATATCATACATAATAGAGTATAACTTATTCTAATTAGGATCATTTTGATTTAATCCTCTGTGGCCTTTGTCTATGATGTGTGCTTGAACCTTGTGTATATAAGGTAGTTTGTTCACACATCTTGTTTTGTCTATGGCCAATGAAGTTTTCCTGTCTGAAAAATGTGTGGAATATAATCAATTTTTTTTTGTGATTTTTGTATTTTCTAAATAGCAGAAAATACATTTTAAAAAAGCACCTTTTATCAATACAATGGGAGTGCAGTTGGAAAAAAAAATGTTCATGTTTTTCCAGGTGACCTGTTGAACAGGAAGGAAGAAACGCTCTGAAATGAAGCTTGGCAATAATTCATAATACCATGAACAAAAAGCTATTTTGTACAATTTAGTTCCTTATTTAAGGGGATAGATAATATATGTAGTGATTAGAATTATGGATTTTGAAATCAAGATGAACTGTGGATGCCATATTTCATCAACTCTAAGATACTACTGATTATGATAATCAAGATTATTTTCTAATGAAGGAAAAAGGTGCTAAAGCTAATGTTCAGACACTATTGATTGTATAATTTCTAATTTAAAAGTTTTAAATTTACAAAAAAAGCAAGATATGTTTTAAAATTGATGAAACAACAAGCTATACTATATAAACCTATACTATTACAGGTTTTCAAATGGATGTTTCTCATTGTGGTCGCCTCCTCCAAGAAGTGATTCAGGGAAGTACACTGGTTCCATACTGGGTCTGGTTCATGTTTAATATATGAATTCCAGAGTTCCCATGCTTTTCTACATAAAGATGGTAGAAAGGTAAAGAGCCTGGGTGCTATGTTTTCGATATAGATTTTCCCCCAAAGACTCATGCGTTGAGGGTGTGGTCTCCAGTGAAACAGGGTTTAGAGGTGCGGCTTTTGAGAAGTGATTGGATGATGAGAGCTCTGATATAATCAGTGGCTTAATCCATTGATAGCTGAATAGACAACCAGGAGGAGGCAGGGGTTATGGAAGGTAGTAGCTGGTTGAAGGAAGTGGGTCCTTGTGCAAGTGCCCTTGGGGACTATATGTTGTCCTGGCTCCTTTCTTATTCCCTCTGCCTCCCTCTGTCATGCCCTTCTACCATGATGTTTCTGACTTGTGGCCATCTAACCATGGGCTGAAACTTCTGAAACTGTGGAGCTAAAATAAATCTTTCTTTCTAAATTATTTTTCTCAGGTATTTTGGTCACTATGACAAAAGCTGACTAACATGCTGGGGAATTATGTGTGGGCATTTTCTATGGCCTAATGCCAAGAATGAAACCAATCACCTCGAGTCATATATTGTTGTTCAAACCCAGTCACAAGATCACAAAGAAAGCTGGGAAATTTCATCAAGCTTGTGTTTATCAAGAAAAGGAACTGGTTTGGTGAAGAGGAAAGCAGGACCTACTACAACCAGCTAAGTATAAGTGTGCTCATCAGTGCTCCAAGCTTTCATTCACCCAAGAACACTTGCTAGGCTGTTTCAAAGGAGTTCCTTTAGAAAGACATTAAATCCACAGTGGAAATTTTGTATGTAAGAAATAAGCATTTATCATCTTAATCTTCTTAAATTTGGGCCACTTTTGTTTGCTTATTACTGTAGCATAATTTAGGATTATGTTTTGTAAACTTACCTTCCTCCTCTAATTTATTAAAGACAACAATGATTACCTCATAGAGAAGCTACAGGAATCAGAGGTGGCACCACCTTGAAACAGGACAATACCTGAGACATAGCAAACAACTTATCAATAAAACAAAATTTATTATTATTGCTGTTATGAAATCATCACTAACTTTTGAATGAGGAATTTTTACTGTGATATGACATACATTCATATGTAAATATTTAAATAATTATGCTCAGATCATATTTGGAAATCAATTTTTACTCAGATTATTTATTTTTTAAAATGTTCTGGAAAAATCCTCCTAACATACACCTTAAATATGACTAGGAGGTTAAGAATCGCTCCTCTGTTCCTTTCATATATATACAAAGATGACCTATTTATACCAGTAAGAATGTTGATAATTGTGATGTTTTTACCAGTGATTGAGTGAGAAAGCAGTGTTATTTGAATTAGTATGGGCACAAATTGATGAAAGTACAATTTGGGGTCATTTCAAAGGATTAATTATAATCTTGAGCCTAAGAGAGCCACAAATTTGTTCTAGAAGGATGTTAAATAACCTTAGACTGAAGTATTTCTTATTTCAACACTACACTTCTATTGTGAAATCACCATCCTATTTTTAATTTCCAGATTAAAACAAGTCCTTTATTTTAGATATGAAAATAAGAATTCATGCCTAAGTGAACTTTGGAGAAATGACTGTTCAAGGCATTGAGAATAATTATCTTATCATACATGGAAGTGAAGGAGAGGCGTATCCTATGACAGTTGAAACATCTCTACTTTTCAAGAAAAAATTAAATGGATAAACCAGAACACATTTTATGTACTATGGACAAGACAGAATTCCAAATGTTGAAATAAAATAAATAAAAGAAAATGAAAATTTAGGATCAAGACGAGTTTCTGTGTAGGGTTTAATTATTAAGTCAAAAACATAGATTATGTTTTAAAGTTCCAAAGTGTACAACAGACATTATCCAAAGTTCAATTATTATTCAAAAGGAATTTCAGTTTATAAAATTCATTGTGTAGCTGAGTATATTTTTAGGTGAATATTTCTAAATACAGATTACCCATCTGCTGCTGCCTTTGAAAAATTTACTGCTATTTATTCTGATTTTCTTTCTCCTTTGCTCTCATGCTACCAACTTCAAAGTGAGTAAAGATATTTGGGGATGCAGAAGTTGATGTGAATCAGGGCCAGCATTGATTGATTCCTGAGTAGCTGTTATTGCTTTAGTACTACACAAGCATTTTACTTCTGTATTTTTCTAAATGAAATTTAGAAATTTAATTGATTGCTCTAACATAGTTCAAAACATGCTTGCCTTGTCAATTATTTGAATATTTTATTGGAGGTAGGAAGTCTGATTAGAGTAAAATATTTCTCACTTTACAAAGTACTCAGTGTTTAGTCTGAGTGCTATAGTGCAACATATAATTCTAGCAGCTCAGGAAGCTGAGGCAGGAGGGTCACAAAGTTTGAGGCCAGCCTCAGCAAATTAGCGAGGACCTAAGTAATTTAGTGAGACTCTGTCTGGAAATAAAAATAAAAAGAGCTAGGGATGTAGCTCAGTGGCAAAGCATTCCTGGGTTCAACCCCCAGTATCAAAAACAAAAGAAAGTAGTCAACATTTGGTTTGAAAGAGTAAATTATGTATATTCTTTTTTTTAAAATATATTTTTTAGTTGTAGATGTACATAATGTCTTTATTTTATTGCTTTGTATGTGGTGCTGAGGATCAAACCCAGGACCTCATGCATGCAAGGCAAGTGCTCTACCACTGAGCTACAATCCCAGCCCAAATTATGTATATTCTTAATACTGATTCCTGAAAGAAAAATTTATCTTACTCTTTACTTTGTAACAATTTTCTATAAAAGCATTATTTTTAGATTTTTTAAAAGTTAGTTACCCTATTGTAAGGATAAATTGTTAACGTAATTTTTACAAAGTTGGTACTTTTCTGTACATACCAAATATAAAATATCTAAAAGAGAAAAATGACACATTTCATATATATTATCATTTTTTATCATTGGATGTTTTAAAAGTTATTTTTGAAGCTTGTCATCTCAGACATGTAGGCATGAAATTGGTAATTGCAGATATACAATTTTGACATGCAAATGTAACTTCTGTCTTAAAACTCGTTCTTTATGTGATTATGACAAAATGTGATAAATTTGTATGAAATTTAGTTTTTGAAGCCCTTCCTAAAGCTAATGACTAAAATCACATTGAAATAATGACATGAAAAGGTGTTTATTCTTTTTCATGTAAGAGTGATCTGTGAGCTGCTGTTTGCTAAAATCTTCCCATTTGGGCTTACATTTATTACTCTTTCTCTGAATGTCAAATAAGAATTAGCACCATTTTTAGTAACTAGAGATAAAATGATCAAATTTCAAATCTATATCCACTCTGAATAGTTTGCAAAACCATTAAGAATTGTTTAGTGAACTAATAAAACCCCAATTTCTGAGGTGATATCTCCATTTAAAAGACATCTCTGGACTCATCATAGGACAAACTTATTTTAAAGATTTTATCAAATGTTTGTATATTTTTTGTTTTAATTTACATGATGATTAGTGATCATTAAGTACTATACTAGCAATCCTTTTACAATCCTTTTTTTCCTTAATTTTTCTTTATTCCTTCTGCACCATCCTCAAATTTCCATTCTATTTCAGAAAATAAACATTTAATCCAAAGGGCAAATAGTGAGCTATCCTTTCCCCATGAACTCCATAAATTCTCCAGTGAGAAAAGGTATTATATTTAATAATTTAAAATAAAACCAAGTAAAAATACTAAAATCAACATTGAAATCAACATTGCCAAAATTTCTTGGTAAGTTTCCTTAAAGATCCTTTACTTATCTTTAGAATGGTGACCTTAAAAACAATTACACGTTTTCGTTTTTATTCCCAAGGGCTACTTGCCAACCACATTATGTTTTCCAAGTTGAATCTCATTTTGTGGTTGCCCTTTAATCACTGAAGGTCTCTTTTTATCATTTCTGTACTAATTGGTGCTAAACCACTTGACAATTTATTGTGATTTAAGTTTCATTAGCTTGCATCTCTTTCCTCACTAGATGATTTATAGAGATGTTAAGGAAGATTACAACCTAATAACAATGCCCTCCCTAGCCTGCCTGTATGTCTTCTCAACTAAGTAGCAATGTGTTCTCTTGATGGAAGCAAAATATGGTTTCAGTCTATGCCTTGTGAAGAATTAGGCTATTTATTGTTGATAATCTGAGGAGTCAAGAGATTTCCCTTCAGTTTTTGACATATGTGAATTAAGAAAAAAATTTCATCTTATTTACTTGATATAAATCTTAGTATTTGCATAGAATCAAATAATAAATTATTTTTTCAGTCATTTCACTTGTAAATATGAACATAAATTTTATAAACAGAAATTTCTCTCACACTCACATAATCTAAACATATAGACACTTTTAAGACTAATTCACAATTTTTAAGTTATGCTTTTCAATTTTTTGATGATATCTTAAAGTGGAATTCACTGAAAAGGTTGGGTGAAGGTTCTATTAACCTCATCTCAACTGACAATTTTTATATTATTTTAAAAATAGCTTTATTGGATCTATGTATTATAAAATTAATTATGTAATATGTTCAATTTAGTGATTTTTAGTATATTTATAGATTTGGACAATGCTTTCCTTCACCATTTTCCTTAGCTATTTACCATATAATACATATGCTCTCCTTGTAAGATTTTTCTATAGTACTTGGCTATATTACTGATGATAATGTATGTGTTTACATCATAGTCATTTTATACAGATTTGTTTTCTCGACATGGTTGCAAATTTATTATTAGGTAGGTATATATGCTTATACTGGGACATTCAATAGGAAGTTTTTAAGGTAGTAATAAAGTAAAGTAGATATGAACACTTCAAAGTGAATATGAGATCATACTAAGCTAATTGTTATGAAGGAATAACCCTGAAAACTCCTTGGTGGAACTCATTTTCTCATGAGCATGTACTGTTGTTAGGTGAGAACTTTTTCTGTGACTCTATGCCTGAGAAACTATACTGGGTTGAATAGTGTTCCTTGAATTTGATGTCTCTCCAGAATCCTAGAAATGACTTTATTTATATCATTTTTTCTGATGTCACCTAATTTAGATGAATTTATAATGAATTATGGTGAATACTAAATCCAACATCACTGATTTTTGTTGTAAGAAAAGGCAATTTGAACACAGAGACTAGGAGAGGAGAAGACCATGTGAAATCACAAACAGAAATTGGTGTGATACAACTAGAAGCCAAATCATATCAAGCATTGCCTAAAATCTCAAGGAGCTAGAAGAGACAAGAAAGAATTCTTCCCTAGAGTCTTCAGTCTTCCCAGAGCCTTCAGATCATGTTGGCGTGGTCCTGCCAACACTTTGATTTTAGGCTTCTTGCTTCCAAAACTATGGGAGAATAAGTTTCTGTCTTTTTAATTTACTATGTGCAGTGATTTTTCACAGCAGTCCCAGGGAAATAATATAAAAACTCAGCACTTTAGAATGCATGCTTATTCTCTAAAGTCCTTTCCATGGTCTAGGAACATCTGGGACCACCCATGTAATCTAGGCAGAGTTTTCTAAGTTTATTTATTTCAAGTCCACACTGGGTAACACTTGCATTAGTGGGCAGCAAGACAGAGTAACAACCTTTCCTGGGCAGAAGGATTGGTGATACAACATACATAATGATGTAATTATAATTAAATACATGGTATTAGGCAACTTTAGACTGAAGAAGCTTTCTATTATTTCAAATCCAACATTTTTGAAAGAACCACTTCATTGTCTGGAATATTGTTACTACCTCTGTCTTTGCATGGAAGATATGAAAGAAGCCAAGAATGGTGTGTTTGATAATAAAGAACATGAAAAGATGATGCCTTGACCCCAGGACCTGAAAAGGGAAAAATAGTGACTAGATACTATATTTAATCTTCACATGATGTCTTGATTAGACAATCAACAAAGTTATGAAGACTCCTCCATTCATTAGTCTAAATCTTCACCAGTGAATCATTATACATCATATGGTCTCATGAACTTTGTAATGTAGAATTAATCAAACGCTATTATCACAGAAAATATCTACTAACATAACATAACATAACATAGCCTAAGAATGTCCCAGTCACACTTCCACACTAAATATTGGAAATTGGGGAAGATAAAGGACTTTAAAAGAGGCATATATAAAGAAACAAATTATTTAAGACTCACACATACAATCTTTCAGCATATACAAGGAGGAAAGTGGGATATTCATTCCCTCTTTGGGATACAAAGTTAAACTTCCACAGGAAAAATAGAAAGTTTAACATGTGTCTCTGAATTTTATGGCCATAATGACATCTGATGTATGCCTGAAAAGTATGAAACTAAGCCAAGGGAGAAAGAGCCACATAGAGTTTTCCAGTCTTGACATAGGAGTTGTTGGAGGTTGACTATTGACCATCTGATTCCTGGGGCAACAAAAGACAAACTTTAAATACTACATCCACCCAGTTCAATGAAAATTAGTGAAAGACCAACCATACTGGTGGGTTCTCTGAAGACCATGCAAATAAATGCTTCTAGAGAGATAGGGAGATTTCAATATTGTTCAAACCAAGAGATCATCCGTAAGATGTGTAAAAAGCAGTTGATGAAGAACATCGTGATGCCCTTGCTCCTGCTCCCTTTCTCTGCTTAAACCAGAAAATGTAAAAATGGTATCCAAGACTAGCTGGGAAGAAGCATGAAAAAGAACAAATGTCTCCACACATGTCAAACTCTATTTTGTGAGGAAAACTCAGTCATGTTAGGGTGCTCATTATTTGCTGATCTGAGGCTGTGATTTAAAAGAGGAATTATATTTTAAGTATTTTTTTGTTCTCTAACTGAGGATGATTAGCAATGTTGAGGGACTCCAAGAAAGGGATGAGACAGACTGCTCTTCATGGGAATAGTTAAAGGGAGTGTGGAAATGAAAAATGAAATCCATTTTGGTTATAGTCCATAAATTTTGTTACTTAAAGATATCAGTCAAAATTTGTTGTAACTACATGGGTGAACTGAACATTATGTTAAGTGAAATAAGCCAGGCTCAGAAAGACAAAAGTCATATAATCCTGATTATATGTGAAATTTTTAAAAATTGAACTTATAGAAGAAGAAAGTAGCAAAGCGGATAGACTAGAATAGTAGACTTTGGGATTGGTGGTAGATGTTGGTCAAGGGACAGAAAATATTAGGTAGGAGGAATAAGTTCAAAAGATTTATCTTGCAATAGACCAACTATAATTAATGAAATATTACATTTTTTAAGACCACTAAAATAATGTATTTTGCATGTTTCACTACCTTACCACCAAAAAAATACTAAGTGTGTAGAATAAGGCATATGTCAATTAGCTCAAGTAGCTATTCCACAATATACACATATTTCAAATCATCATGTTTCACACAATAAATACATAATTTAAGCCAGGCCTGGTCGCGCACACCTGTAATCTTAGCACTTTCTGGAGGCTGAGACGGGAGAATTGCAAGTTCAAAGCCAGCCTCAGCAACAGCGAGGCACTAAGCAACTCAGTGAGACCCTGTCCCTACATAAAACACAAAATAGGGCTGAAGATGTGGCTCAGTGGTTGAGTGCCCCTGAGTTCAATCCCCGGTACCAAATAATATAAACAAACAAACAAACAAAAAAACAAACACATAATTTAAATCTGTCATTTTATAGTTAATTATTTAAAACATTTTTGTACCTAATATAACACAGGTATTGCTAGGATGATACATAGCATGATTGGGTTATGCTCTTTATAGAGCTAAAAGGAAGGAAGAAGTGGCATTTTTCTGTAGTTTTTGGAATGCAATTTTTTTTTATTTCTGGCTTATATTTCACAGTTGCATACTTCAAGTTTGCTCTTTCTGAAGAAATTCTAAACAACCTTGACCTGATGTCTTTTCATCCCACCTGCCCTGTGAGCCTCTAGCCTTGAGTAAATCTTGCTGCTTATGTTCTCTTTATCTGTACACAGACTTCAGAGACTGCTGGGAAAAAAAAATCACATAACTGAGCCAACTGGTGACACTACACATTCGTGGTCACCTGTTTGATCTGTGTTCTAACCGTGATTTCAATTGAATTATGTTTCACTAAACAATGTTCTTTCTCATTCCCTATAAGAGGTATTTTATCTTCTGCACTTATGTCTCTTTTTTCACAATCCCCTTTATTCTCAATAAATCATGTAGCCTTTGGCTTCACAAAGAGAATCCATCAAGAAGTAAAGTCCAATTCTAGCTTCCATGAACCAAAAATTATATCTGTTTCTATACCCATCTGTTCTTTTCCTTAAAAGAGGAGTTTCTTTACCAGTGTCAGGCCCATGCTTGCTTCTGCATTCATGAGTAGTATTCTCAAATTTTCAGGACCTCACGTTATTCATTAGTTTATATTCTTCTAGACTATCAAGCTCTTACCCAAGAGCCTTTTCTGACTACACATAGACATGTTCAAATGTCTTTTATCTAATACAACAGCAACCACAGCAAATAGCAAAAAGCAAAAGACTTCCATATAAAAACAATAATAAACATGTATACCAGAGAAAAAGAACAGAAATAAAAATAAAACTTCAGTGGTTACCCATTTATTATTTATAGTGTGAAATGATTCAATCTCCATTGGGAGACATTTTTACAAAAACATATATCCTTTTTCCTAGAAGCCTACGTATGGAAATTACAAAGATTCTAGTATATATATGAATGGGAAATACACAAATTTATTTATTATAGCATCATTGGTGATAAAAATCTAAGTTAAATCAACTCACTCCTTTAAAATCTGCAGTTGGGCAGTGATTGCTCTCTGATCTAGTCTTCATTTTCTACCATTCTTCCTTCATCTGCTGTGCTGTGGGCACACTGGCTTCCTATCTGTTCTTCAAGCATGTGCTGGAATAATGCCCTTCCCTTTGATGGGAACATTGTTTCCACATTATATTCTTCTCCCATCTGGAATATAAATTCTATGAGGGTTTTAATCTTTCTTTGTTTTATTCACTAAAAAATGCCTGAAATAATCTTGGTATACAGCAGGACTTAATATGGTTTGTTGAATCAGTGAAAGAGCCCAGATATTCTCTTTCTCTCTCTCTCTCTCTCTCTCTCTCTCTCATATATATATATATTTAATAATTTAATTATCATATTCACATATTGTTTTGCCCTTAGTTATATGACCATATAATTGCCAGAAAACTGGAAAACATAGGCTAGTTGTACAATTTTAGCTCTTCATTACTAGGGAAGAAGAAGAAAATGAGTTTTTGTGGACAGTTGGAAGTCATTATGGTCTCTAAGCAGATTTCATGTGTCCTAGAATGCAGATATCCAGATTTCTCCCAGAATTTCTGAACATAGTTTTTATTTTAATAGTCTTATATACCTGAATGGCAACTGCTACTTAAACCTTTAAATAATGCTTACTGCTGAAAGTTTCTGCTTGTCTCTCCATTTGAATTATATATAGATATCTGCAAAGGTGCTCTTGGGTTTAAAATTCCAAAGTGCCTGCCTCAGCCATTTTGTAATCCTTTCCACAATTTTCCCCCTTAGCTTTTAAGTTTTCTGGCCTGTGAACACTTATATTTCAATAGCAATCAAATCCTATACCTTGCTGCATTTGCCTGAACTGTAGGATCTGTGCTTTCTGGTGTGTCATTTCCTTCTGTTGTTTTCCAATCACTTATAGCCCTAACTTAAGCCTGGCTGCTTGTTGAGGACAGGAAATGAATAGGTGATCTCACTTCGATGTTTGTCTTGTAAGTCGTTTCTTCTTATTTCTCTTTCCTAAAAACTTAGATCCTATGCTACCTGAGAAAATCATCTTGTCAATCTATACCTTGTTTCCATAACTATTCAGTGACGATCTCAGCTTCAATCTCACTGTTTTTCTTCACGACTCTGCTTCATATGTAGATGTCCCTTTTAACAGGTCAACATTTCAGTGTTTCTACAGGCTTATCTGTTTGAGTCCTTTATGCTTCATAGGAAGGCAATTTACTGAAAGGACAATTTACAAGAGGGAAGACAGTTTAGGTTAATGCTGAACAAATCTGATAACATCAAATAAATTCAAATAGAAAAGAGAAATAAAAAGAACCATGTAGACAAGCAAGAATACCATAACCAAGAAAAGATGAGAAAGAAAGAAAGAAAGAAAGAAAGAAAGAAAGAAAGAAAGAAAGAAAGAGAAAGAAAGAAAGAAAGAAAGAGAAAGAAAGAAAGAAATAAAATAAAATAAAATAAAATAAAATAATGAAAGAGAGAAAGAGAAAGAAAGAGAGGGAGAGAGGGAAGGAGAGAGGGAAGGAGGAAGGAAGGAGGGAAGGAGGGTATGGGAGGAGGGGAGGGTTTTTGTATATAAGAAGTCAGAGCTCATATCTGCTGTTTTTCAGCTATGAACCATGACTGTATCATGAACAAGCCTCTGCGGTGAGCATTGTGGGCTCCAGTCCCCAAATCCAACTCTTCTTTCTCAGGCTTGATGTCTCATCAGCTCTTCTGGTAATGGGCTCTTTATATGTCTTCCTACTTTCAGGTAGAAAAGGGGTTTGACACACAGGTATGCATTTAATATTGGGGAATGATTAACTGAACAAATGCATGCATGTGGTCAAATTGACTCTCCTGGTATAAATCTGAAGTTCATAGGCCATTTCAAAGACGGGAAGATTTTAAGGATGTTGCCATGCATCTATCAGTGCTGTGCTTCTCGTCACACTGTCCCAAACTGAGATAAATATTTTTGTACTCACATACTCTCAAACCAGATGTCACAGACCTCACTGCTCTGTGATCATAAAATACGATCATGTTCCCTTTTAATTACTGAACTATGATTCATTCAGACTCTTTTATCCTTTTGCTATGAAATTACCTTTCCAAGTGAAACTCTGAGTGATGACAAAGCAGTTTTTGAAATCTAGTTGGTCATGCTTTTCTTCTGCTCTTTTAGCTCACACTGACCCACTTTGGCAACCTCAGTCTTTGCAGGCACTCACGCCACTCCTGAACTTTCTCTCATGAAGACTTTTTGAATCAGGTTTTTTTCTCATTTTGAGGGTCACAGTTCAAATATCACCTTCTCAGTGAGGAATCTCTGCATATCCTTGACAAATTAACTCCCAGTTACCCTGTCACCCTATGGAACATCAAAGTATCAATTTTTAATAGAATTTATATTTTGAAATAGTTGATTTCCTGCTTGCTCATTTTATTTTAATTTTTTAAAAATTTTAGTTATCTAAAAGTTTGCTCCTTACCAAACTATAAGTTTTGTTTTGTTTACAGCTGAAATCACAAGAGTTACCATGTTAAACATCAGGGTTGTTCCTATCAGCCACATGACCTAAGCTCTAAAATTATATAATTCATTACTACTCTGTCTTCATTAAACCCACATGTTTATACTTATTGTCATAATATATATGGATATATATAAGGATATATGTGTGTATATATATTCTCAAACATGTTTTATTGATTGAATATTACTCTCTTCTTTGCATGCAGAAAAAATTTTGTTTTGAGAAATTAGAAATACAAATTTTATATGCTCCTTACTTGAACAAAAATTTGCTAATCTTTAAAAACATTCAAATCAGCTAATGCAGATGAATTTGATGCATCTTCAACTTTTACTCTCTGAGTACTCACAGAATTTGAGTTCTCAAACCCATCACTCCATCAGATATAAGATAAAGAAATTCTTGCTTTAATGCCTAGGACTTGAAAAGTAGATATTTAGCTATTGAAATATATGAAATTATTTGGATGAAAAAGCAGCAAGTTGTGTTAATCTTCTTAAAAGCCTTGTGCTTTTAATAGGAGAGCACAGCAGCCTAACAGCACAATGAAAATTAGTGCTCTACTGATTTTCTGGCATTAAACATTTGCATTTTGTGTTATTTCCATATTTTTATACTTGGCATAATAATGTCTGTTTATTCATTTACTCTATGACAAATTCCAGGGAATTATAACTTTTTTTTTTTCAGCTGAGCTATTCAAGTTGTGGCTGGGAGCACATAATATCTTTAATTGGTATAATGTAGTCATTTCATGCCCCTGTCTCTGAAGAATTTGCCCCTAACACCTTGTAATCCATGAAGGACTCCCATAGAGCATCACAGTGCTTTTAGGTCCAGAATATCAATAAAATCTCAAAAGGGGAATGTGCGTTTACTTTATGTCTCAGCTTTCTGATATGTCCCTTCAGACTCATTTTATATTCTCTCTTCATAGGACTATATAACACTTTACCTCCAGTGCTACCTGCAATCTTCCTGCCATATTTCTCCTTAAAAGTTTTACTAACCTAAAGATTTAAGAAGGGAAATAAAATAGACTAGTAAAAACTGGCCTTCTGTTTGATGTCCACCTCTCTGTAATAAGATTTGACAAAGGCAATTTTAAGATACCAGAATAGAGCAAAAATTGTCAACTTCTTAAAAAGAAATACAAATAACTATAAATTGATAGAAAATCACAGTATGATAACATTATTAAATGAAACTTTTCAGCATAAATGTAGATGTTTATTTATGTTTAGCATCTTGCTATTTTTCTGCTCTGAATTTCAAAATTTATGATAAAATATAAATATTTTAGTTGAGTTGCAATTAACTAATTTCTGCCAGGCAGATTTCCTATTGTAAAATCCAGGCTGCACGGCACAGATGAATTGAGTTTGTACAGGAACCTATTCTATTGGAAAGGATTCAAGCAACTCCTTTTTAAGACAGATGAGGCAGTATCATCGTTAGCGACAAAATTACATTCCACTGTTCTAAATTAGTTATTTGAACTAGACCACCAAGTTTCCTTCTGGCTCTGATAGTGCATGGACTGTGCATAATGTCACAAATACTCTGTGGCCTTTTTAAAACATGCTGTTAATAGAGGCTAAAACTAATGCCATTTAAGAATTGAACACAGAGTATGTCAATATGTTATTTCAGGCTTGTGAAAACATGCAACTCTTGGAAAATGTTTAATAAAAATTCCAAACTTATGAAGGGTTTGAATGCATATAGCAACTTTAATATAATCTTTTTTCTTTCTCTCCTCTAGATAAGTCCTTATAGGAATTTTGCTGATTAGCCAGTAAATTCTAAGTCTGAGGAAACATAAAAGAAAATGCTAAATTAGGAAGGATTTTTTTTTAAATACAAGGGGAGATGTTTTCATTTAGAGGAATACTAAAGCTATTGAATATCATACCCTGAAAATGGATTTATTAAGTGTCTATTTTCATTCAATGAAAGCTTATTGAAACAATGCAACACACTCAAAATTAAATTCTGAAGCCTACATATTATCCTTCTAGTCAACATGTAATCCAGTATTTTTAATTATTATTAAGCAGTTCTGGCTAAATTTCTGCTAAGAAAAGCATGACCTTTTCTTGTCTGATTTTGATTAAGCATATATAAATAATTTGGTGCATACTTAATAGATAAAAATTACTTAAAAGAACAAAATTTCTTGCTTTTAAATAAACATAGTACAGAACATTTGGCAAGTAAATTTAGTTTGGATCAAATATCATTGATTTACACATAAAAATTACTAGCACTTACAATGGCTTTGACTGTGGCATCTCACAATTAGTGAACCACGCAATTTTTTGATGTTAAGAATTTATCATGGCCTTCCCTTCTTTTTCTTCTTGTTGGGATAGGATCAGTTCATATAATTGTACTACCTGAGAATTCTAGGTACCTAGTGCTAATTTAGGGGTATAAAACCACAACTGTTTTACTATGCTTAGAAATCCTGAGAGCCAGGAGTTTGGGCTTGTGTAGTGTGGGTGACTTATCCTGCTTAGTCAGATGCTCCACTTGAAAATCTGAACTCTCTGGTGGTGACTCACAGTGATGGGGACTAGGCTCATTTTGAGACTCTTTCATTTGCATGTTTGCACCTGGTCTTGGGTAACCCAGAGCTTGATCTCATCTGAGACTATTATCCTGAACTGCTAAGTCCTCTCCATGTGGCTTGGGCTTCCTCAAAGTATGGTAACCTGAGGATAGTAAAATATCTTACATCATGTACCAGTACTCCAGGGAAATCATTCAGAAGACATATGACATTGACATTTTGACTTAGCCTTAAAAATATCATTCATCTACCCTATTTTCTAGGTCAAAGCTCTTTTAAGCCCACTCAGTCAAAGAGAGAGAGGCCCCCACCTCACAATAGGATGAATGTCAAAGAACTTTTGCCATATTTTAAAAGTAACACCCTCTAATACCTAAGCTATTATGTCTGTTAATTGATTTCTAATAAAGGCACATATATTTCTATTTAATTGAGATTAATAATGAACATATATTTAAAATTAATGAAACATTTTAAAATCACAATCTAGTTCTATTATTAATTTAACTAACTCAAGCAGTGCATGCTGAGAAGAAGTTCTTTTTCATTAGATGTTCTCATGGGTGGAATGCTCTAGAGTTATGAAAAAGTTCCTTAGTATCTTCCCATTATCTTCTCTTCCAGAGAACTATTAGAACCCATAATGTGTCATTCTTTTCTAACTTTTGGAAGTTTAGTAGTCCCATGAAGAATTTTATAAACAGTGAAATTTCTCATACATGCCAATTCATAATTTCTAATGGTCATAGAGACAGTTAAGACCTTCAAAATTGAAGATATTTACTTTCATATTGCCTTCTTGAAAACTGATATCCCTTTAATGTCCAAGAAGATAACTTCAAAAACCTCCAATCACATAACTTGCTTTGTATTGTTGCATATGATCCATGTCATTTGTATGGGTCATATACATTCATTAAGGACATTGAATGAAGAAGTATAAAAGAGACTAAAGCGGGCAGTAAAATAACAGTAATTGTTTTGTATGAGAAGGGTGAGATGCATTGGAAAGAAAAATAAATTGACTATTTGGAATAAGTCATGAGTGGAGAAAAGAGAAACTTCATTGCCACTAGCAGATTACTGTGGTCAAAAGTAGATGATTAGCTGTGCACACCTGTAATCCCAGCGGTTTGAGAGTATGAGACAGGAGGATCATGAATTCAAAGCCACCCTTGGCAAAAATGAGGTGCTAAGCAACTCAGTAAGACCCTGTCTCTAAAAAAAATACAAAATAGGGTTAGGGATGTGGCTCAGAGGTCTAGTGCCCCTGAGTTTAAAAAAAAAAGTAGATGGTATGATTACTGGTCATTTATAGAAGAAAAATGACAAGGCTGAAGTAATCAGAACTGAGTGAGTCTGTGAATACTGGGACATGATTTAGGCTGCATCTTGGAAATAGTTCACACTCCAAATGCATGTTCAAATTTGGCTAAAACTAAATAGCTACACTGGGGAAGTGTGAGCTTACACTGTGATTTTTATAGAACTCTTTATTGTCCAAGTCCACTATAAGAAAAATCTCTCATTCTACAGTTTGTTAAATCAGACTACAACTACTAAAAATGATTCAAACATTTCACATCCAAGTGTAATGTGATTCCTGGGAGGAACCGAATGCATTATGATACATGTATCCCTACCTAGTATATAATCTTTAATTCTTTATACTGTATGCCCAGTTTTGATATCATGATAAATACATAATACCCTAGACAATGATTCTACATAACTTAAATGCATTGCCAGTGAAGAATGAAACAACATAAGTTACTCCCTAATAAATCTCCAGTGTGTTTAACTCCACCACAGATTCTGCTTCCCAAAAACATGACATATAATAAGCTCAAAAAAATTAAGGTTAATCAAAGCGGAATAGAAGCCATCAGATTACTTTTAGGATATGCAAGAATACATTCAACAAGGAAAGCAGTAACTTATTTTCTGTGTACAAGAGGTTCTCCTCCTTTTGATTATGTCATTTTGAACTAAAATAACCCTCTTGCTGATAATAGAAAATGTCAGTGTCAATGTCAGCTTATTTGAAAAGCATGATTGGAATAGTGTATTGAGTTGAGGCTTGATATATGCAGATTAACTTGCTAGAATATCCTGCTACCATACAACATACTGGTAAATAAAATGGTTAGAAATGTCATAAAGTATATGATCGTTTTCCTTTTTTTTTTTTTTTTTTTAAAAATTTTTTTCCAAACCTTTATTTTATTTATTTATGTATTTTGTATGTGGTGCTGAGGATCGAACCCAGTGCCTCACGCATGCAAGTCAGGCGCTCTACCACTGAGCCACAACCCTAGCCCATGATCGTTTTCCTTTAAGCAAGGTGAAAGATATGCTTTAACACCAAAAAAAAAAAATACTCTTAAAAACCTTCTTTAAAGTGTACCAATGCAATTCTAATAATGACAGCTAGTGGGTTATAGACTCTTTTCAATGACTTAAAATGAAAAAGGACAGACCAATCTGGAACTTAGAATAGGAATAATTGACTAAAACAAACAGAAAGGAAAGTATTTCTCTTTGAGAACTAAAAAAAAATGTCAGGTTTATATTTTTTTTCTGTTATGGTTTGGATGTGAGCTATCCCCCAAAAGCTCACATGAGACAATGCAAGAAAGCTCAGAGGAGAAATGATTGGGTTCTAAGAGTCTTAACCCAATCAGTGATTTAATCCCCTGATAGGGATTAACTGAGTGGTAACTGAAGTGGTAGGGTATGGTTAGAAGAGGTGGGAATTAGGGCATGGCTTTGGTGTATATATTTGTATCTGGAGAGTAGAGTCTGCTTCCTGGTCACCATGATGTGAGTTGCTTTCCTTTGCCAACCTCTCCCACCATGATGTTCAGCCTCATCTTGAGCCCCAAGGAATGGAGCCGGCCTTCTATGGACTAAGACCTCTGAAACTATGTGCCTTCAAATAAACTTTTCCTCCTCTAAAATTGTTCTGGTCAGATCCTTTAGTCAAAGCAGCGAAAAAACTGACTAAAACACTTTTCTTCTCTGTTACTTCTTAGTTAAGTGTAATGTTGAGCACATGTGGATTTTAGGTAGATTTTTGGCTTGTCCAGCTTTTATTTTTAGAACATCAGACTTCATGTTTAATTCCAAGGACATTTTTGTGTTTTTTGAGTTATTCACTTTTGACCTTCTATATTAAAATGCAAACATATTTCTGCAGTGCATGAAGACTTTATCATATGTAAGTAATTGTAGAAAGTTGGGAGTTATTAAATAAAACATGCAAACTTGTTTTCCTCTTTTTAGTAAATAATGTGTGCATTTTAGTGTGCAAAATGTCTCAAGGAGCACTCTTATTATTTTACCAAAAATAAACACCACTTAACACAATGAAGCTACAAATTTCTATGTTCCTTTTATACAACATGGACTTTTTAAATTGTTTGGTTATTTTAAAAATGTAATAAGTTTATTTTGGTTCTTTTTTAACTTATTCATTTTTATTTTTTAAAACAAAAGAATTCATTTCAAGTCATAGTACCCATATGGAGCACAATTTTCCATTTCTCTGGTTGTAAACAAGATAGATTCACATCATTTGTGTCTTCATATATGTACCTAGGGTAGTGATGTCTATCTCATTCCACCATCTTTGCTAACCCTATGCCCCTTCCCTACCTTCCTCTACCTCTCCTTTGCCCTATCCAAAGTTCCTCCATTTCTTCCATGTTCCCATCCCCATTCCCCATTATGTATCAGCATCTACTAATCAGAGAAAACATTTGGCCTTTGTTTTTTGGGGATTGACTTACTTCACTTAGCATGATATTCTCCAACTCCATCCATTTACCTACAAATGCCATAATTTTATTCTCTTTTATTGCTGAGTAATATTCCATTGTGTATGTATACCACAGTCTCTTTACCCATTCATCTATTGAAGGGCATCTAGGTTGCTCCCACAGTTTTGTGATTGTAAATTGAGCTGCTATAAACACTGAAGTGGCTGTGTTACTGTAGTATGCTGTTTTTAAGTCTTCAGGGTATAGATGGAAGAGTGGGATAGCTGGGTCAAATGGTGGTTCCATTCCAAGTTTTCTAAGGAGTTTCCATAATGCTTTCCAGATTGGTTGTACCAATTTGCACTTCCACAAGCAATGTTTGAGTGGGACTTTTTCCTCACTTTCTCACCAGCACTTATTGTTGCTTGTATTTTGGATAGCTGCCATTCTGACTGGAGTGAGATGAAATCTTAGTTTTGAATTACATATCTCTAATTGCTAGAGATGTTGAATATTTCTTCATATATTTGTTGATCAATTGTATATCTTCTTCTGAGAAGTGTCTGTTCAGCTCCTTGGCCCATTTATTGATTGGGTTGTTTTTTTGGTGTTAAGTTTTTTGAGTTTTTTTATATATCCTAGAGATTAGTGTTCTATCAGATGTGAGTGTGGCAACAATTCTTTTGCTGAGAAGAAGCTTTTGGGGTTGAATCCATCCCATTTATTAAGTTTTGATTTTATTTCTTGTGCTATAGGAGTCTTGTTAAGGAAGTTGGGGCCTAATCCAGTGATTAAGGTTTGGACCTACTTTTTCCCCTATTAGTCGCAGTGTCTCTAGTCTAAATCCTAGGTCCTTGATCCACTTTGAGGTGAGTTTTGTGCATGCTGAGAGAAAGGGGTTTAGTTTCATTTTGCTGCATATGGATTTCCAGTTTTTCCAGCATCATTTGTTGAATAGGTTATCTTTTCTCCAGTGTATATTTTTGGTACCTTTGTCTAGTATGCAGTAACTGTATTTATTTGGATTTGTCTCTGTGTCTTCTATTCTGTACCATTGGTCCACATGTCTATTTTGGTGCCAATGCCATACTGGTTTTTTGTTGTTGTTGTTGTTGTTTTACTATAGCTTTGTAGTATAGTTTAAGGTTCCATATTGGGATGCTTCCTGCTTCACTGTTCTTGCTAAGGACTGCTTTGGCTTTTCTGGGTCTCTTGTTTTCAAATTATTTTTACTTATGTTACACACCCATATATAATCAATTTTATTTTAGTGCAATGGAAATTAAACTTACTAAATATTCATCTATTAAAAGACAACAGATAAAAGGTCAGTTGAAAGATGTTTGGATAAACAGCATAGTTATACACAAGAGAAGTTCTGGAAGGGGGGACTATTCCTTTTAATAAGATCTCCAAGTAGAGTACTGCAGGAACTTCTTAAAATAAAATCCTAAGAAAGCTCACTGCTGGTGTGTTCAATCCAAACATAAAAATGGCAATACAACTATAGGCCTTAAGGACAAGATCTCATAGCACATGAAAACAATAAGTTAAATCTCTCTATATTGTATTAAAAACAGAAACAAATTATCATGGAGTTGTTTTGTGTTCTTTTCATCTTTCATCAGACATTGTTTTTTATTCAGGAATTTCTAAATAACAGCCAATCTACTAAATAGATACATAAAGCAAAATAAATACAGCAAACTTTTTGCTTTGAAAAAATTCAAAGTGTATTGGTAAGAAATTGTTAACTCTTAATTTTAAAAAAGGAATAATTTTAAAATTTAGTGTGTTATTGAAGTAGTTCATAGTTGAGATAATAAACAACAAAGTGTTTAAAGTAAGATTTGAGACATCATCTTATGTGTATAAATATTTATTTTTTGTACTTCTTTATGCATAATACTGTTTTGAGTTTGTATTTTGGTAATAACATTGCTTTGCTGATTTCTGAAAAATAGTGGATTTTTTCCATTATTCCTTGGAGAAACATGTGCCACTCTACATCCCAAGCAGGTACCATTGGTCTATGGACGGGGATCTTGACTCAGGGAGGTCTTTTCTTAGGACTTATATACAAATTCTAAGAGAAAAAACATACTGTTCTTCTCTTGAGTTTGTTAAACTTGAAACATGTAGATGGGAACTGGTTGATATGTACTCATATTGCAGCATATTGGAAGTCACAGCACCTGATTATCTATGCTTAGTGGTCAGTTGGGGAAGTTGCAGATTGCAGATGGCCCCTTTTCACAATGTATGATTTTCTTCCTTCATTTACGAGTAATCAGTGGGGTAATGTTCTAGCATCATGGGAATATACTCTTCCCCCAAAGCTTTCACTTAATGGTTTTAGCAATTATTAGTGATCATAATTCTGAATCAAATATTTCATTACACTTTCCAAAATGTAAATTTCTATGTCTTTTATTTTTTATCTAAAGTATGAAATCCTTCTGTAAGAGTTCCGGCTTCTCAGTTGGGATATACTGTATTTCCCCATCTAAAGCACAATCAAAGCTTAACTCTTACTAATATTCAGAGTTGGGTATTGATGGAATAATAACCTCTAGTAGATCCAATTTGAATGTTTTCCCAAGGCTGTCATCAAAGTTTCAATCAATTACATTCATTGTTATTTTTATGTTCATATTGAACCAAATAGGGGATTATAAGGGCTACTTCTGATTCCTTTATCCTTTTGACAGGTTCCCATTAATCTTTCAGTTTTTCTGTGCTTCTTGAAAAAAATATCTTGCAGCACTGGAATCATCTATGTTTCCAGAAAACCCTAACTGTATCAGTTAAAAAAATTACTTAAAAATAAAGATCTGGGTCCTTGCAGTTTTTGTTTCTACTAGGTAATTATTGAACTTTTTCATGGACAAAACTAGAAGATAAGAGGAAATCATTTGTATTTTAAAAGAATTACTTGTTTTCATGTGGAGAATAGATTATAATAAAAGGAACAGCATAGAGAAATAACAAAATTTGTACAAATTTATTGCCAGTAAGGATGGAAAGAAATAGATAGACATGTATGAAAATGGTGGATTTACCACTTCTTTGTGGTTGACTGGTTTTAGACAATGAATGGGATACTCAAGGATTATTTATAGAATACTAGTTTATGAATATAGGTGAACAGTGGTGTCATTCACTTAGCATTTGGGGGGAAAATTTAAAATGAACACAACAGGACGCATTGAAATTGAATGCCTCCAAGGTATATTATTATTGTTTATTGTCTCACAAATTTTATATTAATTAGTATTTCACTACTCACACAAAATGAACTTTTGAATCTAATGAAATAAAACATTTGTTTACACTATAGTATTTAAGACTATGTTTATATTTAATCATGCTCTACAAAATCCTCCTTAATTGTATCAATTAAAAGTGAATATTTAAGGGTTTGGTGATATAATTTGTATGTCAATACTTGGAATTTTTAAGCTTTTGTTGTCTAATAAAATCTTTCATTGGTTAGAGAAAGCTGGTGTTCAGACATATATTTTAATATGATAAAATCCTTTTTAGAGAACCTATAGTGTACATCTAACTATGTTCAGTTCAGCCTGTCCTGTTCTATTATGACTTTGATATGATTTACTTGTAGAAATGATTACAATTTTTTGAAGTAATTTTTTGCAAATAAATCATACACATTTTAAAGAGTATGAATATTTGTAAGTCAGAACTCTGATGTGAATTAAAATGTTACTAAAATTACAAAAATTATCTTTAAACAAAATAAATCAAACCTGTGTAAAGATATTAAAATGTATACATACATTTTTCAGATATTTTTTGCTAATACAAGAAAGCTGTCAGAAGAAATCATTTGAGAGGTATACACAAAAACTATTTACATCAGATTGAGCAATGAAATGAAAACACATTTTATTTTATATTTTGCCTACAACTAATTAAATTATTCTATATTATTTGTGAACAGGTTAGTAGTTTTCTTATTTATCATTTTGATTTCATATATCTTTCTGAGGTATTAATTTATGTATCCCTTTATCCATCAACAAATCTTATATAGTGCAAATAAAAAGATGTGCAATACCAAGGGAGTATTCTTCAAGACATTTATTCTGAAAGAGAAAGATAGATATGCAGAGACAAAAAAAATAATAGAGAAGCCATGGGGGCAGTGAAAGAGAAGCCATCAAGAGCTTAGAAGAGTCAGAAAAGGCTTGAGTTTGGTCTTGAATGATGGCTAAGTGTTAGAGTGACTGTGACAGAGATGGATAGTTCTCACAAATTCTCATTATCCATTCTCTTTTTATTCTTTAGTAAAATAAGTTTAAGCTTATCACATGACTGCTCAATTACAGATTATGTTTCTGGGCTTTCTTGAAGCCCACTGTAGTCATATTTTTGGTTCAGGCCAGTAGACATGAACTTAGTGATGTGTGCAACCTCCAGACTGTGCCCTTCATAGCATAGAACTGGCTGTGCCTTCCACTAATTTCCCTGTGCAGCAGACTATTAAGGAAGAAGCTGCAATAGTCACTGTACTCTATCCCGTGACAGTAAGGAGAAAAAGGCAGCAGAACCTAGGGAATGAGTCTGGGTCACAGCCTTCATCTAGTTGCCATACCAAGACAAATACAATTTTAATATGTGTTTGTGAAATGAATATTTGCTTTGTTTGGCCCACTATATTTTTTCTTCTTTAAGTTGTAGAAGCTAACGCTGTGTGCTAACTCTTGGAAAGATTGAAAGGCTTTTTTAACACTAAACACTTCAAGATTGAAGGAAAGACTTAAAAATTTGGAAGTATGATAAATAATGCTTGTAACTTCTCAATAGCTTAGAGCACATAATTCATTCCAAAAGTATTAAATAGAATATGAAAAAGTTAAATTTATCATACATGAATAAAAAATGTGATTCAATTAACGAAAATAATTACCTACAAATTCCCAAGAAAATAAATTTGGGACATTACTAGCATTAAATTCCATAGGTCATTTCTTAGAACATGTAAAGAATGACACTAGCAGAATTTGAGTCACACTTCCGGCTGTGTTTGACTGTTATGACGTATTTTAGGAAATATATAAAATTAAAATATTTTGTTTTCTGAAAAGCACATTAGTTTTGAGTCTTTATTAATCTAGAACACAGAATCTTCCAATGCCATGTGATAGTCTCTGTCAAATTTATATTGAATTTTAAAATCTGAATTTATACATACATATTTTTAAAACTAAGTAAATCAATATCTATTAAAATCTCATTTAATTTTGCTTCTCTCATTTTTGTATAGGACTGAAGTATTGTATTTTATCAATTTAAAACATTACATTTAACCAAATGATGTATTTTTGTGTAGTCAGTCCTTTTAGAGGCATGCAGGCTCTAATGTGGCTGATTGATAACAGGAAATTCCTTTTAAAAATTAAGAATAAATTTTCATGGCAAGTTAGCAGGATAAAAATAGTAAAAATAAAAATAACAAAATCAAAGATCACTATATCATTTCATTCTTAAGTGTAAACTATTGGAAAAAAAACATAAGTAAGTTTTCATCAGTATTTTATATTGTCTTTCCTATATTATTACCATAGCATCAATGGTTTGTGGAGCTTGAAGTAATAAAGACATTATGATAAAACTCTTTACTTCAGAGTCAGGAACCAAGACCCAGATAGGATAACTGATTAGGCCAAGATCATGCTGCCAAAATACTGAGATTAGAAAAAGCTTTTGAAGTTATCTTGTTTAAATTAACAACCTGAGAGGAAATTCTCTCCCCAGCATTTCAAAGATGCATGAATATTTTCAGCTGTTGGAATTTTCCTTGGGTGCAGGGTAAAGTGTTATCCAATATATTTATTTCACAGATATTTAATACCTACAGTGTACCAGGGACTATGATAAGCTCTAATGATATGGAAATAATAAAAATAAGCCATACAGAAGCTGGTCCCTGTGTTCATGGAATTTACAATCTAAGTGTAGAAAAGAGATATAAAGTAATCACAAAAGAAAATAATTATAAACTGTGATGAGTGCTATAAGGGACAAGTGTAGGGTCACATCAGAGTATGTGACAGGATGACCTGATTTATGTAACTAATCATGGGAGTCTACTTTGTGATCTTTGATACAATTTGAGATCTAAACTTGAATGGTAGAAACAGAGAGAACATTTTAATTAAATGTATCAGCGTCTGGAAAGCCATTGAGCTGGAAAAGAATTTGATGAAAACAAATCTGAAATGGAAAAATGAATATGGTTTAAGGTCAGACAGAAAGTGAATAGCTTGAAAAGAAGCTTTGAATCAGTCTCTCCTATTTCACTTTTCTCTCTAATGCTCTCACACACTGAACATACTATTGTAACTTATTTATGTGTTGTCTGTATTTTCTTCCTAAAATACAGTCTTTGTGAGAACAACACTTTTTATTTGTTTCAGGTATTGTATTTCAGAGTTCAAACAGGACCTAGTTAAAAACACTGGTTAATCCACACCTGTAGAATGAAGGATAGTAAATATTTTATTGTGAATAAAACATAAACCACATGTCTGAAGAAGTATATGAAGCAAGAAACCACACTCATTCCAAGGATCCTGAAATCTGTGAGGAATTTGAGGTGATACCACAGAAGATAAGAATGAGACAGAATACAAAAAGTTGTCTACCTCTGGATGATGATGATGACCACATTGATTTCCTGTCCCATTACTCCTCTATGTCCCTTTTATTTTTATTTATTTTTAAAAATTTCTTAGACATTAATGGGCCTTTATTTTGTTCACTTATTTATATGTGGTGCTTAGACTTGAACCCAGTGCCTCACACGTGCTAGACAAGTGCCCTGCCACTGAGCCACAACCCTAGTCCCCTTCTCTTTTATAAAGTTCTTTATGACCCTAAGATAGAAATTTGAGCTTAAAACAAAATGTCTCCTCTATTTTCCTCAGGGCCAACTTTAAGTAAACCTGTTTTCGTCCACCAACTCCTGTATCCTAAGTTCAGTGGTAAGCAAGCACAAACTTTTAATTCTAGTTGTTTCTGGAATTATACTAGTCACTGTTTTGAAAATAAGATATCTTTTATTCACAGAAAAAGTTAATTCAAAAGGAAAAACCACAGAATAAGAAAGACCTCTGGAAATGAAAATCATAATAAATAAAATATCAACAACAACAATATCAGAGGAAGCAAAGGACAAATACAGGACAAAATCACAAAGGAGAAAGATTTTTAAGTTCACCACAGGCATTTCAGAAAGAATAAAAAGTGTAAATAGTCAAAATATCACAAATATAATATAAAAAGAATTGCATAGAACTTAGGGTTCTCTAAATTAGTAAGTTGCAACCAGTGTTCACATCAGAGAATCTCTTAAACTTTCAGAATAACAGGAAAAAATAATTTTTTTACAAAGACTTAAAATTTAAAAAATGATAGGGTATTATACCTGTGAGTAGAATATGATGTTTTTTTTTGACTTTTCAACAATAATAGAAGGTAGAAGAAATTACAGAAATGCTTTCAAATTTTGGAGAGATAACTATTCCTAACCAATATTTCTT
Source organism: Xerus rutilus (assembly GCA_028644305.1). Taxonomy (NCBI): domain Eukaryota; kingdom Metazoa; phylum Chordata; class Mammalia; order Rodentia; family Sciuridae; genus Xerus; species Xerus rutilus. The sequence goes on from CM053412.1 coordinate 37,880,863, forward strand.
TACTTGGTGAAACTATAAACCAAGAGAAGAATAAAGATATTTTTAGATTCATGATGTCTTGATCTCTTACATTCCATATCTCTTTCTCAGGAAGTTAACTTGATAAATCTGCTACTAGATAAAAGCATAAAGCAGACTAGAAAAAATAAAATGCTTGAGAATCAATCTAACAAGAGTGGTGAAAGACCTCTACAAAGAAAATTACAAGACACTAAAGAAAGAAATTGAAGATCTTAGAAGATGGTAAGACCTCCCATGTTCCTGGATAGGCAGAATCAATATAATTAAAATGGCCATACTACCCAAAGTGCTATACAGATTCAATGCAATCTCAATTAAAATCCCAAAGGCCTTTCTTATAGAAATAAAAAAGGCAATCATGAAATTCATTTGGAAAATAAGAGACCCAGAATAGCCAAAGCTATTCTGAGCAAGAAGAGTGAAGCAGGAGGCATCACAATACCAGACCTTAAACTTTACTACAAAGCACTAGTAACAAAAATGGCATGGTACTGGCACCAAAACAGACATGTAGACCAATGGTACAGAATAGAAGACACAGAGAGCAATGCACATAAATACAGCTATCTCATACTAGACAAAGGTGCCAAAAACATACATTGGAGAAAAGATAGCCTTTTCAACAAATGGTGCTGGAAAAACTGGAAATCCATTTGCAGTAAAATGAAACTAAACCCCTATCTCTCACCATGCACGAAACTCAACTCAAAGTGGATCAAAGACCTAGGAATTAGACCAGAGACCCTGCGTCTAATTGAGGAGAAAGTAGGTCCAAATCTTTATCACATTGGATTA